>CM056384.1:31094455-31511804 GCA_029718625.1 Synaphobranchus kaupii | reverse complement strand
AAAAGACAAAAGAAAAGTAAGGGAACTGAAAAGCAATCCCCTGAGCTTCAGGCAGTCTAAGGTCTACTGCCAAAAACAAAAGAACAGATCTTTTTAGGCAGACAGAGAAAAACCAACTAAACCCTGACATTCGTATGAAAACGAAATGATCTCGAAGCGCCCGGAAGTGGAACTCAGGGGATTAAATACCTGGCGCCAGGTAAGCCAGGTGAAAAGAATAATTACCTGGGTAAAATAAAATCCCGCAACGGAATGCGGAAAATCCGATAGATCGGAAACGTGGATAGGCGTGGAAAACGAGAAATAGGTAGGAGACCATGGGCCCTATCTTGGCGATCTTGGCGCTTAGTCTAAGCGCATGGCGCTAAGTCCATTTAGGGCGTGTCCAAGTCCACTTTTGCTATTTTAACGGCGTGTTTTTTTTGGCGCTAAGCACGGCGCATGGCGCAACTGGGCTGAACCTAGTCGCTTCATTAATTATAGGTGTGTCTTGGGCGTAACATTCAATAAACCAATCAAAATGTCATATCCCATTCCCTTTAAAAGCCTGCTTTTCCACCTTGGCGGATTGCTTATGATGGCGAAACCGACATGCTCGTGCGTGTTTAGTGTGATCAAGGAATAGGCTAAATGGAGTATGATCAATAGGTATTATTCGGACTAACCATTAGCCTATGAGTTCCCGGTAATTCCAGACAGGGCTGTTATTTTACAAAATATGTGCGGTTAAATTTCGTTAAAAGGACCTGCAACAGTTGAGAATAAGCTATCAATGGCTTCAGTCTCACCTTAGAAAACGCCAAATTAGCCTGCTTGTTCAGCGAATTTCGTTTGATTATGCAATGAAAGTGTCAAACATCAAGTTCAAGCTTCATCCAAAGTTCATTAGGCTACCTGCATAGTAGGCTAATATTGATTAATAACATACATACCGTTGTTTTGCCTTAATGATGACACTAAATAGCCATACAATAAAGCTGTCAGGTTCGCAACCCATAAGTTCACGCATATTTCCCCTTGTTTAATAATGTCCTGTTTATGGAAATGTGACCAACCTGTTTTACTCGTAGCGTAATCCTTTAAAACAATCCACTTTCCCAGGAAGACCGTTAAACGTGCGACTTACAGCAGGGGAAACAGAACATGCAGCTCACGTGCAGAGAATGGCATTAAAATTAATTGTGAATTAATTGTGTAACTTGCTGCAAATTTGTTTTAGTTTCTAATTAGACGCTTAGTTCTCTTTAAAATCGTTTTATTCAGTTAAGGAATAACGGGTGAAATCAGCTGGGTTTTAAACGGTGAGAGTATGGAAACCTGGTCACTGTAATTTAAAAAAATATGAAGGACGAAGAATAGCTAAGGTTACAATTTAGTTAATATGGTGACATCTCCGTTTTTTAACCATAGGCTATCGAAAAAAAACTTATGCACAGCGAATCCGCTGTAGCCTAGGCTATTTGAAAAACAATAAATGCAATATTCACTGGACAAGGTTTTGAACTTTTTTCAGTCACCAACCATTCTATTTACTTACAGGCTGTATTCACAGATAAACAGAGCTGTATTGTAATGACATCTGAAGCGCATTTTCAGAACTTAAATGTCCGTCTATTGCCGTGCGCGAGTTTTCCATTGAATGACAATTCACGCATTAGGTGCAAAGACAATTCGCGCATTAGGCTTGATAGCTATAGGTGTTATCAGCTCCTTTTTAATGGATAGCCATTGTCCCGTACCATCGCACATCGCCTGGATGTTGATGGAGTGGGCTGAGAGCAATGTAATGTGGCATTGTTTCCCTTCGCTGATGGAAAGGTATGTGGACCTATGGAACCTTTTATTATTATGCATTTTTGATATAGCCTACACAATAATAATATTTCACATTATGATCTAGATATTTTAGTCATGCCTGTGCACGCCCCTGTGTGTAACAGACAGGAGGGTATGCGCGTTGTGCACACGCCTATGTAGACGCACTTATATGCGCCGTTAAAATAGCATGTAAACAACTGCGACATGACTTTAGACCAGGTTTGTGGTGGTTCTAGCGCAAGCGCTTTCTGCTGGCTCAAGATAGCAATACGCCAAAAAGAATCCTGGCCACTCCTCATCTTAAGACCAACACGCCCAGTTCACTAATGATGGCGCAAGAGTTACGCCGTCAACATGCTAGTTTGACGGCGTAAGCGTTAGGCGCTATTATGGACCTAGCGCCGGGTGTAAGATAGCAAAGACACTTGCGTTTGCGTTAGCGCCGCTTTGCGCCGGGTGTAAGATAGGGCCCCATGACACCTACCCATGTGTGATATAGTGGACAATAGCGTCTATGTGTGAGTTCATAAATATATTTCTTCATCATATAAAATTTGTATGATCAATAGCCTGATCGTATGCCAAAAAACCTGTGAAAATAGGGACATCTCTATGCGTAAAACCAATGGTAGGATTGGATATTTATTTCATATTTAGTAGAAGATATTAATAGTAGAATTACGTGGTTTAATTACACACAGAATTTCACATGTTTATTTTGCATTTGAGTTGTTACATGAACGGATCAGAATCAATCGCAGACACCAGAGTAATGGGAATAGGCTTTGTTCGAGGTCAGACAGAAATGGGTCAAGGTCCAGCAATCAGTGCAATACAGGGCAGGCAGAATCGCTGTCAAATCCAGGAAGGGGTCAAAATCCAGTGAACGGGGCAATGCAGGAAATCCAGGAAGGGCTCAAAATCCAGTGAACGGGGCAATGCAGGATGGGCAAAAGCGAGTCCAGGGAGAGGCAGGGGTCAGAACCGGGGAATCCGTCAGAGCAGGGGATCAGGAGGGCGAAGGGCAGGAGCAGGGCTTGGACGAGGAAGAGCAGGCGGGCTGGAAAGACAGGGCTGGGCAGGAACAGGCAGGACAGGAGCAGGCTGGACAGGCAGGAGAACAGGAACAGGATGGGTACACAGGACTGGAGACAGGAACGAGGAGCAGGCTGGAAATACTTAACACGAACGCAAGGCACAAGACGATCTGGCACAGAACAAAGAAACGGGTTCTTATATGCCAGATTATAACGAGACCACGTGAAATGAAACAACATGAGGAAACACAAATCAGGTGTGGGAAGTGGAGACACAAAATGGGGAAAAGGGAAAACACGGAACGGTATACACATAGAAACGGAAACCCAGGAAATCAAGACACAGGCACGGGACGTGACATTGAGTGAGCAGGGCTTTTCACTGCTTTTTTGGTATACGATCAGGCTATTGTTGGGTTTATCTTGTTGCTATGATGGAATACAAATTTTTGGGGATGAAAAAATATATTTATGAACTCACACATAGACGCTATTGTCCACTATAACGCACATGGGTAGTTTAGTTGCAGGCAAGACAGGGTGGGGAGTTGCTTGCTAAATGGACATGCTATGGGAAAATAGTGACACAAAAAATTGTCACAAATCGTGTACTAATAAAGAGAAAACATTGTGTTTGTTGTTTCCACTCATAGTTTGGCTATGTTCAGAAACAACTGACAGCCAAAATTTATAGCATGCTTCCCATTGCCTTGTGAGATTGCTGGTCACAGTAGATTCAATTCCACATCTTGGGATGTATCTACTGTCTTCAAGATTAGATATTCCTGCCTGATTTAACTGTTCCTTTTAACAAACAAAAAAATCAGTGGTGGCCAGAGTGTCATATGCATGATAACAAAATATCAGAGCTTGTGTGCCAATTTACATATAAGGTTTAATTGGATTTTGTTACTTGCATATCCATTCACAGTGCTGACAAAAAGACAACAATGGGCTGCTAACTCTACAGAAATTATTCAGATGCTACCTTTAAATATACCAGGAAAAGCTATCATTGCAAGGATTTTAGGTGATGCACAGGTATAACTGGACACTTATAACAGATCGTGGCTTGTTCTCTACTCTGTGGAAATGTGCACGGGAGCCTTTCTGAGATTACAGACGTGTTTAGAAATGATTAATTTCAAGTCTGCTTTAGTACTGTCAATTATGCAACTCCTGCTGTGAGCCAGATTTCAGCATGCTGTGTCCTTGTTAATATTGTCTCTTTAGTGTCTTCATTACTCAGTGTCACTGTTGATGTGGTGACAGCAAACATATAGGTTCACTCACTGTAGCCTGCTCTCTGCATGTCACTCCATCTTCTAAAATAGGAGTGCATTTCTCCTGTAATCCTATAAACAGAATTGCAGGAGTGTTCTGGTCAAGTCACTTAAATTGCCAGATGAAATTGAAGTTTCCCTTGAATAGTACAGCCCACTGAATTAAAATAGCAGCAAACGGTACCTACTTGGATATACAGTACCTACTTGGATATAATTTGAAACGAAATATACCTAGCTAAATAATGTAACACTGCAGCTGACACAGTGTCTAATGTAATGTCGTTCAATGACACCCATGACACCCTGCTCTTTGATTAAGACCATGGGAAGGCGGTGGTGCACCCAAGCGGAAGCTATTATTAGCTTTGTGCCGTGCCCGCTCGGGGATAGACGCGACTGGAGTGAGTAAGAGAGCAACGTGCATTGTGACTCATGTTGGAGATCCAATTGCAGTATTAGCTTTTTATCTTGGGCATTATGGGGTTCCATTTGTGCTTTGCACTTCACATTTGTCTGTCTACAGTCGATGCCTGTTGTTTTTAGGTTACAAACCATCTGTTGATGTCTATTGCTTTCCCATTCTCAAGTCGTTTTGACAGCGTCACCTGTTTTGTAGAATGCATTTGCATACATCTACAATCGGTACCTATTGTTTATAGGCAACAGTAGCATGTGTCAATGTATTATTTCGTCCTCTCTGTAGACTTGCCATGTCATCCATATTGTCGATCAGGCCACACAGTTCAAGCCTCTGCATTTGATTACCTCGACTGATAGAGGAGGCAAACTCACAGCTACCACATCATTTGCATAACTTTTTTTGACCTTAAAAGTACACAAAAAATTTTACATTTTCATAATCTGCTGATAATAAGAAACGTAACGGTAAATCGAGTTTCAAAAGACCAACAGGAAAGTTTATTTGTACTGAGCCCAGCAGGTGACATTGAATGAGATTTTCTTTTATTATTTGTGTGCACTAAATAGAAATGTATGACTGTTTAGGGTCTAAAATATGTGCAATAAGTTTTGTTCAATAAGAAGCTGTGTGAAAACCTGCTAAGAATCATACAATAAACTGAGTTATATCAGTTAGTGTGACACTTTTTTCAAAAAATATATTTAGAAAAAAATAAATGTAAATAATTAATAGACTGCATGAGTATCATCCTGTGAATTTGATATCCCACCCAGAGCTGGCCGCTGGCATAATCACTCTATGCAGTCATTTGGGACCACAACCATCCCTGAGCCACACAATTCAGGTTTAAGTGGTGGGTGTGATTTATGTTGGAGCACTTGTGTGGGGCCACTAAAACCCGAGGGCTGGCTCAGGTCCCTCCCCTGTCACCGATTACACCTGTCAGCCCATGCTCACCTGTGCAAGGCATACTGCAGCTGAGGCACATGTGCATTTGCCCACATTCTGCAGGCTGTACAGTACACTAGAAGAGCCAGTGCCTGCAGGAAATGATGAGCATCTCTCACTGATAGCCTGTGGCCACCCGGTGAGTTGTTGGGAGGAACTAACGAAGTGGAACCCGGGCCGATTTTATCTTTCCTTTGTCTGGCATAATGACTATATGTGTCCTGCCTCTCTAGACACCCAGTCCTTGTTAAGGGTGGCAGTATTCATTTTTTATTTTTTGCTGAATTCATACTACAAAAGTATAATTCAATACCACTGTACAGCAGCCTTTCTTTAAAAAATATTTTTCATGTTGTGCCACCAGGTTTGCACATACCCTGGAAAGAGAGGGACATGTCCTTGCCCCCCACCCCCGTTACTTCATTTTAGAAGGAAATTATGTATTTGTTTCTACAGTATATATAATTTATAATTCTCTTTCTTTGGAGGGAGGGGGGTGGTATAGTCCAGGTCTTATTCATTCATAGTGTCAAAACATTAAATAAACCAATTAAAATGATTAAATCAGGAAAAAGTATAAGGATTTCTTTGAGAAAGGCATATGAAAATAATAACGCATCAACAGTCATATTGTATGCAAGACGCAAAAAATGTATAGACCTTTTTCAATTTTTTCTAAAAATCCGATCTAGCTTTATTAGCTTAGACCTAACAAACGTCGGAACCCAGCGTGAGAGAAACTTGAAGTCTTGACGAATCAAGTCGCAGACGTCGTCTTATGACTCTTTCAACGACCACTTTCCCAGTGATACCCCCATCCTCTCTCCTGCAGGTGAGAGGTCCGGGATGCCCTTTCCTCCACCTGTAGGCCTACCGGCAGAACTTCTTTTGTGAATGGTTATTTAATCTTTTCCCTTATCTCAGCTGTACATAGTGTGCAATTCAGAGGAAGCATTTCAGCCCTGTTTATCCTCTACCACATAGCGGCTTTTGAGCTAGGCTGCACACCACTACTAACGCTCCCAATAAGCACAGGTTTAATTTCACGTTCATTCATAAGCATTTCAATTTTACCCTCACAGAAAAAGTGTTCTTCTTTGCTTTCCTAATGACCCCCGTGGCCTGTAATACTGGAGAAAACTGCATTGGCATGTGTGTTTTAAAGGAGCTATCCCTGCCAAATATGGTAGAAAATGGGTGTGTGAGTATGGTAATTCATATTGATATGCACGCGCTTCCCTAATATACGGTCAAGTCTGATTTATCAACCTACAAACACATTTACGCTCAGATCAGTGATTTACGCAAGTTTGATGAATCACACGTGAGATTTTCGTGTGCATGTTGGTAAGCTCAAATATACACTCACTTTTACGACCGTATTCACAAATGAGGCCCATTCATTTTACATTCATCAATTGTCTCAAACGACATGATGAATAAGCTTCCGTTTGGTCTTTATTATTTTGTGCCAGTCTGAAAATGGGGTTCTCAGATGTTTGCATAGTGTTACCTGTAATGAAAACGGTAATTGGTAATCACAAAACCACTTAAAAGCATTATTGCAAATAATAATTGCAAAGAAGGTGTAAAATACATACCATCAATTATTTATGAAATTATATTTGATAAATGCAATCAAGCAATGGGCCGGTTGAAAACACATGGGATGGTGTGCCTTCCAGATGTTTATACCTGTTCCTAAATCTTCATGGAATGGCTTGAAACTAGATGTTTAATCTTAAATTAATTTACTGTTCACCGCTTTAATATGTAAAGAGCACATTTGCTATAATAAACCAGAACATCACAAACACCAAGATAAAACATTCTGTACCTTGCTGAATGTAAATAAGCTCTCTCACAAAGAGGCTTCTTTCAAATTTAAAGTCCCAGCTGTTATTAAAGCTGTTGCCTGCCTCTGAATCTCTCTCTACTCTGATCGCTATTTGTTGTGACTTTTTGTTTTCTAAGGATTTAGAATGCAAATTACAGTTTTAATATATATCATTAATGTATGCATCATGGGTAAAAAGGCACACGTAACATTTTATTTATTATTTTGACTTTCCACTTTCCTGCAGTGGGCTAATCCTTAATGAGACATAATGCTGTGTTAATAGATGTCTTATCGAACAAACATTCCAATTCACACATCAGCAGAGTAACAAATAATGTGTGTGCGCGGTACATGTTATTTTATGTTATACAGTTTATCCCCCAAGGGTTTGCACTTCTTAAATTGGGCTTCCTTGCTAAGAAGATAATGGAAATAATTGTGTGTTACCTATATTACCATGGGAAATAACAAGATCTCTAATTTCATCCTAGTTCATCTCTGAACTCAACTCTTTTTTTTTTGGAATATTATTTTATTGTAATCTTATCATACATAATATACACTGTGTGGCGTAGTACCTCCCTGGACAATACTTGGGCATATGTGGTAGATTAATGTAAAATCTTCCTTGAAGTGAGTATAAATGTGTATATGCTTTATAATGGACACAAAATATTTTATTCATTTTATGGCAGGTTTTGGATAGGTGTTTAGACACATAGATATTTATCCCCCTATACTGATGAAAGGATAGTAATTGCCACTTGAATATGATGCAAAAGTGAGTTTTGTTAGCCAAAACATCATTATTTTATGATTTACAGCAGTGCACAATTTAGCCATTTAGCCGCAATTTAGCCACACACCGTCTAGGCATTGAGATGAAAAATTAAAGTTTTCTAGTCGACTAGGACGTAGCGAGGCTATATCTGGGTAAAACCCGACCTATATTAGTGTTAACCTCGTCTGTTTATGTCAAAATATGTCAAAATGTCTCTCAACCTTGATTTTGACCCCTCTAGATATCTAGATTATGGCTTTTGCTCACTGGGACTGTAGGCTGTTAAATAAATTTTTTGACAGTATGGAGGAGTATGTTTATTACAGTCTGAATTAGGAGTGCGGTGGATGTAAGACTATGTAGATTGTGTAATTGACAGCGAGTGTTTTTGCATGTTTGCTTGGAGTGGGGTGTTATTTTTGAAAATAGTAGATGAGTATAACTTTTTGACAGTGTAGCCTATGTAATTTACTGGGCATGTGTGGGAATGGTAAATTTATAACAGTGTAGGCTCTAGGCTGTGTAATATAAGAGGTTGCGGGGAATGGGGCAGGTTTATGACAGTTTAAAGTATATAATTTACTGAGAGTGAGAGTTTGAGTGTGTATGTGATAATGCAGGCTGGGAGTGTGTGAGTAGATGGGGCAAATGTATGACAGTGTTATGATTTATGCAGTATATACCAGCTATATCATTTATTGAGTGTGTGTGCAATGAGGAATTTATAACAATGCAGGCTTAATGAAAGTGTCAGGGAGAAACAAACTTTATGACAGTGTAGACTGTGTATGTTACTGAGAGTCTGTGGAGACTATACTGTATTTATGAGAGTGTAGGCTGTACAATTTAGGGAAGTGCGTAAGTGTAAATGTATGACCACATGATGAGGTCGTGTAAATGTATTCCATTGAAAGGGGAATATACACTGCCTGGCCAAAAAAAAAGTCACACTCTAATATTTCGTTGGACCACCTTTAGCTTTGATTACGGCGCGCATTCGTCGTGGCATTGTTTCGACAACCTAATGCAACGTCATAACATTTATTTCCGTCTAGAGTTGCATTCATTTTTGGCCGAGATCTTGTATTGACGACGGGAGAGTCGAACCACTCCGTAAAGTCTTTTCCAGCACATCCCAAAGACTTTCAGTGGGGTTAAGGTCAGGACTCTGGTGGCCAATTCATGTGTGAAAATGATTCCTCATGCTCCCTGAACCACTCTTTCACAATTTGAGCCCGATGAATCTTGGCATTGTCGTCCTGGAATATGTCCATTTATGGGATAACCTCGTCATTCAGTACATTCAGGCACTCAGGTGACTTAATTTTATTGCTGCATAACGTTGCTGAGCCTAGACCTGACCAATTGAAGCAACCCCAGATCATAACACTGCCTCCAGAGGCTTGCACAGTGGGCACTATGCATGACGGGTGCAACGGCGACTTTTTTTTGGCCAGGCAGTGTACATGATAGTATAGACTGCGTAATTAATTGAATGTAAATGGCATTGGGGGGGGGGGGGGGGGGGGGGGGTTCTTTTCAGTCAGTCTGGTTTTTTCCAGTGTTCAGGCTGGAAAAATGTACAGCACCTATCATAATTGTTCATTAGAGTATAAAGAGAGATGTTTTTAAACATTGTGCTCATGTATGGAGAGGTCAGGCAGGGCCTTGCATTGCTAGAAATTGAACTGTACTTGCACTCCTGCATACTGTGAAGTATATTCTGGCTGGTATGCTTGGAAGAATATATTATCAAGTACTGAATAATGTATAATGGAATACAGCCTTGATTTTTGAACTTTTTCAAAGGATCTCTCTTGCCACTGGTAATGTCCTGACCTCACTTAGAGAATAATGTGCATGAAATCTTCAAAATCTGAACTAAAACTTTCATGGCAAAGAGCTGAAATGATGCTGTATAACAGTAATTATATGTTATATGTATAACAGTCTGCATTTGGGTATGTCCCTTTAACTGAGCTTTTAACTGGAGAAGACTTTTCAATGTAGCCAAAGAATCATATTAACAAAGGATATATGCGCAGTCTCTTAGGGAATATACTATGAACTGATAACAGGAAACGGTTCCACTTAGTCAGGGTGTAGCACAAACAAACCCTCTGGATGATCAATGGAATCTGAGCCGATTCTAAGATTCAGCTTATGATGTCATCCGTTAAAGTGGATCTGATCTGCGGGTAGTACTTTACATTAAGTTGCACCTATACCTGTGTAGTTAAATTGTAACTAAGTTGGTAACAAGAGGTTATTATTGAGTAACTGCAACTGGGCTGGCCTTGTTTCCCTTGTTGGGGGAGTGAGCTTTCAGGGGCCTTGTTACTGGATAGGATAGAGGACAGATATATTGGCAAGGTTTGTGTGTGCGTGCGGTCGGTCCGTGATTGCGGTCGGTCCCCCCCCCCCCCCCTCCAAAATATCCAGCCCAAATGTACAAAGAGGTATATACTGTACATTTCAACTACTTCTGGCTTATGAGTGCCTCTGTCCTAACATTACATTTTACAGGATCCCACTGTTAAAATCTCACATCTGGTTATGTAACACTTGAATACCTCCGGCATTTGAGGTCTTCTAGTTTCTAATAACCCGCAGACACGGGTCAAAACCTCAGACAGTTTGTCTGAATGCAATATAAAAAAGAAGCACTTGAAGAAGTGGTTTAAAGGTGAGAAAAACATATTAAATTCATAATTCCCCTATGTCTGTAATGGAGGACAAACCTCAGCATCAGATGGAGGTTGATGACAAAGCTAGCTGGAAGTGTATCACAGCTAGCTGTGGTTTATCACAAATTCCGAAGTTTATCACTTTGGAATCTGCAGTATTGTCCCTGAGCTGTGGCGGCAGTTCCTAGGCACAGCACAGGCACAGGGGTAGGCCAAGATTTGTGACGGGTTCTGCTTGGGCCTGGCCGGGCTGATGCACTGGTATCCTTACCACAGGATGACTTACAGAGCTTTTCTGTCTCCTACTTGGGCAAAGATGCATTAATGAGTAATAGATCAACAGTGTAGTGTGCAGGGTTGCCAGACTGGGGGATTTACCCATAAATATAGGGGATTTAAAAAAAACATTGGGGGATTTTTAAAGAAAAAAATTTATGTGAGTCAATGTGTGAAATAAATGGGGAAAATAAATAAATAAATAAATAGCGTATGTGTACTGCTCTTTGGTTAGGTCAGGTCTTTTCAGTCGGTCAGATTCTTTCCAGTGTTCAGGCTGGAAAAATGTACAGTACCTATCGTAATTGTTCATTAGAGAATAAAGAGAGATGTTTTTAAACATTGTGCTCATGTAGTCAGGTCAGGCAGGGCCTTGCATTGTGAAGATTGTAAAAAATAAAAAAAAGGTTGTATTGGGGACCCAGATGGCCGTTTGGGGTAAGCCAAGTGGTTTCAACCGAACCTGGCTCTTGTCTTCCTGTTGTTTCGGCATATTGAGATGCAGGGCCATTCGTCTGCAAGCACAGTGGCTGCGGGGTACTATCACAGCAGAGTGCGTTTAATGCTTGTCATGTGCACCAAGGCAAAAAGATTAATGCAATCCATTGGGGAGACAGAGTTGAGAAGCCTGGTTTTACACAGCATGTAACTCATACTTATATAACTCTCCGCCCCTCACGACACTCTAAGGGGGTTTGCGTGAGAAAATTCCCAACAGCTTATAATTCTGATTTTATATTCTTTGATATTTTTCAATGTTAAACATGGCACATTTATTTCTTTTAGATGGGATTATAATATACTCACTGTTTTTCACCTTCTCACCTGTCATAGGCATTATCACTGTAGGAGCTCAGATTTAACCTCGACCTGTAGATATTTTACTATGCGGACAAGCACCCAGCACATTTTTCCAATGCATTAACTCTGCCATCCTAATTGGGAAATTCAATGAATGCTAATGCTGTATTCTGCAGGGCGGGCGACCCTGAGAGAATGCTCAATACTGGAGTAGAGAACTGATACGCTTCCTATTCTCCATTCGCCTCCATCCCTCTCCCGTTCTCTCTGTCCTTATGTTGTCTCTAATCAGACAGCATTAAATGCAAACTGAAGAGATGGTAATTATATTCACCAGTTTATCCCTTGAGCCGAAAAAAAAGTGTAATGACTGTGTGACAGGTCCGTGCAGGGAACTTTTGAGGGGCAGGTGCTCAAAGTGAGAAAAGGGCCTTTTTTTTTTACGACACACAGTTATTGTACAGAATATATTTTACCAAAATGAATGCAAATTAATGATGATAATAATAATACACATATAAATGTATTTAATCAAATCAAAGGGGCACATCGGGCACTTGGGGTAAAAGGGGCAGGTGCACAGGCACCCGGAGCCCCTTGTGGCCCTGTGTCATGCCTAAGAGAACTGTGTTCCATTCCCCAGAAAGCACACTCCTAGAACCCTCATTGGACACTCATAGAACAGTCATTGGACACTCATATAACCGTCATTGGACACTCATAGAACCCTCATAGGACACTCATAGAACCCTCATAGGACACTCATAGTACCCTCATTGGACACTCATAGAACACTCAGTGGACAGTCATAGAGCCCTCATAGATCTCTCATAGAACTGTCATTGGACACTCATTGAATCGTCATTGGACACTCATAGAACCCTCATTGGACACTCATAGAACACTCAGTGGACAGTCATAGAACACTCAGTGGACAGTCATAGAGCCCTCATAGATCTCTCATAGAACTGTCATTGGACACTCATTGAATCGTCATTGGACACTCATAGAACCCTCATTGGACACTCATAGAACACTCAGTGGACAGTCATAGAACACTCAGTGGACAGTCATAGAGCCCTCATAGATCTCTCATAGAACTGTCATTGGACACTCATAGAATCGTCATCGGACACTCATAGAACCCTCATTGGACACTCATAGAACACTCAGTGGACAGTCATAGAACCGTCATCGGACACTCATAGAACCGTCATTGGACACTCATAGAACCCTCATTGGACACTCATAGAACACTCAGTGGACAGTCATAGAGCCCTCATAGATCTCTCATAGAACTGTCATTGGACACTCATAGAATCGTCATTGGACACTCATAGAACCGTCATTGGACACTCAGAACCCTCATAAGACACTGATAGAACCCTCATTGGATACTCATAGAACCCTCATTGGATACTCATAGAACCCTCATTGGACACTCATAGAACACTCTGGAAAGCCCAGAGGGTTCTGGCGCTGAGAGTGGCCAAACAAGGGGGGGGGGGGGGGGGCTCCTCCCTAAATTACATAGCTTTTCCGAAAGGTGTTTCGCAGAGAGCCAGCTCTGTTGGCTCAGCCCGATGGTCCATAGTTCGACACATTGCCGCCGCCTCTGCGAATTGGCATGTGCGAGCTGCGGATGGACAACAGCACAGCCCGTCACTCCGGATTTGTACAGTGAGATTGCTGACACACTGCACAGACAGAAAAGAGTGAGCAGTGCTCAGTAGGGATCTCTGAAACATACCTCAGAAGTCCTTCAAATGGTAGAAAAGCGGTGGCATGTGCAAATACATGAATGACTGTGTGTGTGCGTGCGTGCGTTTGCATCTGTGTATATGTGTGTGTAGTCTGTCTTTGAGAGCATGGGTCTGTGTCTTCCCTGGTGGTTGTTACTGTGCTATATGTTTTATGTGTGAGTGTGTGTCTGCATGCACATATGTGATTGTGTGTCTGTGTGTGAGTGAATGTGTAGAAGTGTGAACCTGTGTCTAGGTAGGTGTGTAGCAGAGTATTGTGGTAAGGTTGTTACTTTAGTGCAGTGAGGCTTGTCCACAGGTGTGCTGCAAAATGTATTTGGTTGTACATTTGTTGTCAATTGATCCTATATTTCTTAGATCTGGTGTATATTGTTCTATCAACAGATATAATTTGTACATAATTCATGATGAATGCTGCTGTTAAAGTCAAAGGTTTGTAGTATCATGTCGATCATTCTGGGCACTGATATTAGTTTTCCAAGTTCTTTTGGGCCTTAACGTTTTAATGTATGCATCCTGTTTGTATAATATAAACATTTTACAACACGATTTTTAATGTGAGAAGCCAAAGTGAAAACTGGATATCAAGCAAAGCTGCAGTAAGGATTCAGGAGTGATCAGGCCGCTCTATTCTACGCGAACATCCAAAAAACGCAGATTTAACCATGTGTCATTTTTTCTTATATTTTCCTCATTTACAGGATCTTGTTACTGTGTCAGCACTTGCTATTAACAGGACAAAGAATATGAGGCCGAGCTAGAAATGGAGAAAAGCAATAAAAAAGCACTGAAGAGAACTAACGGGATAGATGCAGCGGGACAGGGAGGCAGAAAGATGCATAGAGTGCAAAAATAGAAAGCAGTAGAGAGGGCTGGAGGGAGAGATGGAGAAAGACCAGGGAGATGCAACATAATTGTCTTGTCTAGGTCTTTTCTCCGAGATCCTCGCCCTCTTTCCGTCATTAAGTCCGTGTTATTAGGCCTCCGTGCTCATTTCTTGGTCCAGTGCACTGTGTCTATGCACTGAGTTCTGAGTTATCCCCCCCCCCCCCCCCCCCCCCCCCCCGTCTGACAGAGGATGTGACCCAAAGGGCTTTCAGGAAGAGTCCCTGGCTGCACCCTCCTGCAAAACAGCTGGTTTGGCAGCGGGGATTTCAGTGGCCTGCTGTTTACCTGCTGTCATGTCCGCTGCAGAGCGCTGCACCTTGTAACTTAAAAACATTATTATACGTGCAGAACGCCCTTAAGCGGCAAGGGCAACTCAAACTGAAATGATGCAAAACCCACCTGTCTTTACACTGGGAAATTGCGGGGGGGGGGGGGGGGGGGGGGTGTGAGTGCATGTTAATTTAGTTCTACCCTTCTTGAAGTTCACTTGGAACTCCTTCAACCGATCTCTGAGACTTTATACTTTAAACCTTTATACTGTAGATCCTGGGCATGTCTCCTCCACACAGCGAAGACCAGGTTTCAAAAAGAGTGCTGACTCTCCCTCTTGATACCCTTATGAACTGTGGCCTGCTTTGGGATGCTGAGGATTTTGTGCTTTTAAGATAAGAGAGCAACATGCTGACTGTGAACATGGAGCTGTGGCTGCCAGCTCTTGACCGGTACCATAGCAACAGATCACCAAGGGGCATGACACTCCATGCTTTGCACAAATATGTTGGTTAGGATTTGCTTTAGAGGAATATTTTTAATATTATTATAAATGTCACCAGCTCAAATAAATATGTAGCACTGCATATGTTCAAAGCTGCAGTAATTTTCTATATTCTATATTATATTTACCCCATTTATTATTTAGCTTAATATTTAGCTAATTAACCAAAAGCCACTTGCCTCCTTTCGATGTCTGTAAACTAAAATAGCTTACTGTTACATCCCAGTTTCCCTACTGGGCACAATGCCCAGGAAAATGTTTGCCACCGGAACGTATTTAGAGCTAGAGGGCAGTTCACCCACAAATTTAATTTTGATATGTTTATATATACCTGGAGTGCTAGCTATCCATCCAGATAGTGCTGGAGTACAGAGTCAAAACAACAAAAAATGTTTCACTGTCCTAACACTTTTGGAGTGCACTGCATATGTACTGCCAGCTAAGTAAAACACCCCACACTCCACAACTAAATAAAATATAATAAAAAATAAAAAAACTAGAACCTGTCTCCAAACAAAACAAAGTGGTCCAAGAGGCCAGAAACTACCAAAGCTACAGAAGCTATAGCCTGAGCCAATCAGAATGCTTAACCTGAAAAATCAGAATGCTTTTCAGCCAAATAGAATGCTAAGCCTTGGCCAATCAGAATGCTTGCCAGCGCAATTAAGCATGAAAAGGCAATGCATGGGAGAACAAATAACTCATTTTTGTTTTATTTATATCATTGGAAGGCCTTGGAAAAGGCTTACACACAGCTTATATAAAATATATTTTAAAAATGTCATAGAGCTAATAACAATCATATTTAAAATGTCCAATGTCAGGAAGGATTCACATTCAAGGATGGACCATTTAGTGAAGGGAGAAAATAAACATTGATACAACCTCACAAACCTTCTCACACTGGAGTGACCTGCTCATGAATTGTTCAGTCTGGCCTGGCACTCCATTATTTAGATCTGCGGGCGACTGTGTGCTCATCATTTATTAATTCCTGCTCACAAGGTTGGGTTACGTTGTTCAGAAGTGGACCTATTCTCTTAACGTATCTCCTCTCTAACCCTTACTTGTGTTCTTGGATGAAATTTAGCGGAGAAATAATGTGAGTTCCTGGATGAATTCTTGGAGAAGCACCAAAGAAACTTAAAGAGAAATATAGCTCATTAAAAAAAAAAAGAGAAAAGAAAATGGATTTTGTACTACAGTTTGTCGATTCAAGCTTGAGTTGTGAAGGACATTCATCCAAGCTTGTGAGTATTAACCTCAGTCTGTCTTTGACTGAAGGAAATAGGGAACAGAATCAATGGATTTGAGATACTTTAACTGCATGAAATGGCTCAATGAGCTCTAATTGCTGCTGATTTATGCTGGCCAGATATCTGTGTCCTTGGTTACATAAATACATGGTTGAGATGTAGCTTAATTAAATGCATAACACTAATGAATTCATCGATTTATATGATTTTATAATTTCCATAGTGATATTTTTATCACTAACATATACATATACTGTATATGCAGGGAAATTGAGTGGAACATGGCTACATGACATTGATTTTTTTTAAATCTCTGCTCCACTGGAGAACAGGAGAACAGAATAAACCATTTCAGATTATCATGGAGACATTCAATACTTCAACACTAAATTTTAAAATCGATGATTTCGCTGCTTTTGGAGCTGAAGAAGGAAAAAGGTGGGATAGAAATAGACTTTCAGCAACAATTCTGACTGAAATGTTCCTGTGGATTATGATATGATTTTCTCATTATTTTTCACCTTAAACAGGGAGGTTCCCTCCATTTTTAGTTAATCTTTTTTTTTATATATGCAAATTGAAATAATATTTCAATTATAATCTTAATTTTGCAAGCCAACATTTATTATTTACTGTAGTTCCATTTCATAAACATTGCAATGTATGTCATATGACATGGGTGTAAATATGAATTTATATTAACTGTTAACTGATTTTATTACAATGCCAAGCTGACAATATTATCTATGGAGTGAAAACAGTGTGTAGAAACATTATAATAGTTGAAACAAGGGACGATTCTATACTGTAGCAGTTCATCTTGTTACAGTTTCTCAAAGCCAGTTTCATATTGTGTCTTGAGGACACAAGTCAGACTGTGATTGCATGGACCTTACCCTGTGGTGTTTCAACGACGGTGTTGGATCATGGATATGTTCAATAAAATAACTTCAGCATATACACTGAATTATGCATAGTTATAAAATTAGCTGTTTTTTACTGCATATCCTTGTTGCAGAATTATAAACTCTGGTCTCTGCCTACTTTAATGAAATAGTTATTAACAGCTCTAAAAAGACACTAAATGCCAGTGTTTCAAAAGATTATGTTGTTCTGAATCCAATGGGAAGTCTTGATCGTGGTAGAAAGGTTGATGGTGGTAGAAAGGGATTTGGGCAGCTTGAAAAAAATGCAGTACTGTCAAATGCGCTTAAAAAGTATTTGACTTTTAGAGAGCTATGCATATGTAATATGTACTGTAACTACCATGTTGTACTGATTTGAATCAAAGTATTATTTAGAGACTACTAATTTGTCATAAACATGGTTTTACATAATTGGTGGGTTACCATTGTTTTACTGACATGCTTCTTCCTAAATGCTTCCAAAGTGGCATGCTTCGAAGTGTTTCTTCGTCTAATATATTGGATAAAAAAACTCTGAAGTTATAGTATATCATGTCCGGATGTACATTCCCTAATTTTTAGGATTAGGGTTAAATGAAACCTGTCCCAGGAGCTCTTGATCTGTTGAAAAACTGACCGGCTTTGTTCCTAAAAAGTACGGTAGTATAGAGATCAAGTAAAATGTCAGCAGTCACCCAGCACTACTTTGGATTTTGTAAAGTGACAAAAATAAATTGATAGTCTGGGGCAATAATCTAGGGATGTGCTTTGCACGTATTGTATAATAATATAGAAGGGAAAAAAAACCTCACCCCCATTATAAAATACTATTAAATTATGCAATTGTGTGTCAGTGAGACAAGGGACATTGTTTGAATGAAATCTGCGCACATATTTTTAAAGAAGAATTTTGTTTTATCAACTACTAATAGAGAGTCTCAGTGTGTTTCCATGGAGAATCACCATCCCCATAGGCTCTTTTGCAGAATATCAATGGTCATTTTCTTTTAATGAGTCGACTGCAAAAGAGTTTGTTCTGATAAAGGTAATTACCACTGAGTTTCAGTCCAGGTCAGAACAGTAACGGCACATTTTGTACTTTGTGTCCTAGGCACACCTATTTTTTGATTGGAACACGCAAAAATCTAAGATTCCCCCAAAACAAAATTGACCATCACTGTACACCACAAAACATTTTTTTTTTAAAACAGAGGGTTCCCTTTGTGATCGCAATCTCCATGCCCCTCCTCAGCTCACAATCGCAATGGACCCTCTCATTTGGATCGCAATCTCACTCCCCCCACCCTTCAATCTGTGGTTGCTTGTACGTTAACCAGATGCCCACCCGCACATTTCTCTGGTACACCCATGATTGGACTCTGGGACCGCTACTGGGTCAGAAGGCCAACTATCTGTTGTTGAAGTTGACACAGTGCCATCTGTCGTGTCTTTTATGAATGTGGATACTCTGTGCTTCTCTTTGAGAAATACACACCACTTTATAAAGCTATTACACTACCTGGAACGTCAATGCATAAAACCCGCCACGCTCTGCAAACCTGTCTAATGCATCCAGTTCATTCCGGTTTTATTTACGATTTTCTTATCCAATACTAGACAAATTTATAACCTTAGCAATGGTGTTTGCAATGTCTTATTGGATCCTTTGAACAATAAATTATAGCCCAGCATAATGGTAATTTTAGTTTTATCAGTCTAGTATTATGCAAGCTTTACAGAAAACACATTTTCCCTTCCCGATATGTAAGTAGTACTGCTTATAATATGCGGTTGGTCTCGCTGACTGCATATGTTAGTTTTTCCACTTGACCACTGTCTTGTCCAATATGTTTGATAGGCATATTGTTATTTTCGCATTTTGAGTACATTTCACATATTGTACTGTAACCGTTCATTGGTGGCTCAGACATGTTTTATGTTTGATGTCGATTTTCATTGAAGATAGAACATTTAGCAGCATTTTGCTAATGGTGGAATATTATTTTATTGTCATGTTATCGTACATAATATAGGCTATGGCGTATATACTTGTCACTTAGGGCATGGAAAATACTCATTCCAATTTACTGTGCACTGATATGTGCTAGATGAATGTAAGATTCTCCTTGGAGTCATTATTCTCTTAAAAAAAAAACTACAGAGAAATTTGATCCCAGAGCATGAAGAGAAAGAATACATACTGTAGAGTACAGGAAAAAGTGATGTTTTATGGAGGTACAAGAGTGAATGATTAGGCTACATATTTAGGTGTGTGTAACAGTGTGATATCAATCTTTTCATCTTAAACCATCAGAAGGAGAAAATGTATATGCCTTATAATGGACAAAAAATATCTGATTAATTTTATGATATGTTTTGTATAGGGTATTGGACCCATAGATATCTATCCCCCTATACTGATTAAAAGACAATAATTCCCACTTGAAAATGGTGCAAAAGTGAGTGTTGTGAGCCAAAACTGTAGATTTGTTGTTAAATATATTTTACTGTTTCACATGAACCTCTCAGTATTTCATTGAAAACTAAAGAAAAACTATTTTCTTTTTGTATTTTTCCAAAGTTTCTTTGCATTTTTGGCACTTTATTTTTACCTAAATTATGAAAATAAACTAATCTAAGTTAATTTAATTTAAGCCATTTTCCAAGTTTCTGTGATGCTCAGACCTGGCGTTATAAAGCTTTAAATAAAACACCCCCTAAATAGGTGAGAATTCACCAAATTTTCCATCTGTGCGAAGGGGTTAATGACACAAAAACAAACACTCACACAGACATACACATTCACAAACGTTTTCTCTTGCACACACACACACACACACGTGCACGCACACTCTCATACACACGTGCATACACGCATGCATGCACACACAAACACACACACCAGGTCAACACGTCGGAAAGGCAGGGCATTTATTTGACGAGTATCTAAAACCTGTTGTTAATAATTTTGTATCATTAAAAAGCATTTCCAGTTTCAGGATCAATTTTTGTCTAAATTTGTTAGATCAGCCAATTACTGTTAGCATTTTAGATCATAACAAAAAAAAAAAAAGAGTCTTTTGATATTCTTTTATACCCAGTCATGATAGCATCACCTGTTTACCTGTGGAATGTTCCAAACAGGTGTTTTTTGAACTTCCTGTCACGGTTTTGCTGGTTGCCGCCCCTTCTCCGCTTGGGGTTTCCTCGCAGTTCCGGGACGGCGTCCGGGCCTTGTTTTTTCCTCCACTCGGCAATTAGTTGGCACACCTGTTCAGGTGCTTTGCCGGCTATATTAACACTGTGCTTTCCTCTTCCAGTGCTTTCGTGTCAAATCGCCATTTACACAAAGCCGGTAAAGGTATAGCCGGAGGACTGCATTGTTGTTTTAAACAAGAATGCAGGAACTTCCTTAGAGTTAGGTTAGAATTCTGTTCTCATTCCTTTTTGTTACTCTATTTTTAGTTCCTTTCCCTTCGCCTCTTATCCACCGTTTGGTGAATTACTTTTGTTTGCTTTTCCTTTGTTTGCCTTGTTATTGTCGCTCGCATCTAGTTTGCTGAGCTCGAGGCATACATTTCTGTTTTAATTTTCTCTGCTCGAGTCTACGAGCCTCTCGCCCTTATTATTGGGGTTCTTATTTGTTTGGCTGATGCCAGGATGCACTTCCCTATTTACTTTTATTTTTTGTGCTTGTGTCTTTGAGCTTTCACCCACTTTTCTGGGTCGCTATTATTTGGCTATAACCCGGGAGTTTTATTCCCATTTCCTTATTTTTTCTCTGCTCCATTCACGGACTCCTGTCTTTCTCTTGTGGTCTCCACTCCTGTGGGAGACTTTCTGATCCCTCTCTGTTGCGTCTGGTCCTCCGATACCGGACCCCATCATAGAACACAAAAGCCAGAATGGAGGTACCAGCGACACCCTTAGCAGACAATCCGGCCAGGGTCATCCAGCATACTGCATGAGGAGGGCATCCGGCCCCTCCAAACTGAACAACAGACCCTGGCAGTTCAACAGGGTCAAGTAATGACCCAGCTGCCGGTCCAGGAGGGCTGGTTCCGCGAATTAGCGGAGAGTGTTCGCCAACTGACGGGTAGCAACAAAAACACCAGTTGCACAAGCACCCGTTGCTGAGAGTAACCCCCCCTCTTCGCCCATTCTACCCACTGTGAGGGAGCCCAAGCTCCAACTGCCCCTCCAGTACGACATGCAGTCGGGGAAGTGTCGGGGCTTCCTGACGCAATGCCTCCTTTTTTTAAGGCCCAGCTGTCGCGCTTCTGCTCTCAGGATTCCCAGGTAGCTTTCATACTTTCGCTACTCACTGGCACCGCCCATCAGTCCCCTGATTCGGGCCAGAGCCCCTGTTATGAACGATGTGGATAGGCTGATGGAGGAGATGGCGTTAGTCTTTGATCATGACATCTCTGGTCAGGAGGCCACCATGCGACTAACCCGGCTCCACCAGGGAAACGATACTGTAGCAGATTTCTCCATCGTGTTTCGAGCACTGGCAGGAGGGTCCTCTGATTTCGCTCTTTATAAATGCGTTATCGGACCCTATTAAAGACGCCTTGGCAGTGCTCGAACCGCCTGCTACATTCGATGCCCTGGTATCCACAGCTATCCGTATCGATAACCTTATCAGGGAGCAAGAACAAGAGAAAGAGAGGTAACAGGGGAGACCGTTTTACTCGCTATCTCTCTTCCCCTCCGGCAACGTCTCCAGCCCCTTCTTCTGCCCATTTCTCTTTCAACAGGGAGGAGCCTATGCAGGTGAATGGTGCTTCGCTGCGTGAGCCTAGGCAGTCTAAACCTCGTGTGGAGTGGTACTGTTACTGCCGGCGCAGGGGTCAAGAGATCACTGTCCTAAATTGCAGGGAAATGGGGGGTCTCGCTGGGAGAACCGGGGGTCCCTAGCGAGACATAATGGCACTGTCCCTCGGACGCTATTGCCGGTTCAACTGCTCGGGAATCAGCGCTCAGCTAATGATACTTTTATCGATTCCGGAGCAGTTGAGTGCTTTGTGGTTGCCAAGTGGGCTAGGGAACATAAACTACCCATCCACCGCCTTGTTCGGCTCCGGTTAGTCACAGCCCTCAACGGCCGCCCGTTTGGTACTGGCACCATTAAAGAGACCACAGGCTCCTTGACCATGCGCGCCTCCCACAAGGGCCATTCAGAACTTATCCAGTTCTTTCCAGTCGATTCCCCAGCCTATCTCCTAGTTCTAGGACATTCTTAGCTGTTTCAGCACAGGTCCCATATTAATTGGAGTGGTGACAAGGCTGTCATTCTCCAATGGGGTTCCCAATGTGGAGCTCGCTGTCGGCTGACGGCCCCTCTTGCGTCTGGGGGGCGTGGTTACGGTTCCAAGCCTAGTTCTGCCAGTGATCTGGAGGAGGTTGGTTCCCTATCTGATCAGGAGGATCCTGCTCCCCTCTCTGAATATGGAGAGTAGAGTTTGGCCTGGGATTCCCTGGCTGACGGGTACTCTCCCTGGGAGGAAGCGTCTCCTGAGGAATTCTCAGATTCTGAGATCACGTGTTCCCCGTGCCTGACTCGCCTGCTGATGTAGAGAGCATTGAAGTGGCAGGGGCCTTCAACTACCTTACCGCCACACCGATCCTATGATTGTGCTATAGATTTATATCCGGGCACTGTTCCTCCTAAGGGGGACCTATACTCGTTATCGGCCCGAGATGCTATGAAGGAGTATATTGAGGAAGCCTTAGCCAATGGCTTCATCAGACCCTCCACTTCACTTCACGGCAGGTGCTGGCTTCTTTTTTGTTAAAAAGAAAGATGGGGGTTTGAGGCCATGCACTTACTATTGAGGCCTGAGTGAGATCACCATTAAAAACCAGTACCACTATTTTGACCAAACTCGACCTATTTTGACCAAACTCGAAGCTTATAACTTGGTGCGCATGCGTGAAGGCGATGAATGGAAAACTGCTTTTAACACTCATAGCGGCCACTATGAGTACCAGGTGATGCCGTTCGGGCTCACTAGCGCCCCCTCTGTCTTTCAGGTGTTAGTGAACAATGTACTCTGGGAGATGCTGGAGAGATTCGTGTTTGTTTACCTGGATGATATTTTAATTTTCTCTCCTACCCTGTCGACTCACATTGGCTATGTCAGGCAGGTTTTGGAAGCTTTCTTAAAAGCACGGTTATTTGTCAAGGCGGAGAAGTGTTCTTTTCTGCTCCGTTCGCTGACTCCTGTCTCCTTCTTGTGGTCTCCACTCCTGTGGGAGACTTTGATCCCCTCTCTGTCGCATCTGGTCCTCCGATACTTGACCCCATTATACTTCCCAGTCTTTTTTTTGAAAGTATTGCTGGCATAAAATTTGTAATTAGCGTATATTTACATAAATCAATACAGTTAAACATGAAATATCCTTTCTTTGTACTGTTTCCAATTAAATATATGTAAAAGAGAATTTACAAATCACTGCTTTCTGCTTTTATGTGCATTTTACATACTGTCCCAACTTTTTTGGAATTGGGGTTTGTACATTATATTTACATGCCCCTTACAAGAAACTCAAGGACAGTTACAGTGGTGAGGGGGAAAATTGCGTCAACCACCACCAATGTTTAGCTCCCACCAGCCATTTTGCGCCTGAACGTTCCCCACACATCAGTTGAGGTGGAGAGGGAGTGAACATTTTTTGTTAGCCAATAAAATCAGGGGCTGCTTAGGTGGCAGCTGGAAATTTTGCCAGGACACTGGGGAACCCATACTCTTTGCAAAGAGTGTCATGGGATATTGTAATGACCACTTTGAGTCAGGACCTCGGTTTAACATCTCATCCAAAAGACAAAAAAAAGAGGCAATTTAACCTGGGTTTTGTTTTGTCGAGACAAACAATATGTTTGATATTGTTCTCATCTGGAGACTTTGGTAATATTCGGGGAGGTTGGTTAGAGTGGTTCAAACGCTTCTCAGTGCAAAACCGCTGGCCGTTGCATCTCACGTCTAATAGTCTATTTGGATTCCCGAGCTTGTGTTTGTCTCGTTTCTTGTTTGCTCATACTTCACCAGTACCATTTTTTTCTTTTTACCCTTTTTCATGTCAGTTTATCTTCATATTTTAATAAACACATTTAGTAATCGTTCCAGTTTTGTGTGAAATCCTTTGTGTTGCGGCCCTTGAAGCCGGGGTCGTAACAGGAAGACACACAGATACACTGCACGTAATTAAGAGCACTTGTATCTTGTATGTATTGAGCTCCATACATATATTCACAGGCATTTGAAGGGTGATGTCACAGCGAGCTCATTGTTTTAAAATGAATATCGTCATGCATCTTCCCCAGGGCAAACGTCCCTCTCGTAATAGCCCATTCGGAGAGAGAGGTGTGGCGAGATGTATTTACAGACTGATAGCATTACATTAACAATACAGGCGATGCAGTAGGCTTTGTTGAACGCTTGTGCTTCAATTGTGTTGCCAAGCAGTACCTGAAACCGAAGCAGGGAGCTTCCTCAGACACTCAGGTGAGCACATACCTGTGAGGAGGATCGCATTTCTCCATGGAGCTGCCTCCTTCTCAAACAGGTTCATCACTGTATTGTTCCTCTTACATGGTACACAATGAGAGCCCATTATTAGGCTGTGATTACACTCCACCCAATTAGCTGTGGTGCCACCAACTCTTTCAGGATGGGATGTGATGTCTGCCTGCCTGGCTGGATCGGCTGGACACATTTTCAGATGTACAGTACCACCTGTCTAATTCCATGAATCCACATAGATCCCAGTGAGCAAAAGCCAGAATCTAGACTGCTAGAGGGGTGGAAAAATCTAGGTTGAGAGTCGTTTTTGCATAAATGGACTAGGTTAACCCCAATATTGCTCAGGTTTAACCGGATATAGCCTGACTATGTCCTAGTCGGCTAGAAAACTTTCACTTTTCAACAAATGTAACCAGGTTTTCACCTGAATGCCTAGACACCGTTTCACTGACTTTTCAGCACAAAAATATTCACTGCGATGTCACACACTGCCACACACTCTCTAATTGAATTCCTGCGAGTGTCACCTTCAAATGCTTTATTTTTTCTTATCCTGTATCAGGTTTCCTGTATTTCCTATCAAGTTTCATTACCTCAGAAAGTAGACTACGTACAGTGCAGTCCGTAAGTATTTGGACAGTGACACAATTTTTGGATTTGAAATGGAACAGTGACTATGAGGTTGAAGTGCAGACTTTTTTTTTCTTTTTTCCTATTGAACTCTATGGAAAAATAAGTCAGGAGAACCCTTAAAGTGATCCATCCATATCTACTGCATATCTGGCAGCAGAGTGATGATTTCAGGCTCGTTTGATACCTCAGACCCTTGATGATTTATAGCCATTTAGCCAACCATGTGCTCCACACTATTCCCATGTAATTTACAGCTTAATCTAGTCCCACCCCCCACATCCTATAGAGATCCATTCAAATGCACAGAGTTTATAGTATCGCTTGTAAGAGTACCTGAAAATAACATATAGTCTTTTGATGTTTTTGCGTCACAGACATCACACAATTGCGTCACAGGTTCACACGATATGGATGTAAAAACCTTCAAATAAAGCTGAAAGTCTGCGCTTTAACCTCATAATCACTGTTACATTTCAAATCCAAAACATCAAAAAATGTGTCACTGCCCAAATACTTACGGACTGCACTGTACTTCTTGCACATTGGGAATTGTTTGTGGGAATTTTTCTGTAATGCAGTAATAGCAGCCTCACAGAAGACTACTGTCACCGTAATCCTCAGGGTGGGCAGCCAGCAGTAGATTGCACATGGCAGAAAACTGTGCCTTCAGGGAATAACATGTGTGGCACTGCAAAATCACTTGCCGCAAGCTGGAAGCAGAGAAGGATGAAAAGGAAACCCAAACCAGATTTCCTCCTTGGTTTTTATTGGAATTTGATGTATACAAACTAAAAGGGTTTTCTTAGGTCAACATTATGTAAAAAATATAAGAGTTTATATTGAGCAGATCTAGAACTATATTGAAATTAAAAGTCTGATGTACACACTGCCTTAGTTTATGCCTAAAGCGAGAGGCGACATTTACGCCAAAGTATTTACTTTGAGTCACTCTATCATACTGTGCACATAGAAGTATAATAATGACTTCCCCTGAGAGAGGATTGAAACCTCATTTTAAAAGGCTGTGAAAACATGTCCAATGGGCTGATTATCTGCTGGTAATCCAAACTGCATTGAAACTGGGAAAATGCCACAAAGACTGCATCTGCAAATTTTTGACGAAGTTTGTAGACTTTGGGAAGATAGTCACTGGACCAATTTCAGATATACTTTAGTTAGAATTTGACCAGTGAATGTGCTGTTGGAGGTGTTGTATTTCAGATTAAACTTGAAATGGATCCCACGGCACAATATACTCAAGGTATTTGGAGCTGACCGTTTTGTGCTAATGATTGCTCATTGTCATTCACACTTGAGTTTACACAAGATTTGTCTCTACTCCGGGCAGTCACTACACAGTCCCTATAATTGCTTTACTTTGTGGTATTGGTAGTGCTGGTGGCAAGCTTAAATATGCCAGATTACTTGTATGAAATATGAATTTGGTTTAATTAGGTCTTCTGAAAAATCTCACCTTTCGTGTGCCTGCGTGTTAGTTGTGGGTGTGTATGCTCATCCCTAAGCCTCAGCTGTGACCCAGGATACACATTAGCACAATGAATTCCCCTCTCCGTTTAACAGTGCAATATGCATCACTCTCTCAATATCGAGTGTGCAGATAATGGCATGGAATGGCGTTATGTCAAAGAAAATCTAATTTTCCACCAAAAAGGATGGAACAATTGTGGCAAGCTTTCATAATAAAAAAGGCTTTAATCAACAGTACTTTTTTGTTCTGTACTGAAGGCATCTCCAGATTGTGGTATAAACCTCCTCTTGACATTGTTTTAATCAAATCTTCCCCCAGGACAGCAGGCTTTGGTAGAGCAGAGTGACAGCGGAGCACAAAGCTAATTTCATGCGTCTGAAATCACTGGAGGGAAGCATGCCAGTTTTACGCCTTGCTTTTCAACATCACAGTAAAATGTCCAGTGTTAATTCAACTCTAACAGGGAACATATGAACCTGATCTGGCCAGAGTAGGCTCATATGTACACTGCGAGAGTTGAATCAACACTGGACATTTTGCTGTGAATTTACTGTGATTACATCATTCACTTAATTTACACCCAGTAATTAGATGGTTGTTTTGTTTGGTTTGGTTTATGCCTTAATATTGAGGCTGGGATTCAATCCATGTTTGTCCTTAACATTTGACTAACAATCAAAAGCAAGAATTTCTTTTGTACATTCAAATACAGTTTGGCGAGTTCAGAAATCACTAAAACTAACTTGCCAAACTATGTTTGTGAAGAAAAAGTGTAACAGTTAAGTTTACTTCTAAGTTAAAGTGAAGGACAAATGTTGATTGAATACATGCCTAAGTGTTTTAGAAACTTTGCATTATGACTTTGGACAGTTTTGAGCTTTGAAATAGTTTCACTACTTGCTAGTTTTCGCTGGTTGTTCTGAATACTACTGGTAATAATAATAATAATTTAACTTTTATCTTGCCTGGTAAACTGCAAGCAATAGGCATCAATATACTGTGTCCATAATGTACCTGTGTGTACCATATTAAATTCCATAAATTTCCACTTCATGTAATCTTTGCCCGAACAGCCCATGCTTTTTTTTGATTTATGATGATTCAGTGGAAGCGCATAAATTATTTTATTATGTGAGTTCCCCTTTTTCTGTGCAGGTTAGTGTTGTCTCTTGGCTGAAGTAGTTTCAAATGATGACTTAAGTGATGATTTACATTTAAATTAAATTGGTCACGATTAAAGTAACATTTCAGAGGTCTTATTTTACAGTGATGTAACTCTGCCACCTCCAGGATTAGTGGTGTTTCCTGTTACTAATTGCCCCGCCCCCCCTTCTTCTTCTGCAGCCACAGGACCAAATCAGCAGGCTGGCCCCCATCTTCTGGGACCTGGAGCTCCTCACAAGCACCCCCATATGGCTGGGATATGGCTTCCAATAGAGAGGGGAGAGACTGCTTCACCAAGTAAGTGCGCAGCGTGGTGGTCTCCCAAATGCTTCTGTTCCACTGTGTGACTATTCCAGACATGACACCATTCCTTCTTCTCCCTCTGTGCACCTGGAATACTGATTCCCTTTCCCACCACCGCTCTGAGCAGACAGATCTTGTTCATGCACACACACGTTTACACAAATACTGTTCTGGAGAGCAGAGAAGCTAAGAGGAGTGTGTAACTGCAACTAAAGGGTTTAACACCGGCACGGGTTCCCGGTAATTCCCAAACTATTTCCTATTAAATATATGTGGTTTAATTTTGTTAAAAGCACCTGCAACATCGGAGAATAAGCTACCAGAATTTCGCTTCCGTCTCACCTTAGAAAACGCAAAATTAGCCTGCTTGTTTAATGAATTTCATTTTAATATACAATGTCAAACATCAATTCCATGAGGCTGTTCTCACAGCAGACAGATCACTGGCAATGAATTTTGCCTATAGCGATGTTCAATGCTTAATCTGAAGTTCATATTATGTGCATTCTAATATTGATTATTAGCACAAATAGCATTCTTTTGCCTTAATGATGACAATAAATACACTAAAGCTGTCAGATTGGGAACCCATAGGTTTACGCATATTTTCCCTTGTTTCGTCCTGCTTATGGAAATATGACCAACGCGTTTCTACTGATATCTTAATGCCTTAAAACAAGCCCAATTCCAGGGACAACGTGCGTCGATTCCGGGAGAGAACATTTTTTATTTTGGGGGAAAATATTAATCTCCATTTCACAATGTAATCTTCATAGTTTTACATGATTGTGCGCACCCCTGTGTGTAACAGACAGGTGGGTGCACACGCATTGTGTACACGCCTATGTGGATGCATATTTGGCTACTATCTTAGTATTGCACTGTTAGATAGCGCCAGTCACTAATTCTTGTTGCTATTGTACCGCCCCAGGCAGCCCGGTAAGAACTGAGGACATCGGCTTGAAGTTGACTTGATTTAATGTTGCCACCACAACCAGCACACTTTACATTCACTTTAGTAAGCAGAGTTATAGTGGTTCTGCAATAAAGCAAATACATACAATCGTACATTACTTATATGCACTTAATAAAGGCAAAGAGTAAACAGTGCAATAACAATTCTTCACTGTAAGGGAATAGAATTAGTAACACAAACTGTTTTTTTACTGTGCTCCTAATAACCCTAGAAATAGCTACATTCCCCTTTAAATGTAAGCCAGTACACGGAATAGTAGGCTACTCTTTTCTTACACATGCAGTGTGCGTGCTGCCTTAGAGACTGCGCATGAGCGTACATCTGCCTATAGCTGAAATAAAGCTACGTTGCAGCTTGCTTAGGCTAGCTAACATTTAGTAACCGTAATATACCATTAAACAACTGATAGCAACCCAAATAATGTGCTACACATTCCTGTATAAACACATACAGAAAGTAACAGAGCCGATAAGATTTATATATATTGCCGACAACATGAATGCATTCCAAACATGTGCTACTCCCAGTGGCCTAACGTCGGCTGTAAAATAGGCCTTTGGTAACCTTACCTTTATACGGATATTACTCTCAACCTGTTTCTACTTATAGTTCTTAATTATCAATCAAGCAATTCAATAACTGAATAACAAACATCAATGCATATATCAAGTTTTTCTGTGCTAGTATTTTTCTTTGCGTCATAAAATGGGTAGCACTTAAATACATGTAGCGACGGCCTGCGCGTTGGAAAAAGTGGGGATTACTTGTTTCCGTTTATTTAGATTCAGTAGCCTAACAATCAATCCATTCATTCTCTGAATAATCAAGACCAATTTGTAGCCTATAATGATTTAGAAATGATAACGACAAAGAGACAACTTAAGATTGTTTAACAAGGATCAGGCAATAATCTGAATGCGTTAAAGAATGTAATTAATTTTAAGACGACACTAAAATTAGTCAAAGCGATTTAAAGAGGACAGCCTCTTAAGTGTCTCGAATCGTTGAGAGGAGCAGCGCATAATACAGGCTAGAAATACTCATTTACGAAAATCTACGTTGAACATTTAAACATGGAGCATTTAAAAGTCAGAATCTTCGCATGATAACACAACATCATAAATGTCGATATACAAAAATGCAACACAAGTTTATGTTGCACAGAACAATAATGCTATCTCAAAATAACTTGGTAGCCTAATAATTTACTTCTTGTTCTTGGTTATTGAGTGAATCAATTATTTGATTGACAATCAGGAAAAGTAAACGTAAACAGATTGAGAGTGATCATCCGTTAAAGGTAAGTTTACAGAAGGCCTAGTTCTACTCCCACGGTACGCCACTGGCTACTCCACAAGTTAAAGTTTGCAGCTTAGCTAACATTCTGACTAGCTAGCAATTACGTCATCAAATAAGCACTTCAGAACATAGCATTTTCACTTTGTTACAGCACACAAAACACTCCTGACAACAATGACCGAATAAACAGCACTTACAGTTCAATGCACGCACATAACACTATTAACAAAGTAAACTTATTTCACATGCAGTGACTATCAGTCCTCGTCTCTGTAAGATACAGGCGAACTGTACACAGAGGTCAGGAACTCTCTAATTGGCTGTGCTGCTGCTCTGAACAGGCACTCCGATTGGCAGAATCGAGTCAACATGAGTAATCACAGGAAAAGACTGAATTAGAGGGGAAAGCAGCAATTTAACTGAGGGCCTTTTTACATGCACAGTTAAAATAACATTGAAACAACTGCGACATGACTTCAGACCAGGTTTGTAGTGGTTTCAGCGAAGCGCTTTCTGCTGGCTCAAGATAGCAGTACGACACCTCATCTTAAGACCAACCCACCCAGTTCACTTGTTTAAATCATTTGCGATTTAAACAACGTGAGCGCTGTATGTTAATAGGACCCTTGCCTTGCGCCGGCCTGAAACTAGCAAAGACACTTGTGTTTGGGTTACCGCCACTTAGCGCCAGGTGTAAGATAGGGCCCATCATGTTTACCTGTTAGGCAGGATCCTAGCAGGAACCAGGTAAAGAGAGTTGGTTTCTAAGTTTAAATTCTTTGCCAATGCCATCACTGCACTCCTTAATCCCCTGAAGGTTCAAACAGTAACTACTTATTTACTTACAATTATTTAAGTAAATACTTAATTACCATTGCATTACTAATGTGTATTAATTGCGTAACTACTTAATTGTTTGAAAAAGTAGTCACATCACCTGGTTTAGTTTCCATTATTATATGATAGAGAGTGTGGCATAATGACAGGCAGGGGTGCCTCCAGTGATTTTGGGCCCCATGAAAAGATCTCACATTGGGCCCCACCACCATTGACTGAAGTTATACATGGTCCTACTGTATTTTTTTTATTGCCACCTTTCTCCCTAGGAGCGCTGCTCCTGCGGCTGATTCACTGCTGTTCTTCCTCTTACCCAGGCTCTGATGAGCACTACAAACACTAAAAATATTTCCAGTCAACAGAGAATGAGGAATATCCCTCATGTCTAAATGTACATCCCTTCTTCTTTTGGAAATTGACCCAGTGATTTCCTGTCGCTCTGAAATACGATGCCGATGCTTCTGCCGTTTTTGTATCTATCTATATCTATCTATCTATCTATCTATCTATCTATCTATCTATCTATCTATCTATCTATCTATCTATCTATCTATCTATCTATCTATCTATCTATCTATCTATCTATCTATCTATCTATCATCTGATGGACATCACACATTACTCCAGTTTTGGCTTCACTGCACTTGCTTCCAGTGACTTTTAGAGTTGAGTAGAGTTTAAAAATCTACTGATTACTTGTAAAGTTTTGCATGGCCTGGCACCTGAAGGCCTTCTCTGTTTGGGCCCCTCGGCTGTGGAACAACCTTCCTGCTATGGTTCGATCTGCTGAATCAGTGTCTTCTTTTAAAACAGGTCTTAACCCCTTCGCGCAGATGGAAAATTTGGTCAATTCTCACCTATTTAGGGAAGGCTTTATAACTCCAGATGTGAGCATCTCAGAAACTTGGCAAATGGCTTAAATGAAACAAGAAAGTTGTACCATTTACAATACACACTTTGTATTTGTTTATTTTCATAATGTATTTGGCAGAGTGTTCACGAATTGTGTACCAATAAAGAAAAAACATGGAATTTGTGGGTTCCACTCATAGTTTGGCAGGCAGGAGCAACAAAGGTCTGAGTTGAGCAAAATATTTCCACCGGCGCCATGGCCACTAGGCCTCATAGCAAGAAGGTCTCGGGTTTGAATCCCAGACAGGACCTTTCTGTGTGGAGTTTGTATGTTCTCCCCGGGTCCAAAGACATGCAGGTTAGGCTAATTGGGGGTGCGTTAACAGGGCGTTGCTGTAAAAGAGCATGTGTGCTCAGTCAACCTACCCTGTATAAATAAAGGTAAATAAATAAATAAATCTGCACGAAGGGGTTAAAACTAATTTTTATAGTGTTGCTTTCATGAGTGCCTAATTGTTATTTTATTTTGTATATACAGTATATATATATACAGTACCAGTCAAAAGTTTGGACACACCTACTCATAAGAAGGTTTTTTTCCGTTATTTTTACTGTTTTCCACATTTTGGAATAGTAAAGACATCAAAACTATGAGATAACACAAATTTAATTATGCAAAAACCAAAAAAGGGTTAAACAAAAAAAAAAAAGTCTTATATTTTAGATTCTTCAAAGTAGCCACCCTTTGCCTTGATAACGGCTTTGCACATTCTTGCCATTCTCTCAAACAACTTCTGTGGTAAACAGGTATTCCACAGGTAAAAAGGTGATGCCATCATGACTGTATAAAAGGATATCAAAAGACTCCAGATATCTTATTTACAGGTACTCTTAGAAGCGATACTATAACCTCTGCATTTGAATGGATCTCTATGGGAATTGGGTGGGACTAGATTTAGCTGTAAATTACACTGGAACAGTGGAACACATGGTTGGCTAAATGGCTCTAAGTCATCAAGGGTCTGATGTATCAAACAAGCCTTAAACCATCACTCTGCTGCCAGATATGCAGTAGATATGGATGGATCACTTGAAGGGTTGTTTCTCCTGACAAATTTTCCTATTGAACTCTATGGAAAAATAAGTCAGGAGAAGAAACCCTTCAAGTGATCCATCCATATCTACTGCATATCTGACAGCAGAGTGATGGTTTAATTGTATCCTTTCAAACTCAAATGCTAGAAAACGGAACCAAAATAACAAAAAAATGTGTCCAATGAATTATCATGCTCACTGTATATATATATATTTAAGTCTATCTATGCTGGTTGAAACCAGCTGCTGCAATTACAGATTTTACTGATGACTGTGGTATAATAGGCTATAATAAATAGTAACTATGTTGATACTAACCTTTTTCATGCATGCACCCCTATGGAAAAAGAATATGCTGCAGTATATTGTAAATATATAAAAATTATCTTCACAATATATTTAAAATATACTGCAGTATATTACATTTCCATATGGGCAGCTTTACCTAAAAAATCTCACAGTGGAAATCCGTACTCGCAGTTTTGCAATCCGTGCGTACAGTTTTGCAATCCGTGTGTACCGTTTTGCAATCCATAGCCTACGTATGGTTTTTGAGTGAAATCAATCCAGTTTGCAATGTTAAATCAATTTGTAAATAAACAGTTAATTGCAGGAAAGGCAGACACGAAAGTATCATGGCTACAATTCACACTGGAGGAAACCGGATGAATATTAAAGCAACATAGCACAAGAACATGTGGTATATCATGAATATTGGCAAGGCTAGGGGATGTTGTTATAGGCAGGACTTGAAGCGAGGTGCTGGCAAACCCCAGAGCTGTGTCAATATTCATGATATACCATTAGTTACAGTGCCATATCGCTTTTAAAGTAATGTTTTAATAGATTGTGACGTGGGTCCTGCTGAATTTATTAGGCTACCAAGCAAAGATAATGGATAACATGGAAATCCATACTCTCGGTTTTGCAATCCATACGTACTGCACGCTGTCACCGTCACTGACCCATGTCATATACCTACTCAAACAAAAGTTCCTAAAGTACCCAAAGGTAAAGCCTTTGAGCTCATTAAAATTTCACAGGTTGTTTAGCTGTTTTGATTCACTTTGTCTTCACCAGCATGTTACTTAGCAAATGTTTGATAGCTTCTAAGCTAAAGTTCAAACCAATATCAAATGTCGCCAGGACCATATCTACGTTGTAGCTCTTCTCTTGGCCTACTTTCATAGGTCTTTTGGAGCAATTCCCAGCCACTCAGACAAGAATTACTGGCACCATCATCATATGTGAATGCTGTCTACCTTGTACAGCACTGGATGGTCCTTGAGCGTGTGTTGTGAGTCTGTGTTCTATGTGTGAAAGCAACAACTGTTTTTGTTTTTGGCTGTTTTACGATTTTATGATCAAAGATAAACTAAACATGAAAGAAGACAATTAAATGTCTCCATTTTTTTTATACAGTTTTAACACTTTTGCCTGTTCCGTCTGTTACCGTAGAGTGTAACCATCTACAGTAAGCCAACAGATATGATGCCGCTCCGTCTCCAATAATTGGCTGGATCTGACAGTGGGTGGGAGCAGCTTTGTGAAAGTAAATGCAATGTAAACACCAACGGGAGCAGTGCCAGCTTCTGGATCTTAGTTCTTGGTTATCAATACCATCTGTGTTCCAATACCGTCTGCTGTCATTTCTTTTTGCATTTTTCTTCTGTTGTCTTTATACATAATTGAGTTAATTTCCAAATTCTTCACTTAATGTTGCATAAGAGAGTGCGTTACTTTTTTGTAGTTCTCACTGCTACGCTGTGGCTTCCTATTGTTACAAAAGAAAACTTTTAATGGATAGAAATTTGAGTTTGTGGGTGTTGTTTCTGATAGTGGAGAAGGAACTAATGTCTAATGATCAATTACTCAAGGACATGTTGTCATTCTTTTATTTTCTGACTTCTGACATGTTATGAAAGGGACATACAGTAATTACTTATTTACTTAATTAGTAAATACATAATTACCATTGCATTACTAATATGTATTAATTATGTACTTATTTAATTGTTTGAATAAGTAGTCACGTCACCTGATTTAGTTTCCATTATTATATAATATAGCATAATGACATGCTGGGGTGCCGCCAGGGAATTTGGGCCCCATGAAAACATCTCACATTGGGCCCCACCACCCTCGGCCTCCCCATCCTAGCACAATTACTCCACAATTTTCTGAGGGCCCCCGATCACAGGTATGGCCATTGACCTGAGTGATGAATGTAAAGATTTTTTATTACTATTCTCCATCATTGAAAAAAATTCCAATTGACGTCCAACGTGGGGCTGAACATCCAATTCCCACCATAATTCTGAATATCCAATTCACTATCTGTAGCTGCATGCATGTGTGATCCCCACTGCAGAATTCAAGTGAGTATAGACATCTGCTATTCTCCTCCAAAACAGCTAGTGTCACCAGCCTGTTTCTTTTCACACTACAGCCCACAACCAAGCTTTCACAGAGTTGAGTGGGAGAAAGACGTATGCGGCTTTTGGCATACGATCAATGGGCACCCAATCGACCAGCTGGGATCGCTAGACAGCAATGATACGCGGATCCCTAACTTACTGAACACTCCCCTACCCGGGAAACGTAACGGAAAATTACATGTCGTCCTATGGATCTACCAGCCAAAAGTCGGCACTGGCAAGGTCCGGATTCAATCCGAGACCATGGGGCTCATCCATGCATGACAGCGTGTTGCCTTTTGCCACCCAGCAGCCCCTATTCTCCATAATTTTATTATTTTTTTTCCCGTGGTGTTCTTCCTGTCTGGTGATGTGCCAAGATAAAGAAGCGGCAAAAAAAGTAAGAAAAACAAATATCAAGAACAAAAGGGCACATTTATAGAAGTCCTTGTGGCTGGCTGAAGGGTTTTTGGAGACATTAAACATGCAGCAGCTGTGCCCATAAAGGTTTATCTCACAAAAATAGCAGCAGGCCTTTATAACAGGATTGGCAAAGGCAACAAGCAATACCTGAGCTGATTACCAATACCTACCATCTTACTTCACTGGGAGTCACAGGCTTTTGAATTTTTAGGGCAAGGCAACTTTGGCCTTGGCAAATTCAAAATTTCATAGGGTGCCATGGAGCACCGCACAAGGCCAAAATCAAATTTGACATTATAGCACCAAGGCCAAAAGGCACACTGTAAAAGCACTTACTTTGTTGTCGAAGGTAGGTTCTTCCGGTTGAGAGAAATCTCAAATATTAAATAATTTCTCTCTGTTTATGACCTGGAAAAAGTCATCCACGGTTTCATCTCATCCCGCCTAGATTATTGCAATTTACTATATGCTGGTATCAATCAGTTATCCTTGTCTCACTTACAACTAGTTCAGAATGCAGAAGCCAGATTATTTACTGGTACTAAGAAGAGGGATCACATCACCTCTATTTTAGCAACTTTGCATTGGCTTCCAGTCCATTTTAATCTTTTAGTTTTTTATAAGGCACTTAATGGGCTGGTTCCTTCATATATTACCAACCTACTTTGCCCCTACTCTACCTCTAGGTCACTGAGGGTCATGGAACCAGCTGCTTTTGGCTGTTCCACGGTCCCGGTTAAAGCTCAAAGGTGACCGTGCTCTTGCAGTCTTTGCTCCGAGGCTGTGGAACACCCTACCACTCATTATCAGATCTGCCCTTTCCATCTCCCTTTTTAAATCAATCAACACCAACAGCAGCAGTGCCTGCTTCTGGATCTTAGTTTTTGGTTTTCTTTTTAAATCAAGACTCAAAACACACCTCTTTGCCCTCGCATTTCCAATTGTTTAAGGTTTTTAGGCTTGTACGTGTATGTGTTTGTATGTGTATGTATCTATATACTTTATTTCTATGTTTTTGTACAGCACTTTGGTCAACAGTTGTTTTTAAATGTGCTAAATATAAAATTGACTTACTATCAAAAGTCACAAAAGAAAGGCACAGACATACACTTGTAAAACAGATTCCATCAAAACTAAAATTATTTCTACCATTAAATAGTATGGCAGGAACTGGTAAGTGCACCTATTGTTGATTTAAACCAAAACTAATTATTTATACCACTCAGAAATATGTCAGGTACTGGTTAGGGCTCAGATTGTTTATTTAAACCAAAACTGATTATACCATAAAAAATATCACAGGTAGCTAATGTTTAACAATAGCTAGATTGAGCGCTGACAAATTACCCATAATTCTTTGAGCTAACAGTTTATCAATCTTTGTTTTATACGGCAAGGCACAAATGGTCGTGCAGGTCATTATTTTTAAAAGGACGTTAAGGCAAAAATGTCCATGACCATATATGGCTGCCGAGTGCTTCGAGCCCTGGATTTATGAGGGTCATAAGCCATTTTCTCATTCAGTCCAACTTGAGGCGACTTTGAGGAATACGAATTGATCCAGCTGAGAGGCAGATAGCGTGTCCAAGGCATTACAAAAGAAGATTGCATGTCTCTTGCTCAGTTCAGGAAGCCTATTGTTGCTTCAGAATGTTGCTCCATGATGAAAAAATAAATACATTCTGCTACAACCAGTAAGTTACTCCCACAGAGAGTCCACTGACAGGCCCCAAGAGAAGACCATTGAAAGGAACCACAAGAGATGTGGACAAGCTATAAGTTAATTGCTTTTGGATTCACACTGACAGCTGTCTTCTGTCTCACAGTGACACAGACTACTCAATTTGCAAGTGTGAAGAGTGTAATATTATACAATAAATATGTTTGCGATGCAAAAGAGAGAATCTCCAGGGGAAATAACTAGGGGAGTGAGCATCACAGAAGAATCTAGGATACCAGAGGAGCCCAGAGGTCTGATGTTCATTACCACTGAAACTAAGTCATGTAGATAGACACGCCAGATTCAGAGTTGTGATAATCACGCGCAAATGGCACTTACCCCCGAAATTCCACTTAGCTATTTATGATTTAGACATTTGACTGTTTAAAGCGTCTCTCCAGTATACGCGTGCAGGGTGGAGATTTGATACGAGGCGTGTCTGCAAGATACGCAGATTCTGAGTTTTCACTTAATAAATTTTTTCAAAAAAAGGTGGTTTATGTCTAGCGCCACCAATGGATTTTAATGAAAAATACAGCATCTTTCGCGTAAATGGATATTAGAATCGTGCTTGTTATTTGAACATAATATTGGTCCTATTTTCCTTTGCCTAGCCTATACTTACAATTATCAAAAAGCTGTCATAAAAGGAAAAATATGTAAAAGTATTTCAGTCAGGCCACTGTTGTTCAAATAACTTTATTGACATTATGAAACAATACACTTTAGGTTTGGCGGTATGGTTCTGTTCACCAAGCCCTCCCGCCCATCCAAGTGAGCAAGCATGGGTATGGCGGCGAGGGCAGCTGCACAACCCCCATTAGGGTTACGCTAGAACAGAACCGCAGCACTGAGAATGGTTTGACAGATTCCATTCAGTCAGTTATATATATATATATAAATGGCACTTTTAAGTGTCATTATCACAACAATTTACAAGGAACCGGGCCTGAACCCCCGTAGAGCATTCCTAGGGCGACAGTGGCAAGGAAAAACTCCCTGCTGTTAGCAGGAAGAAACCTTGGGCAGAACCTGACTGAGGGGGAAGTCCATCCGCCGCTGACTGGCACCGGTTACTAAATGCTGATTACGGAATAGAAATTTGTAGACCGAACATATGAAAATGTCAATGTACAAGGAGCCGGTGAGGAAGACTGATTGAAGCCCGGCAGGTGCATCATAGCTGGGTACGTGCATGGAGCTGGAGCTGACCGTCTGCTTCTGGAGAACGATGTTTGTTGATCTATAGCTACCGCTCCGGCGGATGCCGAAGCGGGAAGGAGAGAGGAAAAGAAAAATGTTAGTGATTCATGCAGGAGCAATATAGGCTAGGTGTATGTGCGCAATGGGAAACTGGAGAGGATGGAGCTGGGGTGGAGGGGGGGGGGGGGTTTTGTGTGCAGCGGGTGTGCTGACAGGGGATCCACCATGGTAGGGCGAGGCGGTTAAATAGACCGCCTTGTTATGTGAATGGACTGATGGGTGAATCGTCACTACTCAGCTGAGCTGTCAGCTGATTGACTATGGCTGGGTTTCACTCTCGTGACCTGCCTGAACTGACGCTATGCTCGATTTCAGTCAGGCCACTGTTGTTCAAATAACTTTATTGACATTATGAAACAATACATTTTAGGTTTGGCGGTATGGTTCTGTTCACCAAGCCCTCCCGCCCATCCACGCGAGCAAGCATGGGTATGGCGGCGAGGGCAGCTGCACAACCCCAAAAACAACCATACGCCAAGTGCTGCCAGCATGTGCACACGTGATGACCGTGCAACGACCCCTCGCCTCGGAGGAAGCCGATCTGTCCATCAGCTCAAGGCTCCCCCAATACCACACGATCAATGTCATGTGCACCAACGCCTGTTGGACTCCCCCGTGCGCCAGACGGAGTGCGGACCAACCCCAGGAAATCCATGTGTAGTGATGAAGAACAATGTGTGACCTTCTGGCTACCGATGAAGCCATACTGTCCTTCAGCACAAGGTCCTTCTAACGTTACATGGATCAGTGGCTATGTGCAACAATGCCCGTTGGACTCCCCTGTGCCAGATGCAGTGCAAAATAACCCCAGGAAGTTCTACGTGCAGTGATAAAGAACGATGTGTGACCTTCTGGCTACCGATGAAGCCATGCTGTCCTTCAGCACGAGGCCCTCTAATGTTACATGGATCAGTGGTTATGTGTGCCAACGCTTGTTGGACTCCCCTGTGCCAGATGTAGTGTAAACCAACCCCAGGAAGTTCTATGTGTAGTGATAAAGACAATGTGTGACCTTCCGGCTACCAATGAAGCCATCCTGTCCTTCAGCACAAAGCTCTTTAACGTTACATGGATCAGTGGCTATGTGTACCAACGCATGTTGGACTTCCCCTGGGAGCCAGAACGTTAGATTAACCAGGGAAATACTATGTGTGAAGAACAATGTGTGACCTTCCAGCTGCCGATGTAGCCGTCCTGTCCTTCGACTCAAGGCCCCTTTTAACATTACGTGAATCAGTGGCTATGTGTACCAACGCCTGTTGGACTTCCATGGGAGCAAAACTAATCAGGGGAGTTCTATGTGTAGTGATGAAGAACTATGTGTGACCTTTCGGCTACGGATGAAGCCGGCATGCTTATGGGGAGAAGCTCTTCATCCCTCAGGTCAATGCCAATTAATACCATACCAACGGCTGTTGGTCTTCTCCCTGACGTCAGGGAGGATGCTGTGCGTAACATTGGCTTCATGGCGCCCGTATGCCTAGGGCCATTCTAACTACTGAAGTTGTATTTGTAGTATATGTATATGTACCAACCACCTAAAGGCTATGTGTGACCTTTCGGCTACGGATGAAGCCGGCATGCTTATGGGGAGAAGCTCTTCATCCCTCAGGTCAATGCCAATTAATACCATACCAACGCCTGTTGGTCTTCTCCCTGACGTCAGGGAGGATGCTGTGCGTAACATTGGCTTCATGGCGCCCGTATGCCTAGGGCCATTCTAACTACTGAAGTTGTATTTGTAGTATATGTAAATCCAATTATGCATAACGCAATCCAGTCCAGGCGTCTACTAGCCTATTGATGAAAGGGACAGACGAGCGTCCTTTGTTAATGATGTTGATGGTGGCTTGGTTGTCGCAATAGGCCAAAATTTGTTTCCTTGGCCAGCTGTTTCCCATAGGATGCAAGCAACGATGATTGGGTATAGTTCGAGCAAAGCTATAAATTGAATATTGCGAGGCAGAGTTTGCAGCTCTTTAGGCCATGTTTCTGCAACCACAGTATTATAAAAAACCCCAAAAGCAATAGAAAGCGCTGCGTCGGTAAAGAATTTAAAAGTAGCTGATGTTTCGACGTAGTCGTTATGAAAACGGGATGCCGTTTAGAGATGGGCATTCCAGCTCTTTTCAGTGAGTCAGATCATTTGCTCGGCTCACCACTCTTCATTCAGTAGCATTTCCGGTTTTTGAAGATCGGCCAAGTTAGCAATATTTTGACCCATGATTGGTCTTAGAACGTCCCTGAGGGATAATTCGCATAGCAAGTTGAAATGACCGAATAGGGAGAGCGGCTATTTTTTTAAATTATTTTTATTTTTTTATTTTATTTTTATTTTTTATTTTTATTTTTATTTTATTATTTTATTTTATTGATTCTGCGTTCTCAGTATATTTGATAGCTTCCCGAATGCGGGCCAATTTATCCGACGGCTGAGAGCCTGCACGATTATCTAAAATAATGCCCAGAAACTCGATAACACTAGGCCATTTAAAAGTTTCCTCGGATAGAGGAACGCCCATTTCATTAAACGTGTTTATTTATTTATTTATTTATTTTAAAAGGTGTAACGTGACGATCCGCCTGGGAGTATGGAAAATATACCACTAGGAAGTCGTCTAGCAGGTGTAAGACGGGGCAATTGCAGTTAAGGAGAATCCAGCAAGTCTTCCGATAATGTATCGAAAATAGGGGGACTGCTAGCCTCGACAACCAAAAGTAAGCCTGACCGAAAAAGTAGGCCTACATTTTTTATTACCCACATGACGCCGACAAATGCCATTGGGATGGATGGAGAGGCATGATTTTTTTTATTTCTTTTTTTTAAATGCCTCCGTTATGTCGGCTTTACCGAGCCAAGCTCCTTTACCGGCATGTTTGATAAATTGAATCGCGTGGTCGAGCTGGTTGCGTAAACAGGGAAAATAGTTGCGGGGGGATGATACTGTTAATAGCTTGGGTGTAGTTATTATGAGGGGCGGATAAGTCGATTAGGCGCTTTTTTCTGAATATTTACGTGTGGCTGCTCCTATAAGATTGATGCGAATATTGGAAATGGCGAGCTATCGAATGGGCCAATCATATAACCCTTTTCGACCTCTCTGGCAAGCAGTTTGTTCACTATTTTAGGTTCGTTTACGCTGATTGAAAATTAGGGAAACCTGAGACTTTATTTTGGAAGGAAAGAAATCCGGCTGAAAGCCCTGAATTAGACCAATTAATAATAATGGACAACAACGAGTTTAATGCTTCTTCAGAGCTTTTCCCAGCTCTGGGACGTTGACAGGCGTAGAAGGCTTTAATCCAAGTGCGGATATTCCAGCCCCGAAATTGGACCTCTTGCTCCGCCTACCCACTTTACTCAGATCCTTACTTGCCGCCGCCGAAGGTCTCGAATGTAAAGCATTAAATTTGCTGGTATAGCCTAGTAATTTGTTTTTTAAAATTGGTAGGCTTACCACGTTATTTTCCCATTAGGTACCGTGCAACCTTAGATAAAGTAAATCTGCTCGCAGTGAATGCGCAAGGTGCCGAGCGAATACGATTTATAAGCCTACAAAGAATTCTAGCAGCCCAACTTAGTATGCACGAAGCAGTACCACAATACACATAGTAGTAGTATCCACAAAAAGCTACACGCGTAATGTTGCAATGTGAATTAGGGTTGTCTGCAATCAGTAGTATGCTAGGCTAATATAGCCTACAAATCCCTGGCAATGATACAATTTAGCCGTAATAATGATGAATAGGCTACAACACTTAAATTCAACCTGAAAACTATTAGCTAGCTATCCGAGTAGGATACGCAGATGCAGTAGGCCTACGAGCACAACTATGTCCCGATAAATGAAAATACCATGCAGGATACAGATCGGCCAACGCAATAACGTGCAAGATATAGAATGTACAATTACATACCCGGTCAACGGTAGGCCTAGTCTTCACATCATTACCGATTACACACGCAGAACTAGTTACGATAATAGTTGGAGCAGCAGTGCGTTAGGACGTGAACTATGTAGACTAATCATTGTCACATTTGTTTATTCATTCATTTATTTATTTTCTCCCCACTTACGTATCAGCATCCGTGAACGGCCACGAACCTCTCGTATCAGAAGCCAGCTCAATGAATAGCCTAGTCGGACCGCGTCCACGAAGTATCAGATCTCTTTAGTCTCCCACTTCCAGAACGAGGCAGCGAGTATGCGAACATGACCAACCAATATTCCAGGGCAGGGTGTATGCTTACCGTTTAGGTTAGCCCAAGGATCATATAAAGGTTACCGTGCGTTTTATACCTCTGAAGCCAATATAGTCTGTTAATGTTAGCTAGCAATCACAGTTGGAAGGTTTCGAATACAAGTAATAAGGTCCGGGTTACACGACAGGACGCACGCTTTAAATAGCCAGCTTACGCAACGTGAATATATCGCCCTTCCTTGTCCGGGAAATGTTATTTGAATATCGCCAGTTTCCATAGCGGACCATAAGCTTAAACGACACTTGCAGTCACTTAGCTTTAGCAACAAATTCAGGAATCCCATTCGTCCGAATGTTATTTGAATATATCGCCCTTTTCTTTTGTCTAGCAGACCATAAAACTTAAGAATACAGAGCTTGACATCACTTAGCTTTTACGTAGAATTTGCAGGATTCCGATTCTTTTTCCCCGGCGTGTAGTGGAACATGCAGGATGTGCAGCGCAGAAGATCTTTTTGTGTGCAGCGGGTGTGCTGACAGGGGATCCACCATGTTAGGGCGAGGCGGTTAAATAGACCGCCTTGTTATGTGAATGGACTGATGGGTGAATCGTCACTACTCAGCTGAGCTGTCAGCTGATTGACTATGGCCGGGTTTCACTCTCGTGACCTGCCTGAACTGACGCTATGCTCGATGATTGACCGTCTATATCATACCAATATTAGATGGATTAATTGATAGACAGTGTCTGGATCATATTCGCTTTGACAGAGAGACGACTTTGTACTTGTGTCAACTCAACTGCTCTAAAATTATTAGGAAGTGCAAATTAAGTCCCGACAGTGTACCAGTGCTCCAGGTTACAATCAAGCGTGTGACAGCGCTCAAAAAAATAAATCTTTGACAGTGGTTGCACATAATATGCTATTATTACGTAAACTTTGATTCCAACTGGTTAAGTTGAATACATCACTAATAATTGTGTTCAACCACCGTACATGATTTTATTAGGCAAATCATAAAAAACTATTTTTTTTAATTTTTAAAAAAGTAAAATCAACCTTGTATTTGTTTACTTAATAATATTGCGTGCAACCACTGTCCAACAAAACTTTTTTGATTGTGATGGGTATATCCCATATCTAGGAGTAATGCTCATTTCATGAAGGCTATGATGTGACGTATTAATACGTTCACTGCCTTCCCCACTATGGAAAATTAAATGAAATACAATCGCTTTAGCGACACATCGTGAAATGTAATACATATCTGTGTTTGCTTTTACATAACGATGCGCATTTATCATGCCATAATTAAAAACAAAACGCATATTGCATTGTATTTCATGTGTGTTCACTAAACACACTCATACTGAAATACAATACGGGGTGTATTACTTTTCAACGCCAGATGAGCGGTTTTCGTGCCAAAATTGAAATGTAAACGTGCCCATTGCATTTAGCTTTGTCAGCACGGAATGTGATGCAACATTACATTACAATCATTTGGCAGACGCTTTTATCCAAAGTGACGTACAATAAGTGCATATTGAAGGTCATTGACGCGACTACAAAGCAAATCCGACAAAGCACAACTTTCTCACAGCGTAGGAGCTATCCCTAGTAATAAACATGAGTAGTACACACAGTCAGCTATGCATTCTGAGCTATAAAATAACCAAAAACACAAGTTAAATAGAAAACAAGCAAAAAAAACGGGAAGCGAGTACTATAGAATGGCCCTATATAGGTATTTTAGTCGAGGTGGAGTCTAAAAAAGTGCGTTTTCAGACCACGACGAAAAACAGACAGTGTTTCAGCTGAGCGCAGCAGAATGGGGAGTTCATTCCACCATTGGGGAGCTAGGGTGGAAAAGCTCCGCAGTCGGGATGAGCGAGAGCCGTTAACACGGAGGGAGGGAAGTGCAAGTCGCCCTGCAGCAGCAGAGCGAAGTGGTCGAGGAGGAGAGTAGTGCTGGATTAAGTCCTGTAGGTAGGAGGGGCCTGACCTTTTGGCTGCAGTGTAGGCCAGGGTCAGAACCTTGAACCTGATCCTGGCCACGACCAGCAGCCAGTGGAGCAATCCTCGTGATTGTATTTATTGACCTGCAGAGCGGTCTGTCATTTCTTCTATTGAAGTGCTCCACCTTTTCCGTGCCAAAATGAAATTTAATCAACTGTCCAATCATAGTCAAATTGCGTTAAAGCCGCACAGGAGAGGCACTTAAGCGCATGGCTTAAGTTGGGCATCTCTGAATCCGGCCCATAGTCATGTACGTGAAGTAGGTAGACACTGAACACAAAATTCCTGTTGCTACTTCTTCATAAGGCCATTGTCTTTTCAAACTGAATAGACGGTAAGAAAAGGTATCGAACTGTTATTTCTGCCATACCATCAAAACCTCTGGATGTCTATGACACTGCTGACCAAGAAGTAGATGGTATTGTATTGTTTTTGCATGTGTCCATGTGGAGAGGAAGTGAAATATAAATCTTTGCAGACTGATCAGTGTAACCTCTTCTTTGTAACTGAATAGATTTCTTGTGTGCCACTATCACTATCCCTATCACCACTGCATGAACAAGTGGGATACTGCTGTCACTCTGTCCTGTTGAATGCTGTCAGAGGCCTTTAGGGTCACAACAATATCAGAGGAAAAGAACCAGAAGAGGGGAGAGGGGATTGCACATCAGAGCGCTGACTCGCTGCACCATAGAAGTGCTTGGACAGAGATGGGCAGAATCCTGGGATAGCAAAGATGCTGAAGACAGCCAGGTGAGACGAGGTGCACATGTTTAGGAGTGGCACGGAACTTGGAAGTAATTAGGCACTGAAAACAAACGGGAGTGGGAGCGGGAGAGTAGCGGCGGAAGTGTTGATCGGCAGTCCGTCGGGGCAGGCCACAAACTACCCCAGGGTCAGAAATGAGACGAGTGCCGTCAGCCAGGTGCGAGTGTTAGCGAGACCTGGGACTCTCAGGTCAGGTGACGAGCGATCAGGAGAGAGAATGGAGCAGAACGGCAATAATCAGCATTTCCCGTCCGGCGGAGTCCAGCCCTCCAGGGCTCATGCCAAACTGGGGTTACCTAATCCCTGATCTGTTCGGATTCTCTGGTATGACAGCCGTTGATCCCTCCGGCCTTGTTCAGTAACAACTTCGTGCAGCTCGTGGTGGATTAATCAGAAAGGACATAGACCACAAGGATGCAGAGGAAGGGGCGAACATGCTGTGTGACTCCCAGCCCGGCGCTCTGCAGCTGCAGGGCCAATGCATGTCGGTCATACAGCACTAATGCCGTTTTCCTGCCCTGCTGCTCTGCAGTATATTTCTCACACTGAAATTGCCTATAGAGGAAAATAATCTGTGTGACACCAAGGTGTAGATTCCAGTTTTCACCTATCTGACTGAGGGGGGAAAAAACTGCCAAAGAAATCACTTGCTATTTGAGCCAATCTGAACTAGGTGGAAAGGCATTGTGAGAATGCATGTGGAAGTGCACGTGAAACTGAGAAACATGGTGTGCTCCACAATTAGTCCATCTGTCATTACAGTATTTACCCCCTGGGACAGCCATCTGCAGCCCAGATGAAAAAGCACAATATAAGTACCAGCAAGTACTATTTTAGGAACATATAGGGGTCGATTTACTAAAGGGTTTGCATGTAAAACTGTTACCACCCGCAAAAAAAATTGTCCAAGGTGATCAGCTAATGAGGTGCTAAGAGGACTGTGTGTGTTAAAATGGAACGTTTTTTTTTCTTCATTTTTGCAGGTTAGCCTGAATTAATATGCAAAATTGGGCATCCCCACGCTATTTCGCACCCCCAGCGATTCCTCGTCATACCTATGACCTCCACTCAAAGTGACCAGAGGTGACACCTGTCACAGCCAGGGTATTAATCGACATTCTCGATGGCCTGTTTGCACGGTGGGGCCTGCCAAAAAAATCACAACTGGCAACGGCCCTCCAATGGTCTCCCACGTACGGCTGAACCAGTCATTAAAGAATGGCATCAGGGCCCACCTGGTACAAGGGTGCACACTCACCACCAGCTTCCGCCAGACGCTGCTGCACTATCGCCACCAACGCCTCCCCAGCCTCCCTGGGACGGGAGCTCCAGCTGCCTCTGGATAGGCTCCGCCCTACAGGCCCCCCCTGGCACAGGACTGAGTGAGCTCACCACTGCCGCCATACCGGCCGCACAGCCTGATCTGGCCCTCAATATAATCGGTCGCATCTCCACTATGCAACCGCCAATAACAAAAATTCTACCAGTGATGAAATATTTAGGAAAGCATGTATATGAAGGTTTTTCCAACTTGTGCTTCCACTCATAATGACATAATACCAAAATTAAATATAAACATAAAGTCATTAAAATAGCTTAATAACGTTATTTAAATAATAAATAATAATAAATGGGGTTCTTCATTTATTTATTACATTGATGAAAATTCTATTTATAATGAAAGCACATTCGCAATAGCACACAGCTAGAATAGAATTTCATATTATGTCATATTTATCTATTCTATCTATGTATATCTTGAATTAAGATTGTGCCACGTAGTAACTTTAGACCTATTAAGTGGCTAGCTCACGTATGTGGATGTTCTCTGTCAATTATTGCCAATTCTTTATTTTTTAAGGGGTAGAAAGATGCAGTTAGCACTATCTTGTCCATTGTTGTAGCAGTTTTTCAGATTTAGAATTTATGAATACTATTGTTGCCTCAAAAACGTTTCTACCTTGGGATTGGTCCACATACGTAGTAATTGGATCAATGTTATTGGCAACCTGGTGGATTACCCCTTTCTTTTTTGAGAGTCTTGTCCAGGGTGTGAAATTAACGGCTGCCACCAGCCAAATGCTGGTAAAAGTTTGATTGTGGGTGGTAAGATATCGATTCTCGCAGCCACTTTGGCCGGTAACCAACCACACCCCTTTCACCTTCTCCACGTTTTATTACGTTACAGACATATTCTACAATAGATTGAGTTCATTTTGTTGTTTCAAAATTCTACACAAAATAGCCCATAATGGCAAAGTGAAAACAGGTTTTTAGACATTTGTGCTAATTTATTAAAAATGAAAATGTAAAATATCATATGTACACAGGTGTGCACACCCTTTGATATGACACCCAAAAGTGAGCTGAGGTGCATTTTGTTTCCACTGATACTGCTTGAGATGTTTCTACAACTTAATTGGAGTCCACCTGTGATAAATTAAATTGATTGGACATGATTGGGGATTGCCAACACCTGCCTATATAAGGTCCCACAGTTGACAGTGCATGTCAGAGCAAACTCCAAGCCATGGGGTCAAAGGAATTATCTGCAGACCTCAGAAACAGGATTGTGTCAAGGCATAGATCTGGAGAAGGGTACGGAAAAATCTCTGCAGCTTTACAGGTCCCAAAGAGCACAGTGGCCACCATCATTCGTAAATGGAAGAAGTTTGGAACCACCAAGAATCTTCCTAGACCTGGCCGCCCGGCCAAACTGAGCAATCGGGGAAGACGGGCCTTGGCCAGGGAGGTGAGCAGGAACCTGAGGGTCACTCTGACAGAGCTCCAGCGTATCCTTGTGGAGATGGGAGAACCTTTCAGAAGATCAACCATCCAGACAGCACTCCACCAATCAGGCCTTTATGGTAGAGTGGCCAGACGGAAGCCCCTCCTTAGTAAAAGGCACATCACAGCCCGCTTGGAGTTTGCCAAAAGGCACCTAGAGGACTCTCAAACCATGAGAATCAAGATTCTCTGGTCTGATGAAACCAAAATGGAACTTTTTGGCCTGAATACCAAGCGTCACGTCTGGAGGAAACCAGGCACCGCTCATCACCTGGCTAATACCATCCCTACAGTGAAGCATGGCGGTGGCAGCATCATGATGTGGGGATGTTTTTCAGCAGAGGGAACGGGGCGACTAGTCCTGATAGAGGGAAAGATAAATGCAGCTAAGTACACCGAGATCCTTGAAGAAAACCTGCTCCAGAGCGCTCTGGACCTCAGACTGGGGCGAAGGTTTACCTTCCAACATGACAACGACCCGAAGCACACAGCCAAGAAAACAAAGGAGTGGCTTCGGAGAAAGTCTGTGCATGGCCTTGAGTGGCCCAGCCAGAACCCAGACCTGAATCCATATGAACATCTGTGGAAAAAGCTGAAAATGGCTGTGTACCGACGCTCCCCATCCAACCTGACGGAGCTTGCAAGGATATGCCAAGAGAAATGGGCAAAAATGTCCAGAAACAAGTGTGCCAAGCTCGTAGCTTCTTTCCCAAGACGCCTTGAAGCTGTAATCGCTGCCAAAGGTGCAGCAACCAAGTATTAGCCTAAGGGTGTGTACAGATATGTAACCCCTAAATAATAGTAGTATAAGTCTGTAACGTAATAAAACGTGGAGAAGGTGAAAGGGGTGTGCAGACTTTCCGGCTTGACTAGTTAAAAAAGAAAGTGGTTCAGTGTAGGTTGCTGTGGTAATGAGATACGAACCTTAGTGTTTCATGGTAACTGGAATCCTGCTTATCACAGATGCTCGCACTGTGGCTAACTGCAAGGTTGCTATCAAAGCAAAGAATTTAGCTAACCGCATAGCACTTTTATACAAAGAAGCAAGGCTTCCTCCCTCTTCCTTTATTGTATTGCATTAATTCATTTTTTTTTGTTCAGTGATTCCAAATTTCCTCCCCACATGCCCTACATTCTGCACATGTCCTCTTTAGCAGATATATAATTGTGCTGCTTGACTTGGCTCTGCTTTTCTACACTGCAGTGCACACACACACAGCCGCCAGTCACCTCCTTCAACTAGCTGCCCACTGCTGCATGTGTTACATTTCCGACCTGTTTTCTTGCTCGCTGCTAGATGAACTTCTCCTTTCTATTATATCTTTAATCTATCATTACTTTACTCCTCCCTCTCTACCACTCATTCTTATTTTTCTGCATTTTATTCCTTCTCTTCTCTTGGTCTGCAGTGAAGGAGTGAACTGCCTGCCAACACTATGGCCACAGTCTCTCTTATTGTCACTCTAATCCCCACCCTGTTAGATCAATCCTCATTAAACATCACTGTATCTCTCCCACTATCCAAGGTTTCTTATTTTCATACCTAATTAAACTACTTTGGCTCCTTCAAAGATGCCATTCATGCGAGTGTGTGCATTGAACAATACTTCTGTGTTAATTGTATGTATATATATATTTGTTTTTACATTGTATTTTTTTATTTTTTTTTACATTGTACATATTGTGTTTTTGCCTGATATATTTAAAGTTGCTCTGAACTGGAAGGGTTAAGCTGCCAAATGACCTAATTGGAGGATTTCTGGTTGGGAACTCTATCTCTTCAGCCGCAGCCACACTCACATGAGGATCAGATGCAGAAGGCAGCAGTAGCCATGACGACAGCTCTCCCTGTCCAGCTTCATGATATCACATGGCTCTTGAGGGTCAAACGCTTTCCTAATAGAGGGTTAGAAAGGGCTTTATATGTCTGAGGTGAAGGAACGAAGGAAAGGTATATTAGAATTCAGCCCCATGAGTGCGCACACGAGCGCCCATCCTCGCATCTGATGTCATCCGCTAGATCCACAACTACAAAGACTGGTTTCCTTCCTTGACAACTTTGGCCTTCAGCTTGATGAGCTAATCAACTCTTTTGCTGTGGCTATGTAGAGGGCCATGAGTTGAACCTTCAACAGTCCAGCTCCTGTTACATTAGCACAGGACATCATTTCAAATGGGGTGATATAGCTAATCGAGAATACTGTGAGGCATTAATAGCTAATTGTTCTGACTGAGAGCCAAAATTAGCTAATTTTCTTAAGAGCTACTAATGGCTAATACAGGTAATGCTGAACGGGAGCCATTATTATCACATTCAGTGCTCTAATGCAGGGGTTTTCAATGTTTTCTGATTCAGTGATTCAGAGATGGCCAACTTAAGCCATGTGCTTAAGTGCCTCTCCTGCGCGGGTTTAACATGGGTTTTTAACATGGATTTTACACCGTATTCTAACCTACACTACACGGGTGCGTTTCTCAAAATGTGGGTGGCACAGGGCATGATTTTCTAATGACCTGTTTCTTGTACCTGCCCCCTGGGTTGCCAGCTTTCCACTTGTGGGGATATACATTTTCAACATCTCAGTGACAGTGCCTTTAATAACCACATTTTCCTTTGTAAAATGTGGTGAAAAGTCCGTTACATTTGGTTGAATAGTAAAAATTTTCTAACCGACTAGGAGGTAGCCAGGCTATATCCGGTTAAAACCTGAGCTATATTGGGGTTAACCTACTCTGTTTATGTCAAAACATCTCTCAACCTAGATTTCCACCTCTCTAGACGTCTCGATTATGGCTTTTGCTCACTGGGGTGCAAAAGGATACATCCTACTTGAGTGTCCTGCAGTTGGTTGACATGGCCGCTGGTTTGTTTATTGGTCATAGACGTGTCCCTGATTGGTGTCGCGCTTTCCCTTCAGGCCAATGAGGTTGCAGCACTCAGACAATTATGTGTTCTCTCTCACAGCCACGTGTCCCAGAGCAGCTCCCTGGAAGAGGTTGGTGTGGATGGCGGTCAGTTCGTACCACCCCCTCCCCGCAAAGTGGACATGAGACGGGATCCTGTCCTGGGGTTTGGCTTTGTGGCAGGCAGCGAGAAACCAGTGGTGGTCCGCTCCGTTACACCAGGTAATATTTATGCCATGGGGCAATGGTCTGGTGCCAGTCTTGTATGCTTCTGTAGGATGTCTAGGCTCAGCCAATTATCTCAGCCTCTCTGTGAGCATTTGCTCTTTGAAAAGTGTTTTAAGGGACCGTGTGGCCCGTGTGCCCTAAAACCACACCAGAGAGATTCTATCACATCCTCTTTGAGCTAAATCCTAATCACACCAAACATTCATCTAAAAAAAGAACATTTAAAGGGTAAGTTCGCTATTTTGGACCTTGGACCCTATTTGCGGTCCGTCTTCCATGAACCTGACCCATGAAGTCCATTTTTTCGCTGATCGGTCCAGTATTGAGTTCGGTACAGATTTCCTGTAGGCTCTCACTGGGCTACAATGGAAGTGAACGGGGCAATCAGAAATGTTATGGAAAAACAACGATAAATGTGCTTTTATAGCTCAGTGTGTATTCTTACGGTCTCAGTATGCTCTCCTGTGAAATGTAGGCTATCGCAAACGCAAACCGAACGTTGAAACAACAGTTCCATTTGAAACAGAACTATTTCTCCGACCGCACTACCTCGCACTGTAAACTTCCGCAGTCTAGCTACGTTGTAGAGAGGGGGGGGGGGGGGCGCTTGAAAAGCAGTTGATCACAAATCCTGACCTCCCGTTGGAGTTTACTAGCTAGTAGCCTACAGCAGAAATATTTGTAACGCAGTTTTTGTAATCATCATTTGTAATAATTCATCACAGCAATGGTGCGCGAATGTGCAGTCCCCGGTTGTGGGAATAAAATGTCTGGACGCTCAAATACCAGTTTTCACAGGCTTCCGTTCTCTGACCCAGAAAGATTGAGACTTTGGCTGGTTGTCTTACGGATCGACATAAACACTCTAGTCAATCAACTCCATTTGGCAGACTCGCGAGTTTGTGGAGCGCATTTCGACGCTACCGATTTCTGTAACCGCAAATCAGAAGCAAAACATTGGTTTCTAAAGAACACAGCTGTTCCTCGTGTCGGACCTGCAGCACTATCAAGCACCGGAGCGGAGGTAAGTTATATTTAGCTATAACGTTACTAACATTTTTATTTTTTTTGAGCGCGTCCTCTGATCCAGCACTCAATACCAACTAACAAAATCCGAGCTTGACATAAGTTGTTTTCTTGTAACAAAACTGTCGGAAACGTTCATCAACTATAACTTTTTACAATTCTATAATGTTTTATTTACAAATGCTTGACGCATGGTGTCCTGTCCAAAGTTCTCATCTATCACATATCTGTTGGCAGTCATAGTGTAATGGTAATCAATGGAGATGATCCAGTGTCATCCACGGATACATCCAGGTTTTCAATGGCATTCGGTAGCAACAGATCCCACTCCCTACAACACAAACTTTCCTCCTCTCTGGGCATCTGCTTGCACCTCTTGCAAGAACACCAAAAGTCCCCCGAAATTCTTGGTCTAGCCTCGGCAGCGACTTCGGATAACATTACCTGCGCAACTTCAGCCTCTCTCTCTTCTCTTGCTCTCTTATCATCCATCTCTTGTAGTTCCGTGTCCGTGTATTCTGGCTCAAATCTGTAGCCAGTAACGTCAAAGTCAAAATCAAATTCTTCGTCTTCGTAATCATTATAGTCATCCATCATCCAAGTTTTTTGTGGAAATTGTAGCCTACGTTGCTGCAGGTAAACAAACGCAGACTGCTCACATAGATAGTTTCGTAAACGGCCGGCACACCTTCCCGCTCCCCTACCCCCGACACATAGTACTCCGCGGGAGCAGCGAAAACAAGCAACAGAGAAATGCTTACTTCCAAGCCATGCCAAGCACGTAAAAATGTTCGGATTGAGATACATTTCACAGGAGAGCATACTGAGACCGGTAACAATACACCCTGAGCTTCCCGTCTCATTTATTGTACATGAAAGCACATTTATCGAACATTTCTGATTGCCCCGTTCACTTCCATTGTAGCCCAGTGAGAGCCTACAAGAAATCTGTACCGAACTCAATACTGGACCGATCAGCGAAAAAATGGACTTCATGGGTCAGGTTCATGGAAGACGGACCGCAAATAGGGTCCAAGGTCCAAAATAGCGAACTTACCCTTTAATTAAGATCCTTCTGCACTACTCTGAGCTGCACATCAGCTAATATTGAGAGAGATTTGTCTATTTAACCAAATAGGCTGGCGGATGATTTGATGTGTTGAGGCACCAGATTGGGAGTTTTTTTTTTACAGTATATGAGTGCTATGGGATAGGTAATGATCACATTGAGCCTGGAACACAAAAAGGCAGTACTGCAGTATTCTCATGATCCATTCAGGCAGGCCAGGCTACTTCATAGCAATGTGATGTTCATAAGTTCACCATACCAATAATGTTGTCTCTCTCTCGAAGGCCGCAATTTAAGAACGACATATCCGACAGTACAAAAATAGATCATTAATGTATTTACTTTAAAGCTTGTTTTAATTTTTACCGCCATAAATCTCCCAGAGAAATGCCTTGTGAGAAGAACGCAAACAATAGTAAATCCTGGGATGAATAAGCTGATTCTAAAACAGATTATATACCAGACTCAGGGTAAATATGGCAAGAACTTTAACTGCAGAATAAATATTAAGCTTCAAATTTCCCCATCTCCTCTTCTGTCACACTTGAGCAAGAATTTGACACTCCCCTGTGTACTTCCAGCTCGCTAACATCAACAAGGATCTGCATGACCTTGTTGCACATCAGACTTTGGTATACTGCAGTCACAGTAACTTTATCTGTGGCAATTACGCACAGGGTCCTAACATATTTCTAGTTTATTTTGGTCATTTTCTCATATTGCCAAAATCCCAAATGAGGTGCAAGATGATGATGCTTTGCAGTATACTTTCATAAAAGCACTCTTTTAAAGAGGGTTTAGTTGCCATAAAACTTGCCTAAGCGTTATTGCATTCCTTGTCCGGGTTCTACAGTTCAATATATCATTGCTTTCATAACCATTGTAGTTGCATTCAGCCACCCTCGTGATATTCACACCTTTAGGGCCTGATTTACTAAGACCTTTAGTAGACCTTAGCACAAGCAAAACCAATAACATGACTGGTCATCATGGCATTTGCTTTGCGCCAATCATTGGTTGTGTTATTAGTTTTGCATGTGCTAAAATCATTAATTAATCACTGATTACATTGTGTGCATTTGTGCTGAAATATCATTTACACTGTTAATCATTCCAGGAAAGTCACCTGGCCAGATATGCCCCAAAAACTATTTTATAACCAAATGATTTGTGCACAACGAGGTTTGGACTGAAGCAGTGAAACTGTTCCGGAGAGGTCATAAAGGTTTCTAGGTTTGTAGGTTTTTTGTTCGTCTTATTGGCTGTCAGGCAGGCAGGCAGAAGGAGACATTTTGTTTTTGTATGTTGTGTGCAGGGGGACCCTCCGAGGGCAAGCTCGTCCCAGGAGACCAAATCATCATGATCAATGACGAGGCAGTCAGTACGGCACCCAGAGAGAGAGTCATTGACCTGGTCAGGTAACTCACCTCTGTGCCCGCCTGGTCGTATAATCCAACTATGTACCCACCTGGGGCTTCGTTTATAAATGGTGCGTATGCACAAAAATGATGCGACCACTTGCCCTGCGGCTTTGGTATTACAAAAACTATGACCCATGTATACGCACATTTTGGAGACTGTGGGAATTGGCGACTCCGATGGCAAAGTATAGTGAAATACAGATAAATACAGAGGCAATTCACTCAATTCCTTTCACTTCCTATGAAAGTACACAGAATTTGAATGATCATATCCCTTGACAAAGGAACATCAAGGCCAAGTAGTTTCTGTCTTTTCGGTGTTAGTCTGGAAGTTCATATTGAAGCATTCAGACTGTCCGAAAAACGATAAAACCACCCCCCATGTGTTACACTCAAAGTTTAAGCTTATGCCATCAGGGAGGCGGTATAGCGTCCCTACTGTACAGATGCCTAAGATTCAAGTGCTCTTTTATCCCAGAATACATTCAAATGCCGAATGTGAGGTCCACCAATGCAATTTAAATTTGATGGCTAATCAGGGAGATATTTACGTGGATGTAATATCTGTATGTTTTGTGCGTATGTATCTGTCTTTGATGTTTATCACTATGTGAAACTGTTGTAAATGTAAGATAAGTTATGTGTAATCATATGTATTATCGTATCGTATTTTGAATAATGTCATCACAGGTTGTTAAGAGTCATGACTCATTAATAGCTACAATCACTAATCCTGTCTATAGCATTGTAGCCTTTGCATCCACTTTAATATCTGACCACTTCTTTTTAACTTCCGAAATGGATCAGCTGCTGTGACATGCCACTCCACAAATTTTCTTTTATGTGTTATGCACAAACTATTCCCACCAAACAATATAGCCCATCTGACCTCTACCTCCGTAACGAGAATCTCGATTTCACACTCTGTGAAGTATCTCTTCTTTGTTTTTCTCCATTTTCTCTGACAATGAACTGAAATGACAAGCTGATTTATATGCATATCATGTTCACATTGTGCGTTCCAATGTGCATTTATGGTTAATTGTGGGAGTTCAGGGGGCAGGATACTAGGCCCATGCACGTACTCAAAATCTCAAACGAAAATTACGTGCAGTTGAGCGACGGATGGTTTTATAAATCAGGGCATTTTGGAGCTTATGCAGTTTTCTACTTTCCGTATGTGCATATGTAACCTTATAGCGTAGAACCTGTGCACAGTTTTATAAATGAGGCCCCTGGTCAAGTAAGTCAACTGTGTGCTCACTAGGTCAGGTAACTCACCCTTATGCCTGCATGGTCATATAACCCAACTGTGTTCTCACCTGGTCAGGTAACTCTCCAGTATGCCTACATGGTCATATAACCCAACTGTGTACTCATCTGTTCAGGTAACTCACCAGTATGCCTACATAGTCATATAACCCAACTGTGTACTCACCTGGGGCCACATGTATAAACAGTTCTGAGCAGAAAAATGCCCTCAGAAAGCAGCGTAAGCGAGTTTCCACGCAGAAATTCAGATGTATAATATAACACATGCTGTGAGAATCTGCGTACCTCTGCACACGATGGACACCATACATCCGCAATGTTTGGGGTCTGTGTGACATGGCGACACCATGAACGAAAGGCAGAGGTAGAAAATGCTAAACTTTTTTTAAGCAGATTTCCGACTTTCACCCTGAACATTCTTTTATGCATTCTTTTACTCAGAGTTTTATACATGTGGCCCCTGGTCAGGTAACTCACCCGTATGCCTACATGGTCATATAACCCAACTGTGTACTCACCTGGTCAGGTAACTCACCTGTGTAACCACCTGCCTGAGTCTTCTCAATTGACATAGGCAGAGATCAGCGGTACGTTGGCTCTTTAGCAGTGAAACTGTGACTGTGTGGACAAGTGTATCTGAGGGAAGGCAATAATAACGTCCTAATTAGCTTACAATGATTCCTGGAAATTTTATTTCCCTTTAAGAAATATCTCCTTTACATTTTGGGGGTAAATACTTTTGGAGGTAAATGCTAACAAAGGACTGTCAGTGACGACACATTTTTGAGCCAAACTGTCAAGTAGAAATGTGTGCTTGATATCACACAGGAACAACCAAAAGAAATAGTATGTAGTATAAAAGATTCAATTTAAATTAATCACTATAAAATTACAGCACATAGGAAATTCATTTTCCAAGCAGTAGACCATAATCAGTGATTATCAGTTTCATAATCACTACAGCACAGCTGTGGATGAGGTGTTAAAGGTCTGTTTAATTTGTCCTTTTCAGATTTCATAAAAAATTGCTGATGAAACATGCATACTGTAGAAATGTTGTATATACTGTATCTACTGGCATAATGTATTACATTTTCATTTGAATGGAAATCTTCTTTGAGGCACTGAAAGAATTAAAAGGTGCTTCAAAAGGTGACAAAATGTTTTGCCAACATGCTTTGTCAAATACTGACAACAAATGATTGCTGGTTATTTTATAATATCCTGGTGGTGAATTTTAATGGCCTTTGTCTTTTACATTGAAGATAGTTAGTGTGCGCGTGCGTGTATGTGCGTGTGTCTGTTTGTGTGCGCATGCGTGTATGTGCGTGTATGTGTGTGTGTCTGTTTATGTGCACGTGCGTGTATGTGTCTGTTTGTGTGCGCGTGCGTGTATGTGTGTGTGTCTGTTTATGTGCACGTGCGTGTGTCTGTTTGTGTGCGCGTGCGTGTATATGTGTCTGTTTGTGTGCGCGTGTATGTATGTGTGTGTGTGTTTGTGTGGGTGTATGTGTCTGTTTGTGTGCGTGTGCGTGTTTGTGCGTATGTGTGTCTGTTTATGTGCGCGTGCGTGTATGTGTGTCTGTTTGTGTGCGCGTGCGTATGTGTGTGTCTGTTTATGTGCGCGTGCATGTATGTGTGTGTGTCTGTTTGTGTGCGCGTATGTGTGTGTGTCTGTTTGTGTGCGTGTATGTGTGTGTGTCTGTTTGTGTGCGCGTGCATGTGTGTGTCTGTTTATGTGCGCGTGCGTGTATGTGTGTCTGTTTGTGTGCGTGTGCATGTATGTGCGTATGTGTGTGTCTGTTTTTGTGCGTGTGTCTGTTTGTGTGCCCGTACGTGTATGTGCGTGTGCGTGCGTACGTGTGTGTGTCTGTTTGTGTGCGCATACATGTGTGTGTCTGTTTGTGTGCGTGTGTGTCTGTTTGTGTGTGCGTGCTGTAGGATATCTAGTATTTAGATATAAAGAAAGTACCCGGCTCCCCCCCCACCCCCTTTCTCTCTATCTCACTCACTCACCCCCCACAAACATCAAAGAAAAGCCAGTCTTTGTCATAAATGACCCCTCTCCCCCCCGCCCCCCCCCCCCCCCCCACACCTTAACCCAATCAGGACAGGGATGCTCTTCCTGTGGAGGTATTTTTATTAGTGTAATGAAGGAAAGAAGTTAGTCAGTTTTGGAGTTTGTTTAGAGAAGTTCATCCTTTTTGGTTCCTTGTGCATGTCCTTTTGTTCTGGTAAATAATATCAGATCAAAAACGTCTACGACGTAAAAAAAGCCAAGTTACTCACACATAGCCTACATAGCGCTGTCCATAAGTTCTTAATTTCAACTTGCAAAAACTAGGCCTGCCTTTAAAAGTCTTGATATCAAAATGTGGCCAAGTTACAACTAACAATATTGCCTATCGTAGCTCACACTAAATAAACTAGCTCTATTCCAAAGCAATGCTATCCAAACTTTCCTAAATTATTTAATGCAACTTGGCCCTGTGTTTCTTCATCTTTGCATGTGAAGAGATTGTGCCTCATGGAACAACATATGATTTCAATTAATGTTTTTAACAGTTGATGAATAATTACACTCCAGAAAGGATATGGTTGTACTTTGTTGGCAAGTTTACTTTAGAAAATGTACAGGTTTTAAACTGCTGCTACAGCATTCTTTACAATTCACAAACAGACATTTATATGAAGAAACATGTACAATAGAGAAAGGGGTGATTAATAAATAAATGCAGGTAAAAATTAGTAATATCTTTTACCTAGAAAATTGCGTACATAAAGCATTTTTACAAATGTATCCTCACATGTTTGTGGGTCAGATGGTGGCAAATAAGTAATAGTACCAATTTTCTTAACATAATAGTATTTACGATATTTGCAAACAGAATTTTGTGAACACAAGGATATCTATGCTCTGTAGGACCACACAGGTTTTGATAGAAATCCAAATAAATAAATCAATGAATACACAATAATAATAATAATAATAATACATTTTATTCATTCTGTGCTTTTCATAGACCCAAAGCAGTGGATGCAGACAATTGTTCAAACATGCCCTATAGTGTAGTAATTTTTCTGTTTAATTTCTAAGTGCAACACATCTGAATCAGAGTATTTCCACTATACATTATTTTCATTTTCCAGTTTGATGTGGCACATACAGTTTCATTGAAGAAACACAGGGCCAAGTTGCATTAAATAATTTAGGAAAGTTTGGATAGCATTGCTTTGGAATAGAGCTAGTTTATTTAGTGTGAGCTACGATAGGCAATATTGTTAGTTGTAACTTGGCCACATTTTGATATCAAGACTTTTAAAGGCAGGCCTAGTTTTTGCAAGTTGGAATTAAGAACTTATGGACAGCGTTATGTAGGCTATGCCTGAGTAACTTGGCTTTTTTTTACGTCGTAGACGTTTTTGATCTGATATCGCTTATTTTTTATAGCTAACTAATGATGAATAATGCATGAAGATAAACACGGAGAGAGACATGCATTCCAAAGAAATGTATGCAGACATTCGCTTAACAATAACGCCCTCTATTGACAAGAATGAGAACAGTTATCCTATTACAGACAGCACACAATTACATTAAAAGAGTTTGTAGATGAGCAGTATTTAATGTGTAATGAAATACAATGAACAGCAGCACCTGAGCTATGGATCATGAAGAAGCATGTAAATTAATGAACCAAGTCTACATGGAGACATACATGCACAATGGGCTAGACCAGGGGTGTCCAATCTTACCTGAAAAGGGCCGGTGTGGGAGCAGGCTTTTGTTCTAGCCCAGCACTATGACACCTGATTCTACTTATCAATGTCTTGATTGAAGAGCACGATTAGTTAATTAGTTGAATCAGGTGTTGTAGTGCTGGGCTAAAACAAAAACCTGCACCCACACCGGCCCTTTCCGGATAAGATTGGACACTCCTGGGCTAGACGCAAACACATTCTAGCTGAAAGCCTAAATAGCTAGTACAGCCTAAATAGTTTGCATCAGTAAAATATGGAAATACAGTTTTAAAATAGGGCTATTAGTATTCTATAAAATACATTTAGCGTTAGGCTATTCAACACTGGATTGCCGGATGCGTAACTCCAACCTTCCATGTGTGGGCTACGAGCTAGCGAGCGAGCTAGTGAGTTTCTGCACAGCAGAGTTTTTTTCCGGTAGTGTAGAACGTTACCTGCGGGAAATGTTTTGGTACCGGACAGCTAGGTTTAGTTTAGTTTTCTGTAGTGCAATGAATGTAGGCTATAATGCATGTTGATTCGCTTCGTAGTAGCCTAGCTTGTTTCTGCTTCCTGACGAGAAGCAGGAAGTAACGTTGGCAAACAAGCTTAATTGGACAACGCATATTTCCCAGGAATCTTAGCCAGAAAGAAAAGAGTAGATACTACTAAGAAAGTACATACCAGAGATTATTCTTCTTCTTCTTCTTCTTCTTATTATTATTATTATAATAATTAAAAGTGTTTGCAGTAAGCTACATTATCAGCAGAGTAGCGTAGAGTAGAGCCACATTCGGAGGCTATCTATTTATAAGTGACTAACCATGAATCAGATATGTTTGTAAATCTGATCGCTTAAAGGTTTACAGCTTAAAAGAGGCTATCCTCAATTCTTAATGTAGGCTATTATTGTAAATTCTTAATTTTCCTAGTAGTTAATTTTATGGTGACCTTGTGTTATGTGTGAAAAGGATAAAGTGAACAGAGCTGAAGTGAAGAAATTAATGAATAAAGAAATGTTGGCCGAGGCAAGGGGTTTCCACAGTCAGTCAGTCATGACCGCAAGAGCAGAGCGTAACACCCTCCCCAAACCAGACAAAAGCAAGCGTCCGGTTTGGGGAGGGTGTGATATAGTACAAGTGAAATACAAGTGAAACATTCAACAGTTAATATTGTAAACCTCTTTTGCCTTTGCAATAAAAATACGTTAATGTGTCAATGTGAAAATAATAACAGTCTAAGAAATGAAAAGTACTTAACAGTTGCACATTGTTTTTGTAGAAAATACACATTCCACTGTGTGAGAGACTGCAGTTTTAACCACTAAGCCACAGTAGCTTCTTGGAAAGCATGAAGCCATTAGCTATATTAACATTAAAAAACATTAGTATGAAGCGTTTTTATTGGACGATAAGCTTGATGAGCAGGTAGACGGACCATACCCTCAAATAATAATTCTCCCCATTGGATAACATCGCAACGGAGGCAGGCAGTTTGGCAGGAAAATGGGAAGAAGAAGAAGAAGAAGCGGAAGAGGAAGGAGAAAAACGGCAAAATAACCCAAGTTTGGGGCTTTATTGTGTGGATGTGTGAAGTTGTATCTGAATGCTGTGTGGTTACATGAGGTCAGAACATATAAAAGTTAATGTTTTTAAGGGCTGAGAGTCTATGGTCATTGTGGTTACTTCTGTAGGAAACCCTGAAAAGTGCCAAACTCTCGGTGCTGTATAGGTATGGGGCATGCCCCACCAAGCCGTAACTTGGCGGATGGCATACCTGCCATCCCAATTGGCAATTTTTAGCTTATCTCTCTCTTTACTGGTATATTCAAATGAATGTCTGGTTTAATGTCTTCCCTTTTGTAAATTATAAGTAGTCAGCCTACATTCCTTAGTAAATCTATGATTTCAAGTCATTATTCTAATTGACTGTTTTCATTTAATAAAATTATTTAATCTCAAGACCAGATTTAGACTTTGTTTTGGCTTGTTGGTTGATCCACCAGGTTACTGTTCGACTTACCTATCAAAGAATTCGGCGATTTAATTGATGATTGTCATTTTTAATAATAATAATCAAATTAAATAACGTAAAACTTATTTTGAATGCAGGTTAAGTGAGGGGTTCTAGCAATATCGCTTGTGTTCAGTATTCAGAGTGCCGAACGTTTTAACAAGGACATTGACTGTTGGAACCGCTGGATTCAGATAATACACATTTTACCTAATCCTCACTTACCCAACAGTGGGTATGTGTGTGTGTCTGTTTGTGCGCGTGCGTATGTGTGTCTGTTTGTGTGCGCGTGCGTGTATGTGCGTATGTGTGTGTGTCTGTCTGTTTGTGTGGGTGCGTATGTGTGTGTGTCTGTTTGTGTGCACATACATGTATGTGTGTGTGTCTGTTTGTGTACGTGCGTGTGTCCGTTTGTGTGTGTGCGTATGTGTGTGTGTGTGTTTGCGTGCGCGTACATGTGTGTGTCTGTTTGTGCGCGTGCGTATGTGTGTGTTTGTGTGCGCGTACGTGTGTGTGTGTCTGTTTCTGTGCGCGTGCGTGTATGTGCGTGTGTCTTTTTGTGTCTGCATAAGTGTTCTTTGCATTAGATTTTTTCCTTCTTAAACTAACATTTAGACATTCATTACATTTCAGCATACTAATGCAATATTTAGATTTTTCAGCAGCAAAGCACGCGGACAGGACCCTCCTCCAGATCGATATGCTATTGGCTCACCCTTACAGGCCAGTGATTTTTCCACATCCCTGAACCGTTTCAATCCCCCAGCGACCTCGCTGTGCATCACTGAAGCCAGTCATGTATTCTCCCATGCATGACGGGGCAGCGTGTCCACTGCCCCAGCTTTGGAGAAACGCCGTTTTGCCGGTGGTCAATTCTGACTATGGCAGTCAGTATACTCACACACCATTAGAGGAACCCTTTGTCCAGCTGCAATAAAATTGCTTCCTTTTCCCTGGAGCAATCTCTCTTAAAGCACTTGGCTGTGCTTTGATGCATCTGTCCACTTTAACGTCAGCATCATATATAATTGACAAAATGTATAATATAATTTTCAGAAAGTGATTTCTGCCTCATAGAATTTGAGAACATTCCAATCACATATATTAATACTAATATATGTGATTATATAACTATACTACACCAGCCATAATTACATCTCTATTTTACTTTTTCTTTAGTTACTGATTTGTACTATATTGATGGATTATGTTACTTTCATTTATTTCTAATCCTCAGTTTTTCAGGGGGTTGTCTCAGCTGTTTTCCTGGGGCAGTTTCCTCTACCGAATGGTTTTAATGGTTCCTTCTGGAAAATGTGTTTATTTCCCCAGGACTTGTCCCAGTAATGAGACAATGCAACTGTAAAAATGTGCTATTCAGATATTCATTGATTGTATAATTTACCAACATTTGACATTAGTTTACAAGTGCAGCACACTTTCATATTTAGTTTTGCTTTTGTTTTTGTTTGCCTACAGAAGCTGCAAAGAATCCATTGTGTTGACAGTTGTGCAGCCTTACCCAGTAAGTACTCTCTCCTTAAATATTTTAAAAAGACATGCAAGGTCTGTGAAAGTGTTGGCTCTTCTATTCAATCCACTTGAAAGAGATCTAAAAGAGTACACTATTCTCCACTGGCTTCCTCATGGCATACTGATTTCTAGTAGTATTTCTGAGTCGGATGAAGCCTCTGTTTTCCCCCTTTTTTTGAATCCTTATCTTGAGCACCATAGACATGCAGCATTAAGAGACAGTAGCCCATACCGCACCATAGACACGCAACATTATGAGACAGTTGGCTATGCCGCACCATAGACATGCAGCATTAGGAAACAGTAGGCCTTGCCGCACCATAGACATGCAGCATTAGGAGACAGTAGGCTGTGCCTCACCATAGACATGCAGCATTAGGAGACAGTAGCCCATGCTGCACCATAGACATGCAGCATTAGGAAACAGTAGGCCTTGCCACACCATAGACATGCAGCATTAGGAGACAGTAGGCCTTGCCGCACCATAGACATGCAGCATAGGAGACAGTAGGCTGTGCCTCACCATAGACATGCAGCATTAGGAGACAGTAGGTCTTGCCACACCATAGACATGCAGCATTAGGAGACAGTAGGTCATACTGCACCATAGACATGCAGCATTAGGAGACAGTAGGCTATACTACACCATAGACATGCAGCATTAGGAAACAGTGGGCCTTGCCGCATCATAGACATGCAGCATTAGGAGACAGTAGGCTGTGCCTCACCATAGACATGCAGCATTAGGAGACAGTAGCCCTTGCCACACCATAGACATGCAGCATAGGAGACAGTAGGCTGTGCCTCACCATAGACATGCAGCATTAGGAAACAGTAGGCCTTGCCGCATCATAGTCATGCAGCATTAGGAGACAGTAGGCTGTGCCTCACCATAGACATGCAGCATTAGGAGACAGTAGGCCATGCCGCACCACAGACGTGCAGCATTAGGAAACAGTGGGCCTTGCCGCATCATAGACATGCAGCATTAGGAGACAGTAGGCTGTGCCTCACCATAGACATGCAGCATTAGGAGACAGTAGCCCTTGCCACACCATAGACATGCAGCATAGGAGACAGTAGGCTGTGCCTCACCATAGACATGCAGCATTAGGAAACAGTAGGCCTTGCCGCATCATAGTCATGCAGCATTAGGAGACAGTAGGCTGTGCCTCACCATAGACATGCAGCATTAGGAGACAGTAGGCCATGCCGCACCACAGACGTGCAGCATTAGGAAACAGTGGGCCTTGCCGCATCATAGACATGCAGCATTAGGAGACAGTAGGCTGTGCCTCACCATAGACATGCAGCATTAGGAGACAGTAGCCCTTGCCGCACCATATACATGCAGCGTAGGAGACAGTAGGCTGTGCCTCACCACAGACATGCAGCATTAGGAGACAGTCGGCCATGCCGCACCATAGTCATGCAGCATTAGGAAACAGTAGGCCTTGCCGCATCATAGACATGCAGCATTAGGAGACAGTAGTCTGTGCCGCTCCATAGACATGCAGCATTAGGAGAGTCGGCCTTGCCGCACCATAGACATGCAGCATTAGGAGACAGTAGCCCTTGCCGCACCATAGACATGCAGCGTTAGGAGACAGTAGGCTGTGCCTCACCATAGACATGCAGCATTAGGAGACAGTAGGCCTTGCCGCACCATAGACATGCAGCATAGGAGACAGTAGGCTGTGCCTCACCATAGACATGCAGCATTAGGAGACAGTAGGTCTTGCCACACCATAGACATGCAGCATTAGGAGACAGTAGGTCATACTGCACCATAGACATGCAGCATTAGGAGACAGTAGGCTATACTACACCATAGACATGCAGCATTAGGAGACAGTAGGCCATGCCGCACCATAGACATGCAGCATTAGGAAACAGTAGGCCTTGCCGCATCATAGACATGCAGCATTAGGAGACAGTAGCTCTTGCCGCACCATAGACATGCAGCATTAGGAGACAGTAGGCCTTGCCGCACCATAGACATGCAGCATAGGAGACAGTAGGCTATACTGCACCATAGACATGCAGCATTAGGAGACAGTAGGCCATACTGCACCATAGACATACAGCATTAGGAGACAGTAGGCCATACTGCATGCAGCATTAGGAGACAGTAGGCCTTGCCGCACCATAGACATGCCACACTAGTCCATTATTCTGGAAGACAATCTGTTTTATTGTGTTTTACTCCATTTGCAGGGAAATTCTGGAAGCCCAAGTCTACATTTTATTGACTTGCGTTCTTGCATCATGCTTTCTATGTACACTGAGCACTGAAATTAAAATGACCACAAAAGAAACCACACAAAAAAAAAATAGGGCTTCACATTAGCCTTAATTTACAGAATATCTTTGTTGTAATGTTTCCAGGATGTTGGGTGCATGAGGCAGTTGGGATTTGTCTGTTCCTTCATGTTATTCCTTAATTACTTCAGCCGAACAATGAAATCAGCCTCCTCCTGCTCAATACAGAACCCTAGAGGCTAATACGATGCAGAGTGAGCAACTGGATAATTGGTTCCATTTATCAGACAGAGCCATACTGACACAATATGATTGGCTATTAACCCCACCAGTGAGTGTGTCCACACCCACATTTATATATAGGATGCTAATTGCGTCATAACGGAGCCACAAAAAGGAGATTCTCCTGAATTTTGTGCAATGAAAACAAACTAAACTTTTTGGAAGTAGGAACCCGCCTACACTAGATTTTAAATATGGAAAAGATTTTTATTTTTTTAATTTTTTAATTTTATTTCCCGCCACCAGCCCCCCTCTTGGGAGGTCAACTTTGTTTAATATGGAAAAGATTAATGACAGATACTGTATGTGAACTCTAGTAGTTGCACCACAGGCCTATTTTTTCCTCTTTTTTTATATTGTAGAAATCTAAAAAACTAAAATGCCAAGGAGGCTTCCTCATAATTGATCGTCATTTGTAACCAGGAATATTTTACAAATTATCTTGTATTATGTGATAAATTAAACTAAACTAACCAGAACATTTTCATAATGTTTTTACTTAAAGGCTATAAATTCAGCATTTCACCCCCTCTTGCATTTCATAACAACACATAACAACAAACCAATGTGCCAACAGCTAGCAGCCTGACAGCATATACGCCGGGAGCCCGCTATCTGGGTAGCATGCTAGCTAACGCTAATGTCTCAGTGTGAGATGATGAGAAAAAAGCAAAATGCCATAGAAATACTCTTTTCGGTCATGCTGTAACAAATTACGGTCTGAACCACAGCTTAACAAGGAAGATAATAACTAACATTATATGTTCGATCTGATCATCTGATAGTTTGCTTGCTAGCTAATGCGTTAGCTTACCGGTTGAGTACAAAATTGTGTCGCTTCTCAAGCATTGTGATTGTTTGAGCTCCCTCCAACGACAAAATACCGAACCAAGGTTGACCCTCATCTGGCTCCGGTTCTTGTCATTAAGGACTGGTACCGGGGTTCCTTGGATCTAACGTTACTGCTGGATGAGGGCTCCGGTGGTATGGTGTCAAATCAGTGTCAGAATTCTGAAAAAAGGTTTTGAATTTCAGAAAAAAAAAATCAGAAACTCTAAAACACTTTTCAAAGACTACAACACCCATTTTTAAAAAGATTTGCTGCAAAGCTACGAATCATGGGATTTATGACACTGTTCTCCTGGGGGACAGATTTGTTTCTCCAGAGTTTAAACTCTGAGGGGGGGGGGGGGTTGAATCTCTGAAAAACTTTTTTTTGAAACTGAAAAAAAAGTTTTTCACAGAACAGAATGGTATATTATATTATAATGGTAATTATAAAATGGATAGTTCAGGACTGATGGGAGTGAATTAACATTAGCCTAGCTACCTCGCAATGTCGAGGCACCACCGGGACATAACGTTACACATAATGGCATGATGGTAGTACGGACATTGTATAGTTACCTGAACAGACATAAATGTGAAAGCTCTCAACACAAAAATGTTCACTGGGAAAGAAACGGGCTGGCTAGAGCCGAACCAGCGTAGGCTAGAGTCTACACTAGTCAGTGGCTATGCGACGTTAGCCTTGCTAAAGTCACCGTTTTTAGCAAGGAGGTTTTGTCGTTAGCCTGCATTGTTGGCCTGTTAGCCTGCATTGAACATTTCAGACATCCTGGTGGCGGAGGAGCACAGAAAGAGCTTTGAACCATTAACCAAGTGCTCGGAAGTTTCATAGCAGCTGGCGTTATTGTCCTTTTGAAAAAAATTGAACGGGAGGGCTTGTTATTCACTGAACAAAGGATTCATGCGCCAGCCGGGAATCGAACCCGGGTCACAAGAATGGGAATCTTGCATGATACCCCTACACTACTGGCACTTAAGCTGCAGCACCCATAGTTCCATCATAAAGTTACTTGCTTGAAACCTGTTCCAGAACACAGCTGACGAATGCTATGATATCATTTGTGGCAAAACACATACTTTGGATGCATGTTTGAGAAATTTTTTATTGTTTCTTTTGTCCTTTTTTAATCTCATGTTAAAGGACAGAAACGAAGCTACAAAAGCAGGTATTATTTGATGAGATTGAGTAAGTATTTTTACACCTAGGACTGGTTGATTAATTGTTTTTGCAAAACACACTTTCCAGAAAACTAGCTTCATGTAGCTGATTCTACCCTTTCTCATCATAAAATACACCCTCAAATCAGGAACAATTGTATCCAATTGAAATGTCATATTTGAGCAGTCCCTTATCCAGTGCATGCTATGATTTTGAATATGTTTGATTACGATAGTGATTGAACCATACATTTGTAAAAATATCAAAAAAATACATCTGAAGTTTAACCTCTGCTTTACCTCTAAAACCAACTCCTCTCCCGGTTTAAGATAACAGTAATGTTTCAAGGAGTGCCCCTAAATTGTGATAGACCTAGGTTGCAGGTCAGTTAACTTGCTCATCCTTTGCTATGGTGAAACCTCATAAAGTGAACCTACTCTGGCTTCAACGAAACAACTAACCAAACCGAGTTAACAAGCTATTGATTATTCGTAGCCTAGTTGGGGCAGCGCCTCCATCAGAACTAACGTTACTGCTAACGTTAGCCTATCTGACAAAATCTGAAGGGTGACCTTGGATGTGTTGGAGGAACTGCAAGCCTGCCCCACCTCAGTTACTATACTGACAGCCTATGGAGTTGCATTAGTTCCTAACATGTAGATAGGATACTTGATATATTATTGGGCTAAAATTGATAGACCTAGCTAATACATTATATTCATTACCAGTGATTTCTCATCAGACCGTTCAGACGGAGGCGCCGCCCCACCTAGACTACGAATAATCAATAGCTTGTTAACTCGGTTTGGTTAGTTGTTTAGTTGAAGGTTCACGTTATGAGGTTACACCGTAGCAAAGGATGAGCAAGTTAACTGACCTGCAACCTAATGTCACAACAATGCAGGCTAACGACAAAACCTCCTTGCTAAAAACGGTGACTTTAGCAAGGCTAACGTCGCATAGCCTATAGACTGACTAGTGTAGACTCTAGCCTACGCTGGTTCGGCTCTAGCCAGCCCGTTTCTTTCCCAGTGAACATTTTTGTGTTGAGAGCTTTCACATTTATGTCTGTTCAGGTAACTATACAATGTCCGTACTACCATCGTGCCATTATGTGTAACGTTATGTCCCGGTGGTGCCTCGACATTGCGAGGTAGCTAGGTTAACGTTAATTCACTTCCATCAGTCTACTATAGAACTACTCATTTTATAATTACCATTATTATAATATAATATAGCCTACCGTTTTGTTCTGTGAAAAACTTTTTCTTCAGAGATTCAACTCTTTTTTTCAGAGATTCAACTTTTTTTTTCAGAGATTCAACTCTTTTATGAACTCGCAAATTGTGACACTGATTTGATGCCATACGGTGGAGCCAGGCGCTCGATTGGCATCAAATTCCACCATCACTGTCCGACTAGCTGAATCCGGCAACCAATTGAGACTCCTGATACAGAGATGGGTGTGGTATTAACATCATAATACTACTGGCTCAGGAGTTTGTTAGAGGCGGGAACCAAACTCTGATGTCTTAGACAGAGAGAAACAATACTTTTATTCTGCATCTTTCATCAAGCTCTGTGGATGTATTATATATAAAAATTGTCTGCATAAAAATGTTATATCTATAGCCTTTAAGATTGCAAAACTGCAGAGCAAAACTTACATTATTATAACTTTGCTGTAAGGGCTTTAGACTTTTGGGCTCCCAGAATTTATTTCTTACCAGAATGTGCAGAAAAATGTATAATGCTATAAAACTCTTAACACTCCTGCAGTTGAGTATTTCTGCAGCAGTGGGGGAAATAGGATTTCACACAGCCCAGTGTTTGACTTTCTCAGCTTTCCTTGCAATGTAAATGAACTGAGCTGCTCAGTTTCGAGTCTGCATAAGTTGCTTCCTTTGGGTTCATAGTTGGCATCTACTCAACCCTGATTGGATATCTGTGGCTGTTTATATTGGCTACAAATTTGCTGAAGTTTACTGAGATTTTGTGGTATAGGACTGACCTCTATTAACTGATGAGAAAATATGCCTTAATTTAGCGTGAAGGACCAAATTCAAACACACAACCCCCCAAAACAACAAATGAGCACTTAAAACAAATACACAAGATGTTCCGGATGCCTGTCTGCAAGAGGAAGCCTCACATACTGTAGCTACAGGTTGATAAGTGTCATGGGAGCCTTGCAGAATGAAGCTAAGTTCATTGAAGTCATGTAGCTCTCTCCCCATGGCAGACTGCAGCTAACAGTCATGTGTCAGGATGGATAGAACCTTCTTATGTGATCCTATATTGAACCAAGTTAACATGATACATGATACAATTCAACAGGTGATCAAGGTGTGTCTCCTTGCTTGCGTTAGCACAAGAGAGCGTGGCCTGTGATGATGAAGGCAGGTTCTAGACTAGTTCTCTGTGTTCCTTTCAGTCTCCGAAGTCTGCTTTCATTAGCGCTGCGAAAAAGGCCAAGCTAAAGTCGAATCCGGTCAAAGTGCGCTTCGCCGAAGAGGTCATTATAAATGGTCAAGTTCCAGTAAGTAGAAAAATGACAGTATATCTCATAAATTTTGCATGAGAAAAATCTTTATTCTGTAAAGACCAGGTGTCATTACCCGGACATTGAAAAACTCCATTATTATTCATGTCACAGAAAAAATACAAGAAATAAATCAATCAGCTTTGCTGTGATTTATGAATGATAGCTTGCACTTTGATAGAAGTGAATTTAAGCACCCATATCACGATCATATAATTGAATTTTACTGAATTGAATGACAGTTTGCATAGTGATAGAAGTGGGTTTAAGTATGCATGCCGCAGTCCTCTAGGTTTAAGAATAGTTATTGAATTACATAGCTGACTCCGCTTGAAATATGTCAAATGGCTGATCTGGACTCTAAATTATTTGTGTCTCATGAAACCCTTTTGTTTCAGGTTTGTCTTTGTCCAAGGTTCCATCCTGGAATCAAAGCAGATCTCACAAGTTAATTCTGTATTTTTTTAATGGAGTTTCAGTAGAGTGGAAAATGTCCTACCTTGCCAACTATTTGGCTATATAGAAAACCTGCTATTGTAAAACCAGATGCAGACATGCAAATATTTTATGTGAAGAGACATACATGGTAGAAGAGTATACATATTCCATATTCCAGAATTCCATATCTGAGTCTGATCATTCTTTGTCTCTTGTCTAATTTTGAGCATTCACAGCATTACTTCATTATGCAATACACAATATACTGTATATGTACACTGCCTGGCCAAAAAAAAGTTGCCATTGCACCCGTCATGCATAGTGCCCACTGTACAAGCCTCTGGAGGCAGTGTTATTATCTGGGGTTGCTTCAATTGGTCAGGTCTAGGCTCAGCAACATTATGCAGCAATAAAATTAAGTCAGCTGAGTACCTGAATGTACTGAATGACCAGGTTGTCCCATCAATGGGCATATTCCAGGACGACAATGCCAAGATTCATCGGGCTCAAATTGTGAAAGAGTGGTTCAGGGAGCATGAGGAATCATTGAACACATGAATTGGCCACCAGAGTCCTGACCTTAATCCCATTGAAAGTCTTTTGGATGTGCTGGTTCGACTCTTCCGTTGTCAATACAAGATCTCGGCCAAAAATGTATGCAACTCTGGATGTAAATAAATGTTGTGACGTTGCATAAGGTTGTCGAAACAATGCCACGACGAATGCACGCCGTAATCAAAGCTAAAGGCGGTCCAACTAAATATTAGAATGTTCAACTTTTTTTTGGCCAGGCAGTGTACATAGCTGTATATCATCTTTTACACATGAATATATGAACATGTTTCTTCTCTTCATATAAGGGTATATGTATGTTTTTTATTTGTGCATCATAGGGTACAATATCAGTAGCTAAATGGCATTAATCTCAATGGGCCTCATTCAATAACCATTCTATGAACAAATTTGTTCTTAAGACTTTCTTTAAAACATGTTTTTATGTTTGGCCTTTCACCAATGTTTTCTTATTTGGGATTTTTTTCTTGGGTGGAACAGAAGCTCAGAACGCAAACAGTTAAATCAGTTAATCCCGAAAAGGTTTGTAAAAAAAACATTTTAAAGAAAGTCTTAAGAACAAATTTGTTCGTTCAGTGATTGGTGAATGAGGCCCATTCATTTTTATAATTGCACTGAAGCACTGTTATTATTTTACTCACAGGAGACAATAAAGGACAACTCACTTCTTTTCATGCCAAATGTACTGAAGGTGTATCTGGAAAATGGACAGACAAAGTCATTTCGTTTTGACAGCAACACCTCTATCAAGGTGAGTCAGGTATCCAACCAAAGTCTCGGGAGGGTGAGGCGATTTTGTATTGCCCTGCAGCCTTGTATCCTAGACAACCCGATTTGTCCACATCCATCCCTCAATGCACCCTCGGCCGGCTGGTACCCCCATACAGGAAATCGCCCCTTTGATCTTTTGATTAATTAAGTGAGTGCCAAAGTGTGTGGCTCAAAGTTAGATTGACTGCGGCTTAATTAGAGTGTGGAGAGTAATGAGGCAGGCTGAGCGCTGAGAGACTGAACAGCAGGGATTCTTGTGGCTGTGAAAATATTTGCTAACAAAATGCACAACTCGCCTTTAGCGCTATTTAGTCCATTTAAAACCACGCATGAAGTAAAACGGCTTGATCACATAGTTTTGCAAGATTTTCAGAGCTGGGTGTACTTTAAGGAAAAGGCCATCTTACATATTTAATTCTTTAGAAATGTATTAATTTATGAAGCCAGATATTTACTGTTATGTAACTTGCACGAGGATAGGACGGCAATGCTCAAGTAGGAATCAAACCTGCCAACCTAAAGGCTAATCGCACAGTTCCCTGACCCTATACCACTGCCCGCTTTTAGAGTAGGATTGCATTTGGACTGATACATCTGTGTAGGAAAATCGCAGATTAGATGCATTGGGGTGGCAGTGCAGTACAATGGATAGAGAACTGTGTTTGTAACCTAAAGGTTGCTGTAGTATCATTGAACAAGGTACTTGAATTACTTTGATTACCAGCTGTATTATGTGAAAGTGCAAAACGTTGTCTAAGTTGCTCTGGATAAGGGCATCTGCTGAATGGGAGTGATGTAATGTAAAAACAGTATGTAATTCTCATGTTGAAGTGCTCTTACATGCTTACGGTGGCACAGAGGGCGCCGTATGTCTTGTGCTAACACACCTCTCCATGTGAAAGGATGTCATTTTGACCCTGCAAGAGAAACTGTCCATCAAGAGCATCGAGCACTTCTCTCTGCTGCTGGAGCAGCGCATTGAGGGGTCTGCCAGCAAACTGCTGCTCCTCCATGAGCAGGAGATGCTTTCTCAGGTGAGATCTCATGACAAGACACAGGCTGGCCGCGTTCAGATCTCTAACAGAATGCAGGCTGACCGCGTTCAGATCTCTGACTGAACGCAGGCTGACTGCGTTCAGATCTCTAACAGAACACAGGCTGACCTCTGATGAGACGTTAGCTGACTGCGTTCAGAACTCCGAGCCTTAGCCAGTGTCCTGTCACCTTAACAAAACCCCAACAGTCCTTCCTGCCAAAACATGTTTACACAGCCAGCTCAGTCTTTGGGAGAAATGCTTTCCCTCCAGCAGGTAAACAGCACAGCTCCAATTAATGCAAGAGGCAGGTGGGTTGTGTGTGATGCTTGTGTTGCCGGGGAGATGAGGGAGATGAGACTGAGTGCAGTATTGATGAAGTGACTGGATCTGTCTTTGGGATTTTGCATGTACAGCAAAGCTAGCGTGACAGGCTTCAACAGCCTGTAATGAGTGTGCGAAAGGGTAACAGTGTCCACACAGTGTGGACCTTCTGTAAGCACACAGCTGCTACATTGTGGGTGATAATCTTTGGCACAGTTTATGGTTTTCAGTACAAACATACAGGTACCAGAAAATAAGATATCAAGAGTCTTTTGATATTGTTAGGTCACACAGACATCAGGAAGTCATGGCATGCAAAGGATATGCGACCAAATATTAAAGATGATTACTTCATTCTACATTATGTTAAACTGTTCAATATTTCTTGATGCCCGAAAATGTGGGGGGACTATGTACAAAAGGTTCTATAATTTCTAAACGGTTCATCCGATATGGATGAAAATACCCTCATATTAAAGCTGACAGTTTGCACTTCAACTTCATTGTCATTGAATCCTTTCAAACTCAAACACCTAGAGTACAGAACTAAAAAAACAAAAAATATGTTTTATATTGTATACATTATAATAATTGTTGGCTGTTTATTGTAATATACTATAATTGTGGGCTTTATTTTTTATCAACATCATGAGAAGAGAACATCATCTGCGTTTTTCTTCATTTACAGAAACGCGAGCACAAATAACAGTGTGATATTTCATTTATAACACACTGTATTAAAAGGGCCTGTGTTCACTTGGGTATGTAAAGTATGTGTAACACAGTTAATCCACAGTTTTTCCATTGCACAGGTGACCCAGAGACCTGGATCACACAAAATGAAGTGCTTCTTCCGGATGAGCTTTGTTCCGAAGGACCCCATCGACTTGCTCAGGCGAGATGTCGTTGCATTTGAATACCTCTATGTTCAGGTACGGCAGGTTTGCATACAAGAAAAACATACTTGTGTGAATGGTGGAGCAGTACCTGGCGATGATGGTTTTACGGACCCCCAAAATTAGTGGAGCCGTCCTCAGTGTTACACTCTTTTGAGAACATTCTTTTAATTAGGTGTGGTTGAAAAACCATACCTACTGTTATCGCTCAGACTGACCGTTATTATTCTTCCGCCGATTTTTCAAAACATATCTCCTCCTACACCGTTCACACTATCGACACCATTCATACCTCATATTATACCTTTATACCCTCTCCGGGTTGCTATTACTTTTTACCTTTATAGCATATACACTTTTTGAGATATTTGACATTTTATCGCCAAAAAATGAATGGGGGTCAATGGGCACGTGCAGTAGGCTAGCTCACGGTGAGAATGATTTTGATTCACTTAACGTTCTGTCAACAACCTTGGAAAAATGCCGATGAGAAATTCCATAGCTAACGACGTAGCCTACTTCCGTCTGCAACTGAAATGATCATATCACTTTAGCTTTCAAAAATAATAATCATTGCCATTGGACTATAACTACAACAAATGCTGCATCATTCGCCACGAACACGCAGGTTATCTACGGTGCTAGCCTAGTCGTCAATGTCCCAATTATAGTAGCCTATTCATATTTCTCTGAAATTGTAAACAAATTCCAATGCAGGATTGCTGCAGAGTCGCCGCTTGTGCATACATCAACCTCTCAAGTTGCACTGCATCATGATTAAATAGCCCAAACCTGTTTACAACCATCTTGCCACAGTCAGACAATAACATGCATAAAATGTACCGTTTCTACACACTACAAAAACGTTTGTTCCGATATAGGCTAGCCTCTAGGCTATTATTAAAAAGTTGATACTGTTACAAATAAGCATTCGGTGTATTTTCCTTTGCGTAGGCTACGCCTACCCAATGTAGTATTAACATTTTTTTCTACAAATCTCTGATAAACAGATTAAGGAACCAAATATCCTACCTCGTAACGATTCTACAACTGGTTTCTGTTGAATGTTGAAGAGATTCTCTTATTCCATTTTGCCACTGCCCAGCAACGTTGATGTTTCCACAGCGCTATCGCACTCGTGGCTACGTTATGTAAAAACACACGTAACGTTACAACTACAACTGTGTCCGAATAGTCCGAATCAGCACACACTACTATTTGAGTATGCCAGTTGAGTATACTTTTTTTTTTTTTTTTTTTGAAAAGCTGTTAAATTAGGCTAGCCTTACCTGCACGGCCAAATTGAGTGTTCTCAATATCCCCAGATGATGTAGCCAAAGTGTGTAAAGGAAACTGATATAGCCTAGGCTACTTATGTCCAGGTTTATATGGAGGATATTTCGCATATTGCATGTCACTGCAGTGTAGACTACAGTAAGCAATATGCTAGTACACAGAACACAGTAAATTGGGCATTCACAATGCCTTCCTCTACAACACTGTTATGACCCAACAATACTATCCCAGATGATTTGACATTACCTTTTTGTGCTTTTATCACAATACATTACTTCTTTGTATCACTTCCAGGTTCTTTAGACTACTTACCACAAAATAGGCTGAATCACCATATTTTAACACTTTCACCTTCACTAGATCCCTTTATACCGCATTAACAGTTCATACCAGTTCCACTTTTTATTTTCCACCTCACACTATACCATATTACCATCTTTCTATGCCATTTCCAGCTATTGATATTTGTGAAGTAACCACACCTACAATTTCTTTAGGAATTGTTAATCTAGTTGGTTAATACAAGTCAACGATTGGCTATCAGCTCCAATACATTTTTATTTTTAAGACAAACTAACCTGTAGACTCCTCTGTAGGTTCTTGTACACTGCCTGGCCAAAAATAAAGTCGCAGTTGCACCCGTCATGCATAGTGCCCACTGTACAAGCCTCTGGAGGCAGTGTTATGATCTGGGGTTGCTTCAATCGGTCAGGTCTAGGCTCAGCAACGTTATGCAGCAATAAAATGAAGTCAGCTGAGTACCTGAATGACCAGGTTATCCCATCAATGGGCATATTCCAGGACAACAATGCCAAGATTCATCGGGCTCAAATTGTGAAAGAGTGGTTCAGGGAGCATGAGGAATCATTTTCACACATGAATTGGCCACCAGAGTCCTGACCTTAACCCCATTGAAAGTCTTTGGGATGTGCTGGAGAAGACTTTACGGAGTGGTTAAACTCTCCCGTCGTCAATACAAGATCTTGGCCAAAAATGAATGCAACTCTGGAGGAAATAAATGCTGTGACGTTGCATAAGGTTGTCGAAAGAATGCCACGACGAATGTGCGCCGTAATCAAAGCTAAAGGCGGTCCAACAAAATATTAGAGTGTGTGACTTTTTTTTTTGGCCAGGCAGTGTATGTTTTTTTCTGGCCAGCACTGGCTGACAGAAAAGCAGCAAAGACAAGGACTGGTGTCAATAAATCCAAGATCTGTCTCACACCAATGCTGATGATCCAAGCATGAGGGGTGTAAACTGGCCCCCTCTCTGCACCCCCCCCCCCCCCCCCTTCTACAGAGCTGTAATGATGTGGTGCTGGAGCGTTTCGGGTCAGAGCTGAAGTACGACATGGCACTGCGCCTGGCAGCGCTGCAGATGTACATCCTGACCATCACCACAAAGCAGACGCACAAGGTGTCGCTCAAGTACATGGAGTAAGTCCATCCCTGTCCCTTTAAGGAACACTGCAGTCCCTAAACCCAAGTTTGTGAAGCACCTTTTTAGTGCACGCGGTGACAGCCCTCCTTTTCGTTTCGGTCTTGGTTTTGCCTTGGCAACATTGTTGTCACCACTGAGGGCGTCATTACATTCACATTATATTCACGAAACAACTAAATTATAATTGTGAAATTTTTATGTTTTATAACGGGTTTGTTTTACTGGACAGAGTGAGGCTTAGCTGGAAAGGTGTTGGTCAGTAACTCTGAGGTGGGCGGGGTTTGCTCCACAGGAAGGAGTGGGGTCTGGCACTTTTTCTTCCCCCGGCTGTGCTGTCCAGCATGAAGGAGAAGAACATCAAGAAAGCCCTGACCCACATTCTGAAAACCAACCAGAACCTTGTACCTCCAGGCAAGAAGGTACATGCATATTCTCTTTCTCTCTCTCTCTATATATATATATATGTCTCTCTCTCTCTCTCTCTCTCTCTCTCTCTCTCTCTCTCTCTCTCTCTCTCTCTCTCTCTCTCTCTCCCTCTCTCACACACACACACACACACACACACACACACACATAAATACTCTATTTCCCTCTCATATACCACAAGCACACACACATGCACACGCACTCATACACACACATATTTGTTCTTAGCTACAAAGAGGGTGGGGTGTGTTGATCTTTTATTTTTTTGTAATGCTTCGGCAATACATGATTTACCATGTTATCTTCCAGACTACTTGAATACCGTGTACATCTGTGACACAACTGCCCCCTTGTGGACATTAAATTAATGCTCCATGCATCTCTTCAACCATGGTCTTCTGCTAATGAAACCATTGTTTTCTGCTATATATATATATATATATATATATATATATATATATATATATATGTATATATATGTCTCTCTCTCTCTCTCTCTCTCTCTCTCACACACACACACACACACACACACACACACACACAAATACTCTATTTCCCTCTCATATACCACACACACGCACACACATGCACACGCACATGCACGCACACTCATACACACATGTTAGCTACAAAGAGCGTGGGGTGTGTTGATCTTTTATTTTTTTGTAATGCTTCGGCAATACATGATTTACCATGTTATCTGTGGTGTACTGTGGGAAAGCAGGAGAACAAAGCACTAGTGATACACATTTATGGCTTAGCCACAATATCGAAAGTGATGATGAACACATGTGTAATATTACAATTTGACATGATAAAGTATATAAGGTGGGTCTCTGTGCTGCCTGAGGGACAGAGATGGGGAAATGAGGGGTGAATGTTGGAAGAGCAAGAAAAGAAATTCAACATTTAAACAAGGTCTATTCAAAGATAAATATTTATGTACATAAATATTTCTGCATGTATCTGTCACAGATAACGTGATAGAGATATCAGAGTCAGTACTTAAATCAATAGATATTGTGTATTCATAACATATGGCACACATTAAATACGTTATTATTTAAGCCTACTGCTTGATCCTGAAGCCAAATAAATAATAAAATCTAATATCCACTGTTCTGGCACACATTCTCACAAGGACTTGCAACAGCTGCTGTTGCACACTTTTTTTTTTTAGCTGACAGCCAGACTGTGCTGAATTGAACTCGTATTCACAGCGGTGTCACCGTGGCTGACTGGCTTTGATTGTTATGGCAGTTGTTTGCAGGGAGATGTGAGGCAACATGTCCCAAGTTGTCTGGAGCTTCATTCGCAGGCTTCTGCTGTGTTTCTTGAATGCAGACAGTTGGCAGGTGAGCGTAGAAGCCTGACTCAGGATGACATAGAATTGAGGTTCATCCAGAATCTATGCTGAGAGCATGTAGCAGGTTACACTGGGATATAATGCCTATTAGGCGATTCGGAATTGCACGGCACAGGATTTTCCCTGTTATGGACAGTATAGACGGGCCTCTGGATTTGTAACAGTTGGATCTGTTGCCTGTATTTTTGGAGATGGAGCCAACAGAAGCATCCCTGAAATCTTGTGGTGTGTAGGCTACTACTTCCATAATTCTGGAGGTTGTGGAATGCTTTTTGTGTCACCATGTTTGAAGTTCAGGTTAATTCGTTTTAAAAAGCCTTGAAATTGATTTCCTAAAAAGCTGGCTTCTGTGAGAACCGAGTGTGTGTGCCTCTACCATTAAAAGGCCTCTAGAGAGGTTATTCTCCTCTGGTCTGTGATATTGGTCCTGTCCTTATGTAAGACTGAACAATCATCTTGATTGCCAGCCTTTACTGAGTTCAGTTGTAAGGCAGTTTACAGGGCAGTCAATCACATCTTCCAATCAGCGTTCATTTTTGCGCCTCTATGTGGCACTGGTTAAAGAGAACCTTAATTTGATATGGATTATCAGATGGTCTCTGTTTTAATTTAGTAGCCACAGTGAGTGGAAGTGAGTTTATCAAAGTGCACAGCCACCAGAATTTCTGTAATGTGCAATGATGGAAATTCTCAAGCATGGTTTGAAATATTATCAATTTCATATTGCTCTTATAGCAAACATATCCATTGAACTGTCAACAAACAGGATCAGGGACAAATGCACAATTAAAGATTTCAACATTCAAACCTTTAGGTATTCTGTATTTACCTAGTGTGTCTATAACCTATATCCAGTATACTTCTCTCTGTAATAGTGTGTCAATAGTGTGACTTTTTTAATGTGTGATTAAGTGATGCTGAGCAATGATTAGCACTAGTATAGTGATGCATATTGTTGTTGTGCAGTACTGCTAATTGGTCCACAGTCCCTCATTTTAGGCCATTCTTTGTCCCACATAAAACCAATCCACATAGTCAATTAAGCATGCGATATCTATATATGGCATGGCTCATGCTGCAATTCACAAAGCAATTGACCTTGTGCTGTATTCCTGTGCATGGATGTTGGAGAAGTTTATCATCACTGGTACTGGAGCAGTGCATGCAGTGGCCGCAGTGGAAATTAGAAAGTGTGGGAGCAGGACATGGAGTTGGGTGTTCGGTGGGAGCCGGAGTGGGGTGTTCGGTGGGAGCCGGAGTGAGGTGTCAGTGGGAGCTGGATTTGTAAAATTTCAGAGGGAGGAAGCTGTCAAGCTGAGAATCTATGTAGTATATTATATATCTGGTGTATTTCCCTATTTCATGTTTTGGATCTGTCCTGAAGTCCCTATACTGAGTGAGCCGCCCCTCTGCCAATCAGCCCTGCTTGTTGGAATGGATGTTAAATGCTAACATTAATTATTGTGACATAGGCGAAAGTGGCTCAGTAGGAAGCTCAATAATTGATAGCAGTCACGAGGCTGGTAATTTGACACACGACAGGGCAGCCAGCAGCCTGACTGTGAGTGTCTTGCTGCCACGTTCGATCTGGCGGAGTACTCTGAATAGTCTACCTGTGGAGTGAGCGCACACACCTGGGTTGTGTTTACGAATCAGCCCAGGTGCTAAAGGTGTGGTCCTCTCCACAGTACGGGGTTGAGACCGGGAGTACGCACGCACGCCCGCCAGCCAAGAGCGAGCCAGTCTGTCTGTTTGTTAGAAACAAAGTGAAAGTAACGACTGCTGAAAAGCTGAGGAGCTTGTCTACTGAAAAGCTTTAGCTGGGTTTGCTTTGTTTTCGTTATTCTTATTTTTGCCCGAAACATGTGAGGGGCAAGAGTAAAAATTTTTATTTGTTTTGTGTCTATGTGGGTGCGCTCTCTCTATCTGGCAAATTGTGGTTAAAACCTGGAACTGCCTCACAGCTCCCGTCATCCTCGTCTTCGGCGTCGTCTGTGGTTTCCGCATAGCAGATGTCATGCAACAGGGGCTCCTATTATTGTGACTATAGTCTACTACTTCATGATTAGTGCAGCTCTTTGAGTTTCACAAAACTCCAGTCACCTCAATATGGAGTGATATTTTTCTCCCAGCGGTCACGGGGGTTGTCGCAGTCAGCGGGTGTGTGAACGGTCCATGTGCCTTGTTTCAACTCACTGTTAAATTAATGTTTAAATAAGCCCTACTGCAGGTATTACACTGGGTAGCCTACGTTTACATGCACACTAATACTCCGATCTGAACCCGGTTATGGCAATACTCTGGTTACTGAAATGGTCACGTAAACACCTTTATCCGATAATGTAAGGTCACAATCCGTGTTTTCAAAACCTGATTTACACACCTGGTTTTTTGCCCAAACTTTCGATTTTTTGGTGCATGTATACACCTTTCTCCGGTTTCTTTCGGCTTTTTGAAACTACGCATGTCAGACCGAAGGGGCGGTGTAACGTCAAAATTGTTCCACCCGTCAACATTTGCTTGGCCTGGAGTTCCTTCAGGATCTCACTTCCAGAATTTTATTATTAAATTAACACATTTCACCAGTGAAAATATATTGTTCAGTGTTACATGCTTGCGTTTGCACTAGTTAGCTGGCTAGTACATTAAATAACTGAAATTATTGGGAAATTGGCCAAATTTTGAGATCGGTAAAGCTAGCTAGTACAATAATATAAAGCTAGCAATACGCTTTGAAATAACTAGCTATAATAATAACTACTAGCTAGCTATAATAATAATAATACTTACGTTAATTTTTGACGGGTGGGTCATTTTTGTCCTTACAACTGGAAGCAGTTAGTAGCTACATTTTCCACAGAGCCGATTATGGAGAGTCGTGTAAACGCGGCTTTTGGAGTAATCACATTTCTTATGTCCATGTGAACGCAATAAGTTAAATACTGGCGTAAGCTGATAGCTTCCAGTAATCGGATATTGCTGTGCATGTAAACGTACCCACTGCGAGTACACTAAATATTAATTCTCAAAGGATAATTTCATGTAAATCTGTATATCATGTATCACAGTGATGCAAGACAACATGGGTCAAGTTTTTATGTATAATCACATTTACCTGTACTGCATTTAATATTTGTTTTTACGCAGTTAACTGCTTTACAAGCGAAGGTGCACTACCTGAAGTACCTCAGTGAGCTGAGATTATACGGAGGGAGAGTCTTCAAATCAACTCTCCTGGTAAAGTGTGCATTGCTCTTTTAACCACATTTGAACCCTTGAATCCTTCCTTTCTCAACATCTGTATGCTACTCACAGTTAGCTTCCAGTTAAATGTGAGTGATGGTGCTTCAGATGGGGCTGTCCATGTACCACATCATGAGAAAAAGTATCAGCTATCTGTAGTGTCATTTTATTATTCAGTTTCTCTGAATGAACCATATCACATGTCAAATTCTAAAAGTTTACCTGTGAATTGTGATTCTAGCCACTGTAATGTTGGAACATTGATCGAAACTCACATTCAGACGGCTCCAAAGTATTTGACCCCCCCCCCCCCTTCTATCTCTCTCTCAGCAAGGGGAGAAGCACACAGAGGTCACCCTACTCCTGGGGCCCAGGTACGGTATCAGCCATGTCATCAACACCAAAACCAACCTGGTGGCTCTGCTGGCGGATTTCAGCCACGTCAACCGCATCGAGATGTTCACTGAGGATGAGAACAATGTCAGGGTGGAGTTGCATGTCCTGGATGTCAAGGTAAGATTGTCAGGCCCTGCAGCTAAGCGCTACATGAGTATGTATTGATTTCGGGTTACCATTCTTTACCGCAAAATGCAGTGGAAGAAGGATCCAATAGCAATGTTACAGTGACATTGGAAGGGATGCTTTTAGTGCCGGGGGTGACAATCGCTGATGTCCTGGAAAAATCCAGTCCTGGAGAGCCACAGTGTCTACAGGTTTTTGTGGCTTCCTTTCAATCAGCAGCCAATTAAGGCCTTGAGAACAAGCTGTGTGGATTACTTGTGCCCCTCCAGGACTGGATTTTTTCAGGACATCTGTGATTTGATGATTTTTTTTTTTTTAAAGCTCTGTCCTTTATTTCTGAGCCATAGAAGAGAGCTGTGATAGCGTCAGAGACTCATCCACCTGCTCTGCGTTTCACAGCCCATCACTCTCATAATGGAGTCCAGCGATGCCATGAACCTGGCCTGCCTGACAGCAGGGTACTACAGGCTGCTGGTGGACTCCCGCCGCTCCATCTTCAACATGGCCACCAGCAGCAACGCAGGCAGCATGGACTCAGGTGGGCTGGTGCTCGCAAACACAGTGGTATGCCTGGAAGTGTGTGGTGTACTGATGATGTGGAGAAAAAAATGTACTTGGTGTCTTAAGCAATGTAAAAACTTTTTGTATTTATTTGACCCTTCTAGGCCAGGATCCCAGGGGCAAGTTTAACTTGGAAGCCATCGAGTGGACGTACAGCACCTCCTTTAGCGGGTGTGGAGACGATATTCAAACACGGAGGACGGAACCTTACGAGGAGTGTGTAGGGAGTGAAGTCACCCCTGTTTATATCACAGAGGTGCAGCAATCCCAACATGTCCTGCAGGAAGGAGAGAGGATGAACAGAGAGAGCAGAAGCGCACACACCTTGTCTGTGCCAAGACACCAGCCCCAGGACTCTCCCAGGAGCGCCAAGGTGTCTTTTATCTTCGGAGACCCGCCTATGGATACCGTCAACCCCCAGAATCTGGGGTACCAAAGGCTAATGGACGAAAGCCCAGATATTTTAGACGACTTTAAGACATTGGATCCCTCCGTGGAAGGGGAAGGATTCCAGTATGGCTCCCACCCTATCTACAGCAACATCGGCGATGCAAAGATCTTCGGGAACACGGAGGGCATCGAGGAGCCCCTGTTGCATGACATCTGCTATGCGGAAACCACAGACGACGCCGAAGACGAGGATGACGGGAGCTGTGAGGAGGATGCCGCGGTGGGCGAGGCGAACCAGGCCACCTTCCTCGCTCTCTCCGGCTCGAGCGACGACATCATCGACCTGACGTCCCTCCCGCCGCCGGAGGGCGACAACGACGAGGACAACGACACGCTCCTGCACTCCCTCAACATGGCCATCGCCGCCCCACCGCCGGGGTTCAGGGACAGCTCGGACGAAGAGGAGCAGCAGGCGAGGGGCGCGGGCTCGCGGGACGATATCCCAGTGTCTCTGATCGATGCTGTCCCCACGCAAGGGGAGAGCAGCTGCGACAGGGCCCTGGACCACGCGGTGGTCTCCACCCTGCAGGCCCTGGAGGCCCTGGCCGCGTCCGAAGAGCAGCCCCACCCGCAGTCAGACAGTAGTTCAGGTTCTTACACCATTGTGACATTTATTCATTAAAGCCACGTCACGCCTCACCCCCCACCGCTCATCGTCCCATGTTCCGTATTTTTATTCTGTGTGTGAGCATTTTGTTTTTCGTTATTCATGTTCAATTGTATCTCATTCTCTCATTTTTGCTTGTTTATTTGTTCATTACTTCTTCATTTGCTTGCTTTTGTTTTTGATTGTTTTTTTCCATGTAAAAAGAAACAACCCATTTCAATTCATAGCCCTCATTATTTTTGTATAAATAAATGTGTATTATTTAAAAAAAAGATGTCTGCAGAGTGCCTTAATAATAAGTTGTTAATAATAAGCTGTTTGTCTTTCTGTGGCATACAGGTGTAGCAATATCTCGGGCCTTTAGCCCCGAGTCGTCTTCTGATTCTGGAAATGAGACAAACTCCTCTGAAATGACGGAGAACTCGGAGCTGGCTGCAGCCCAAAAACTCTCTGAAAACGCCATGAGGCTGTTTGTTGCCACCACCGAGGGCTATCAGCCACTCCTGGAGGAGAAAACTGAGTTTCCAGTTTCGCCCTGTGAGGGTGAACCCACCCCGAAGGTGGCCCACGATCCCTCAGTCAACCAGGAGGCAGCGGAGCCTCACTCCTCTGCAGCCGTGCCTTCCAAACAGATCCTCCACTCGGATGACATCGAGATGGAGCCAGAAACTATGGAGACTAAGTCTGTGACCGACTACTTCAGCAAGTTTCAGATGGGCACGCTGCTGGGGGCACGGGGTGGTAAGGGGGAGCGCAGGCCCCTGAGCAAGACCTGCAGCACAGGCAGGCGGCAAGCCAGGACCCCGGAGCCCAGGGGCGAGCAACACCGTATGGCAGGAAAATACAATACCTTCACCTCCAGAGACGCCCACCACGCCCACTTCCACCTGGAGCGCACCTCATTCTGCGAAAAGGCTCAAAGGTCACAGAGGGTGCCTGAAAACATGCCTGGGGAGAGTCAGACCCAGGGGCCGCCAAACAGTCAAGGTCTGCCTCCTGCTGCGCCCCACGGCGGGAGAGGGGAGTTGGGGCAGGAGCCGGACGGCAGTGCTGCTGCCGAGGGTGCAAAGGAAGGGGGCGTTGCGTGGGATGGGCAAGGGTCCGAGCAGGACAGCTTCCCTGGGAAGGAGCAGCACCAGGTGAAGCCACCGCTGGGCGAGCAGGCGGTGGCCCGGCTGTGCGAGTACCACCTAGCCAAGCGCATTTCGTCCCTGCAGGGGGAGGGGCACCACTCCCTGCAGAGCTCCCAGAGCTCCTCCCTGGAGGCCGCCTGCAGCACCGCCAGCAGCAGCTGTGCCACGCCCCTGGACTCGCCCCTCTGCGTCGCCGATGGCAAGTGCCCGCTCCCCGATGACAAAGCCCATGACGCTCCCAGCCACGGCCCCCCGAGCAGAGACCCCCACCCCAACGCGGACCCTGCCCTCCTTCACAGGTTGCTGCCTAACATGCACGCCGCTGCTGGGTCCGAGCCCCCCTTTGGCGTGGGTAGCCAAGAAGGCAGCCCCCGGATCCCTAAGATTAAAGAAACCACAGGTACAGCTAAAAGGAGTAATCTTTTAACTGATCATTATGTCAAGCAAGCATGTGGTAAGAGTAACTCAAAGGAGGGGAGTGAGGCTTATAGACAGTTGATAAACTATTTGACCATAAGTCAGATGCACCAGGGGGGGAAACTCCAGTACTGGGGCCCAGGAGGCCGCTGGAGAAACAATGACAAGAAAGACACTAAGAAGCATGCCAGTTTGAACCCACTGTTGCTAGACTTGGTTAGAACTAAATATAACACAGTGGCGAGATACCCCTGCATGCCGTCCTGTGTGTCACCCCTTGAGACCCCGCCTGTGGGCCCGAGAGTAAGTAAAGGCCCCAGATTGTACCACTCCGGCACCCTGCCACTTAAGTCCAAGAGGAGTCCTGATTTGCATGCTCAGAGACCCGCAAACAGTGTTGAAGTAAATCACAGTAATGAGAGGAGGAACTCTTTTTCTGGCCTCACAAGCACGCTGGGGCCGAGCGCTGAGCCGGAGCAGTTTCTGCCTCCCTGTGAGCAGAATGCGCCCCCCGCCAAGGCGTGCGACAGTCAGCCCCCCGGCGAGGCGGAGCAGCTAAAGGCTAACTGCAGAGCGCAGCATGTTGTGAGGGAGACGCCTAACAATTCTGTCTGTTTCTCTACCACCCCTAGTGTAGCTTGCGCAGAGCTCGAGAGGGCGCGAAGAGGAGACACGCCTCCGGCCTTTTCTATGCAGGTCAAAGCCAGCGCCGCGCCACCGCTTTCTAGCGTTAGCGCAGATTCCACCGTGCCAAAGCAGGAGTCCACGGACCTCCCAAAACAGAACCATGTCCAGGCACCCTCCCAGAGCTTAGACTACTGTGACCCCAGCATCGGCAGCCTCCGACACGCCAGGAGAGAGGGGACGCTGAGGCGGAGCATCAGCAGTGCTGCCACGGTGACTGGGAGTGTGGAAATGCTGCTCGGCAAGTTTTCGCAGTGTCCTCAGTCTCCCGAGCCCAAGCCGCAGAAGAGGCCTGCTGGGAAGAGGCTGTCCAAGAGCTACTCCCAGGGCTCGGTCGGCTCATATGCCACCTGCTGGTCTGTGAGCGGCAGAGACGGGAGGCGGGCCTCTGTAATGCTCCCGGTGCCAAAGGACGGCAAGCAGCTCAGAGCACTGCCCAAAGTGGACTCCAGCACCTGGAGGTGCCACGGCCCCTTCAGCTACTGCTTCCTGAAAAATAAGAGCATGGTGGATGAGGACGAGGAGGACGGAGAGCCGCGGCACTGTGCTTCACAGTCGCGCCTGCCATCCTGCGACAGGCCCCGGGATAAGCCGGAGAGACCAGCCTCCTCGGACACCGAACCCGCCGGCCAGCAGCACTACATGGACGCTGACCCGAACACCATGAGTTTTGGGGCCAGGCTGGCCCGCATCAATGCCCTGAAGGACAGGGTGTACTCCTTCCCCACCGGCTTCTCGGCGGTGCAGCGGGACGCCAGTGAGCTGATCGCCCTTGTGCGCTCCAGCGTTGGGAGGAACGAAGGCATACCGGCCGAGGCCGGTGAGGAAAACCTCACCCGGCACAAGCAGCTCCTCTCTGCAGAGTCCAAAGAGCTGGGTGGGGCCTGCAGGAAGATGGCACTGGCGCACAGGAGCTGCGAGGAGATGCTGCTGGCACTGACCTGCAGCTTCCAGGTGCTGTGCCGTCTTATTGAGGCGTGCATGCACCTGGTGCGCTGCATGGGTGCCGAGAGGCAGCAACGGGAGGTCGTCGCCAAGGTGGACGAAGTCGTAATGAACTACATGTGCCTGCTGAAAGCCGCGGAGGCGGCCTTGGGTGGCGCCCCCAACGACCACAGCGTCAAAGCCCTGGCACGACACTCCACCAGCATGTCCGCTATTGTAAACGCGCTGACGCGCTCGCTCAAAACACTCCTCAACAAGTAAACGCTCTCCTCTCTCCAAAAGCAAAGCCATACACTGATATATGGGTTTACCCCACAGTAAGAACTGCTGTATTTCACCTGTGAATATGTTTGTCTCATATGTAAAAAAAACTTTAAAAATTATATACTGTACAACAATATCAAGAAAGAAATCCTCTTCCTTTAGAGAGCAGTGTAATTAGTGAGGCCACAGATCTTTCCTCATGTCTCTTGTGTTTTGATTCGTCAAAATTATTTTATCTGTTGCAGTGTAGAAAAGACTACACCGCTGAGATTTATTGGGAATATTATTTAGCACATTTATGCATATAATATTGCTTTGTGTTGTCATTTTTACGATGATTTAAAAAAATGTCTAATTGTGATTTTTTTAAGGAAGCAAACCATAGGAATTATGTATATATAATTAAATGTATGCATATGACATATTTCCAACAGATGGAAAACATAATTTAAACAACTTTTGTTCATAAGATTTATTTTTTTAGTATTCTTAAACAGTCATTTAAATATCAGCCAACTAAGAATTTTTGCATCATAAATTACACAGATCTCAACTGTAAATGCTGTGTCCATTAACACCTTTTTCCAAATTTTCAGGGAAAATACCCACTCTTAAGCAAAATCTTTAACAAATTCGGTCATAGTTTGTTCTTTTTTAATGTATTTTAATTTGGTTTTCCAGCTTCTGACTTTGACCTCCATTGTGAAAGAATTGATTTACTTTTAATATTCCCGTAATTCAAACAGAGGTATTAAAATTATAGGTAATATCAAAAACCTCATGGATTATAGCACATGTATATCTGTGTAGGGCTTATGAAATTAAAGTTTTTTTTGAACAATTTTTTTCCCATAACTTTAAAAGACCTGGCTGGCTCATTCACAGTTTTATTTTAGGCTTTGATAATATTTAATTGTATTATCACTATGCACGTATTTCTGTTTTATATAATAGAATAGCACAATTAAAAATTTTAAATTAACGGAAAGGCTCTGGATTACAATACACCTAGGATTCTTTGTAAAACAAAGCTGTCAAAAAAATGAATTTGGCTGATTACTACATTAAGATCATGCTATGAAGTCATCAGACTGCCCTCTTCTTGTTCGACCCAGTGCTGCCCCCTTTTGGTAAATTATAGCTACTGCTATTTTGAGCATTCTGAGACAGAACGGAGGCAGCACTCCATTCATTTACACATAGGGCTGCAGTGAAAGTCATATTATTATATTTATGTATTGATAAAATACAACACTTTTTCACAAACACAGCTGAACCCTCTCGTACAACCCATTTTGTTTCTGGGTTTATCTTTCCCAAGTTGAATTACAATTAGGGAGTACATTTCAGGATTTAGGGAGATAAGGAGACACATACCTTACCAATTCTGAGGGAAAATCCACTCAAACTGAAAATGTAACACAAATTGACGTATTATAGGCTAGCACTGTACTTCTCTGGCTCCAAAATCAAAAATTCTTCTATGTGTGTGTCTAAACCATATTACTGTCCCCTTTTTGTTGTCATCCACACTGAATTGCATTCTGGATTATGCATCATTATTAAGTAAAAGATCATGATTACAGAATCTCAGATATATGTTTCTATTTCTCTTCTTTGTCCACACATTTCTTATTGGGAGTTGTGTGCAGATGTGGACAATCCAGGGTTCAGAAAGTAAAAGTTCTGCCATGTGTTTCGTCCACCCATAGACTCAGCCAGCTGATTTCACTAATTAGTTCCAAATCCCGGCTGAAAAATTGTGCTAATTAGCAAATCTTGGTGAGTGGAACAAAATACTGTGAAGGACTTTTACTTTCTGAAACTGGATTTTACACCTCTGGTTGTGTGTGTGACTCCTTAAAAAGAGCTCTTCCTGTCCAGCTCTGCATCTTTTTCAGACAGCTGTTTTAGTCCACATTTAGCTCTAAAATTAGGCTATGAACACAGCACTAATTATCCCAATGGTATATTAATTGTAGAGGATTATGCCTAAACATATAAAATAGCCAATATTGTTTAGGGATCTGACTTAAAAAAAAAAATGCAAGTAGTTAGCATTGCACTTTGTTATTACAATTTTACTTTAAAAATTAAGCTATATATTTTGTTTTACATTTTGAATTAGCATTCTTAAGTGTTAATGTACCATGAAGCCATGTTAAATATGTGAATTGAATAAGAAATTGGTGTAATATACATCTATTTAAGTATTTGACCCAGCATTGCCTTATTTTCCTATCCAGACTGAGTTGATATACACTTCTCTCTAGAAGAAGAATGATGATACAACATGATTTTAGTTTTCCGGAACTTCCATATCTGCTTTCTCAGAATGTGAGTATGCAGCAATGAGTGAAATAAAAAAACTAAAAAAACTGGACACATTTAATTCAAATTTAATCATAGATCTTCTGTTTTTTTAAACTGCAACAGAACTTTACTAGCTGCCTTTTTTAAGTGATTCTGTTGTTTTACAGTGGTAAACGCTAAATGAAAAAACAGGGCCGTTGTATTTTTTGAGAGATGCCATTGAAAATGCTATGCTAATGGCTGGCTGTTCTGCTGTCCTCACAAAGACCCCACAGTCTGATAGATTATGCGAAGCACAACGCCTCAGCTGACTACAGACTGAAATTATTTTTTTATATTTCAAAGCAAGGGAGCTGCCATGCATGCATTGTACTGCACAAATGAAGTAAGTGGCAATGGTGTCGTCTTCGGACCTGGAGGTACTGGGGCAAATATTTTGGTAAGATTGATAAGTACATTATTCCACCATTTCAACATGGATCACATTGCAGGTTTGATAAATGTCACATACTTGCAACAATGAGGGCATGGGTTCTGAAAAGCAAGTTATAAATGCAGTTTGTGATCAAGTATCATACTTCACATAAAGTTGCTATATACAGCCCTTACTGTGAAGAGAGATGCAATAAATATGAAAGAAAAAATTATGTGGCCATAAATCATCTGTTGAAAGAACAATCAACTGGTTATATGATAGAATATGGACGTATAGACTTATAACTGCTTAAATAACTATTACTCTTTATAACAATATAGATCTTATTTAAAATGTCAACAAACCTGTTTCAAACCAAGATCTAATGCCGTTTAGCAAACTCCAGTTTTTAGTTGTTAGATTTATTAGTATGTTGATTGCCCTCAACAGAGGCTTTACAAAAAGCCTGTTGGCATGCCTTCAAGATGCAACCAAATTTTGTAGATCTCCAACTGCTGACCTGGAATTTTTTTTTGCTCCTAAACATCTTCCTCTTGTGTGTGGGGGCAAGATCCATTTATACCAGGCAGCTTTACCGCTGTTCCACTGTTTTTAAACTTCTTGACCTAATAGTGGAAATTGATATCTTTAGTTTTGTTTACACCTGAATGGTGAAGTCAACAAACTTTTGTCTTGTTTCTTCTGAGTTCTTTGACTTTCCCCATAGTGTGTTACCTCATTTTCATACCGAATTGAAACAGAAAGCCATGGGAGGCCACAAAAGTCCCTAAGCTTCAGCTGTACTTACAAAGGCTCGTTTGATACCGCAGACCCTTGACGACTTACAGCCATTTAGCCAACCATGGGTTCCATACTATTCCCATGTAATTTACAACTTAATCTAGTCCCACCCCCCAATTCCCATAGAGATCCATTCAAATGCAGAGAGGTTATAGTTTCGCTTGTAATAGTACCTGAAAATAAGATATCAACAGTCTTTTGATATCCTTTTATATCCAGTCATGATAGCATCACCTGTTTACCTGTGGAATGTTCCAAACAGGTGTTTTTTGAACTTCCCAGTTTTTTTTTTGCCCCTGTACCAACTTTTTGGACCGTTTTGCAGGCATCAAATTCGGAATTAGCGTATATTTACAAAAATCAATAAAGTTGATAAGGTAAAACATTAAATATATTTTTTTCTTTGTACTGTTTTCAATTAAATATATGTAAAAGAGAATTTACAAATCACTGCTTTCTGCTTTTATGTGCATTTTACATACTGTCCCAACTTTTTTGGAGTTGGGGTTTGTAAAAAGTAGCATATTTAATGCAGATTTTGGTGGATTTTATTTAAAGTAATTATTGGAGGTGTGAAAAACTGACTTTCTAGAAAAATAAAATACCAATTTTTTCCCCTCTGAGCCATTGTATTAGTAGAAAGGAATATACATTTTCCATTCTGTAGCATACAATATACCGTTGCCCTTATTACTTAGTTTACACAGCCTTTCTTGCTCATTTTTTTATCAAGGGTGTGAATAATTCTAGAGGACACCGTGTTCTTGTTATTGTTATAATTATTGGCATTTTCCCATTAAATAATTTAATTGTAATTTTGCAATAGTGCAAGAGTAGGCTACCACTATACCATAGCCTAATCAGGACTCCAGACAACGCACAAATTACTGTTATCATCCACCAATAGTAAAACATGCAGGGAAAGCATATTTGTATATGGAAATAAGAAGAAGAAGAAAGAGAAGAATCATCTTCATGATAAAAATAAAACTGTCATAATCATTCAGTCTTATCATAATACATTTAGCCTACATATGAAACATTGAATAAATGTTGGATGGAATTATTTGATTTATGAACTTATTGCAACTAATTATTTGTAAGCCTTGATATGCTAACGAATTGCGTGCGAGTGACAAACAAACACACACACACACACAGATTTTGGCCGCAGAGAAAAATATACCTGATGGACACATTGGGCCTCATTCATGAAACGTTCCTATGTATGCGCGTACATTTACGTACAAAACAAGTTAGTACAAAAAAACTTACGCCAGATTCAACAAACCGTGCGGGAAAGGCAGATTTGTTCATATTCCGTGTGTATGTTTATACCAAGGGGCCAAGACTGGGCTTTCGTTTTGAAGCTCACTTCCTGGTTGGGCTGGAAGCGGCCATTGTGCCGTTGCTCACTAGCCCCACTGCGGTTGGCTCCAGTATAGGTCTTTCCCCATGTAAGTCAATGGCAGCAATGTGGTCAAAATACTCAGTCAATAAATTTTTTACACAAAAAAATGTAATTGCAATAGGTACCTTTCCTTCATCTAATGCCTGTGCATGTGCTGATTTTTTTAAATATTGTGTCGTTTGGACAGGGTATTAACATTTGTTCAGGACCAATCAGAGGGACAGGTTGAGTCCTGGGATCACTGGCATAGATAGGTTCTATATGGTTCTCACTGCCCTCACTCGGAGGGGCGGGACCTATTTTTATACAGTCTATGCTTGGGACAGGGAGACATGCTGTATTTTTGAGTGGAAGTCGATGGAGAACATTCCTTAGTAGCCTACCGTGAACAAGCTGTTGTTTTGTGGACGCAGTTCGTAGCATAATAAATTGAGTGCCTTACCCGCTCATATTCAACATGTTTGTCATCACATATTAATTTTGGTTGGAGCGAGCTATGATGTGTCTACTACAAAAAAAAATACTGTTTCGTAAGATGAGACAGAAGGGGATGTTGCAGCTACACTACAGGCCCAGTGTCTCGGAGCAAGCAGCCAAACTATGGGTTAAGTATCTCAAATCAATTGCTCCATACCTGTATAACCTTATCAATTTAGATATTAATTTAGCTATTCCAACCGCTCCCGTAGCCTACGCAATAGCCCCCTGTTATGTACTCCCCTGTCATGAATGTTACCATTGCTTAGCAATGCTGGCAAGATAACGATATCTCACGGTAAATCGTTTTAACATTTAGCTAGCAAGCTAACGATAGCTTATGGCAAGCCATTTTAATTTAACAGTTATCCTTGCTGTCAAGTAATCCTTGCTGGCTGGCCATATAAGTTCGCTAGCTACCGTGATTGCCTAGCTAACGTTACTAACGTTAGCCAGCTGCTCTAGCTAGAAATCTAACCGGACATTTCTACACCTGGATCATTTGAGGTGCCAAAAATTACGAAAATGTGCGGGGAATAGAGCCAACGTGTTAGCGGTATGTTTGTACTGACTCAATACGGGGATGTTTAAAATAAAACCAATAATTTATCGGAAAAGAATACGGAGTCTGCGTTTGTAAATGTTTGCAATGTTTGTGATTAGGTTACAGGATGCAGATGAAAGTTATTGCCAGCTACGATGTAGCTACTGTGCTTTTAGCTAGCGTGTGAACCCACTAACCTTAATCCCCACTTTATCTGGAAGAGTTTTCAGAACGAGGTTTCATGCTGCGGCAAACCGTGACAGACTGCTCTGCCACAGTTGAGTTAATTAGCGGAAGCAATGGTGGTGATGCATTGCGTCTAGCTTGGTTACCGAGCTCAGCTGGTATGCTATCTAGCTAATCAAATTAGCTGATGTTAGCTGAATATAAATTGAAGATAACTGAATGAACGTTAATTATGTGACGAATACCACACATTCAATGCGAATAAATGACACAGTAAAATCGAGGATGAAAATTAAATGTTATATTATAAAACATTAGCAACTTAAGGAAGTTTACCGCGAGTTTATTTTGCAAAATGGTGGGTTTGGTCAGGTCATGGGCTTTATATAGTTCTATGGGCTTTATAGTTCTGTGGCTTCTCCACTCCGAACTGTCAATCATACTGTGCCCGGGCCATATCCGGTTGACCCCTGCTCCAAGCCAAGGTCACTTCGGCTCCACGGAGCAGGCGCAGTTTGTACAAACGGCCGGCAAAAAAGACTTCCGAGGTTCAATTCAGTTTTTACGAGGCCGTGGAAAGGCAATGGGTGACGTCACAGTGACTTTGTCCATATTTTTATACAGTCTATGGTTTATACATGCAGATTCATCGTAAATGACAAGCGCGTTCACCTTATTTTGCGATTAGCATAAATCCACACCCATGAATTGCCTTATATGGAAGTTGTGACTTCCATTTAAAGGTGCATACGAAATCAAAATGGCCCAGAAAAAGCAAAAGAAAGAATTATTCCGACACTGAAATCAAAGTTTCATTAGCAGTTGTTCTATGAAGGAGGAAAAAAATAGTTTAGTATTTTCCGTTCCGGTGTCATAAAGTAAATAGTAAAGTAGCCTACTTGGTAGCCTAAAGTAAAAAGACCTAGTAGGATATAACATGTAGGAAATGCAGAATCTCCAGTCATACAAACTGTTAAAGTTTAAGCCTTTCTACATCGGACGAGCGCATTTCCTTCATCTGCCAAGCACTACGGTATTTCTCGCAGCCTGGAAATAAATATATTAATTTATTAATTGTGTCATTTTGTTGGTGTTCTGTGCGTGTGAGAGGTGGTTTGAAATCCCCAATCGCCTAGTGATGGAAAGAGGTAGTTAGGAATCTATACAGCAATTTGACATATAGCCTACCAATAAGCCAGCCATCTCTCACCGCAGCAGAATGAAGCTGTCGTGGGTCCCACCAGGCAACCAGGCCAGGACGTTGAGCAATAGGCTACATTTTTCATGACATATTAGCTGCACAAATGTGATAGTCCTTTCCTTAAAGCTATGTTAGTGCAATACAGTTACAGCATAGCTAGGTATATTAGCTATTGACATACCTAGCTATTGACTAGCTATATACCTAGCTATTGACATTTTCTTGAAAAGATATTTGGTGGGTGTGTAGTGGATACATCCCTCTGTGATATGTTCTGGTTATTTTAAGTTTTTAGAATCCCTTGTCCATCACTTTAATCAATTCAGAATAACAGTAGCCTATAATGGGAGGTGGGAGCATTAATTAAGTTATGGTCTAATTAAAGTCTAATTAAATAGGCTAAATGTATAGCCACAATTGATTAATATGCTTAATCTAAAGTAGGGCCTACTTGCTTTTTACAGTCATAATTATTACGTTTGCATTGTGCACTTCAAAGGCTACATTTAGTCTTGTGATTTTAACTGAAAATAAAAAATAAATTCATAGGTCTATTCTAATTGACATTCAGAAGCTACATTTAGCGGCATTTTTAATTTACGGATGCAGTAGGCGTCTGCGTGGTCCTGAGCAGGTGTAAATTTTGGTCGTACGTACGAACAAATCTGAGATACGAAAACATTGATCAATGCCAAAATACGAACAAAATTGCTAATACGAACGATGTACGTACAATTTCATTCTGCTCACGTTTAATGAATGAGGCCCATTCTTTCCAACTGCAAGTAGGTCTAATTGCAAGCAATTTTTTAAAAATATATTGAAGCCTGCTATAAAATTGCAGAGACGGCACAGATACAATGTCCAGCAGGCAACCTCTTATTCTTATAACCTAACGTTTCTCTTGTACATAACTGTGAATTATGCATTGTTGATTGAATTTTAGCTGGCTCACCCTTATGGAAAAATTATCTAATGCTGTATATTGTGAATATATCGAAATGATCTTCACAATATATTTAAAATATAATGCAGTATATTACATTTCCATAAGGGCTGTTACGACTCTATTGACTGCGACGTAAGGGGAGGGGAATGGGCACTTTGGGCAGGTCCGGTCGGTGCATCACTTCCTTTAGAGGCTCACATAGGCTTTCTGTCCAAGTGAGTATGAACGGTAGCTCTTGCCTGCATAACGTTATATACATTCCACCAAAGAAGATTTGATCGAACTTAGACCGAAACATTTCGGTAGCACGGTTACCGCTGCCATGCCAAATATTGTTTTGTTCAGTGGGAGCTCACACCACGATCTGTCACAGAAAGTGGCTGACAGACTCGGTTTGGAATTGGGAAAAGTGATCACGAAGAAATTCAGCAACCAAGAAACATGGTAAGCAACTTTGTAACATTTAATGCATTCTAATGCACGATGCATGACTTATGAAATTATAGAAGTAATTTGCCATCATTGATGTTGTTCATTATTGTAGCTAATTACCTGGCTAACGAATGCACGCGAACATACTGGCTGTGAGCAAACTAGCCAGCTAGCTACGAAACCGTAATGTGTAGCTAGTGTTTCGTTGACGAAACATAAATCTTATTTGGTATGTTAACTTGGCTATCTCGACGCTGCTAATTTTGTCTTTTATTTCTGTTGCCTGAATGTAGGCGATCGCGTCGCTTTCAGTTTTTGCTTCAACACGCACGCTTGCTAACGCAGTTGGCAGCTATATCAAGTACTGACACTGTCCATTTTTGTTAGCAAACGAAGCTAAAGTAGACAGCATTCGGAAAGCACATGATCTGTTGAATACAGATCTAAAAGTAACTCGCTCGCTTGCTGGCTAACACCTTGCCTCGTTACATTTTTTAGCTTATGTTAACTGAATGTGTAATTGTGGCGGGAAGAAGTCTAGTTTCGGTTGTGTTTGTGTTGTTCGTGAGATCCCACGTTTGATGTACAATGCACGGACTATCATATTGTTCCTGTTGTTTTCAGTGGCTAGCTAACGTTAGTAACATTAGTGCGCGTAGTAGCGGGGACCGTGATAGCTAACGTTAACAGGATCTGGTTCAGGGGTGGAGCTCCTGGTGTCATGAAATGTTTTTTTTCCCTCCATCTAGTCTAGAGCAGAGGTGGAAATCCAGGGGACATAAAGTGAAAGTCCTACCATGTGTTTCTTCCACCCATAGACTCAGCCAGCTGATTTCACTAATTAGTTCTACCTCCTCGCTGATATTATGTTAATTATCAAATCCAGGTGAGTGGAGCAAAATCCTGGGGCGGATTTTTACTCTATGTCCTGGATTTCCACCTCTGGTCTAGAGCGACTGAAGACATCCTTTTGTAGTGGTTACCTCACTATTAAACAATGGAGTATCGACAATTGGGTTGCTGACACGAAGTCGGCTAATGAATAGTTTCATTGACTGGCTGTAATTAGGTAGGACATGGGGAGTTAAATACTTTGCTTTCCTAAAGTCTGGCCGAGTTTATTAGTTTCAGCTGATCCTCCTATGTTCTGTCCAGGGAGAAAACACACTCGTATTTGGAGGGAAATGTTTCTATAGCCTACTTTGCTACGCTGGTTATGAAACCATATGACAGGACGGCCTGTAGAATAGCTGATGAAATTGCATGTTTTCTACCCTGGATGCATTAATGAGAACCTAGCCTAGGGTAAATTTAAATTTGTTTGTGGAAGGATTTAAAAAATATAACGTTATAAAATAGGAGCTGTTTAAATTGAGTTTTAGTTTAGAATTTTTCATGCAAGTCTAATACAAGAACAGACTTGACATATTGGCTACCTTTTAAATGCAAAATTAAATGCATCTTGGGAAGTACTTTGAAATGTGCTGATCCAGTATGCTGTATCTCAACAAAAAATGTTTTCAACGTACAAAAATGCCAAGTTACTCACACAAACAAAGCACTGTCTACAATACAACTAAGAAAGTCTAGGCCTGCCATTAAAAGTATATCAAAATGAGGAAAGTTACAACAAACTACTGGCTATGTTAGTTCACACAAACTCTATTCCAAAGCGATGCTACCCAATGTTTCATAAATTATTTAATGTAACTTGGCCCTGTGTTTTTATATCTTACCATCTGAAGAGAATGTGGTCATTCAAACTAAGTGTAAAATGCCAATCATTTATAGTGGAAATAATGTGCAATTCAGATGTGTTACACCAAAATTGTAAAATAAAAAAGGGCTGCTCTATATGCTTGAACAATTTTGTGCATCCAGTGCTTTGGGTGTGTGAAAAGCACATCATGGGAAAAAAATTGCATTATTATTAGGGGACCGAGCAGCTGCTGGTACCCTATTGTTTTTGTTTGGATTCTTTTTTTTTTCTCTCTCTCCCCTTTCAGCTAAAATTCCTGTGAGCTGGTTTGGCCTAGAATCACCAAACTTGGTAGGGTTGTTGGGATGGCTGAACTCTTAGCTGAACTTGTTGGGAACTCTATTAAATTATGACGCAGATTGAACACCTGGTGGTTCTGTAGTGCACATGACAAAATTCTGACATTGACACACCCACTGCCGATGCCCCATTTGACCTAGGCTGTCCGAATCAGAGCCCTATCTACTGCGCGCTGTCTCCTGCATACAGTGCACTAGCAAAAGTGTGCTGTTTAATGTGCAACGTGCAGTACGTGAAAAATATCCGCCATACTATTTTGCAATCGTACTGTGGAAGTGACGTATGACCTCCCACCCTTGCGCAGCCACGTCGCGTGTTGTTTTTGTTGTATTTGAAAGAAAACGTCAGCAAAGCTGCGCCTCATTTTTTTTAAAAACGAAGCTTCACGTCAAATGCGACCAAAATGTTTTGTGTACTTCTTGAAAAGTGTACTCCCGAATATACTCAGCGAAACCCCTGAAGTAAGTGTATCATGCGGGGGTTTAAAGTACACTATATTTAGAAAAATTTAGCTTAATGAGTTTTTCGTCCTGTCTACTCAACAAGCCTACCTAATAGTATGGAAAGGTGCTGATTCGGACACAGCAGTAGGTGTTTTTCTTCAAATACAACAAAAACAACACGTGACATTACCGCGTGAGGGTGGGCTCAGGGTTGCCAGATCTTGCAAGACTTTCCAGCCAAATGGCGACTCAAGACTAGCCCAAAATATATTTTTAACCTAAACCAACGTATTTTAAATATAAATCATCATATTTTTACTTTTTAAAATAAGCGAGTGCTTTGCAACTATTCCAGCTCAAAATATTGATACCTTTAGATCATTTTACACTGATTATTAACGACACACTGGGCACTGTATGCACTGGTTTTTCAACCTAGCTAAATTGTTTATATATTGTCTATGTTTCTCTGTGTTATGCTGTGTCTGATGTTTTAAGCCATTTTGGCCAGGACTCCCTTGTAAAAGAGATTGTAAATCTCAATGGGATTATTTCCTGGTAAAATAAAGGTTAAATTAAAAAATTGATTTTTTACCTGTGACTGCACTTTGACAGTAGCCCAATTTAGCTGTAAAACCGCAGACATGGTAACACTGATGGGACGTCTTACGACCTGCTTACGACACTTCCACAGTATGGTTGGAAAATAGTATAGCGGATATTTTTCGCGGACTGCACGTTGCGTACTTTAAACAGCACACTTCTGCCGGTGCACTGTACACAGGAGACAGGGCGCAGTAGATAGGGCTCTGATTCGGACACAGTCCTAGAGTCACAAAATTTGTTGTACAGGTTCCTCTACTCATGAGAAAAGAATTTGCCTCAAGGACCCATAAAGTCTGCCATATTGGATGTTTTGCTAATTAGCATTTTTTGTAAAACACTTACAAAAAATGCTTCTCCTACAAAATTTGACCAATTTGCACGAAACTAGGTATGGGGACTCATCTTACGTGCCTTCATACAGGCATTCATTCTTTTATTATTTATTTATTTTAACTAAGGCCTAGGTCAAAACATGGCCGAATGACAAGCCAAGAGTCACATCAGGACTTCAGCCCTACAGTTTTAACCAAAACGAGCCACCTGGTGGCGCTATAGAGATCCAAATATACTTTTTGTTTTTGTAAATTTATTAAAAATCACTGTTCTTTTGAAGAGATTTAAAACTTGCTACATTGACAAAAGCCCTCAGTAGGAACAGATATGTACTACATGGGTTGGCGCCATCTTGAATTGGCCACCATTTTGTTTTAAATTTACTCATCTATTCCTTTTCTGTGTTACGCCTTAACCGTTTGGCTGATTCTTATGAAACTTGGTATAAAGTTAGAAGGTATCACCCCACAAGCTCTCACCAAGTTAGTCTAGGCCACTTGGTGGTGCTATACTAGTCAGTTGAATTTGCAATAAAAACAATCATAGCTCCTGCACTGTCTGACCTAGAGAGTTGTCAGTGCATGTCCCTCCTCACACTGAAAAAATGTCCATCAAGGAAACATGGACTATTGGCTGTTTCTCAGTAGAGCACTTGTGTTCTAGTTAGTGCAAATATGAAGTGCGGAAGTAAGCCAGGTCACATGATCAAGTGCGTCCCAAACTCAGGTATACACCTTGAGGCCCGAAAAACGAAGTCTGGCTGTCTAAAATGGTATACTTGCGTACTATTTAGCAAAAGGTCACGTGATGAAGTGCGTCCCAAGCTCAAGTATGCAAGCACGCAAGTATATTTACAATCCACCGGAAATTCTCTTGGCGTACTTGGGAGGACCGAAAAACAAATTATGCAGCCGAGCGTACTTTCCTTATGCGTTTTCCGAGCTGAAAGTGAAGATTTGGAATTTTCAATGTTCAGCCTAAAAAAATGTAGCCAAGAACGCAAAGACATGTAGGCTAACCGAAAGCCGATGACAGTTTCACAAGCTACAAACGGGAACTAAGCCAACTTCCTTTGAAAATCTTTTTTATAATTTTTTATTAAGAATTACATATAGCCTACACGGCAAGTCAGGGAAAAATTACATTGTGGCAAACGTTACACACATAAACAATTAGACGGAAATTAAATGAAATAAAAACTATACGGCATGTCACAAAAAAACAAGACATCAAGGCCAACATAGCATCTATCAGGGGAAAAAAGGATCCAAAGTGGACGATCATGACAATCAATTACCATAAAAGGCAAAGAGACATGGCCAATATTTTCTTGTTCTTTTTGTTCATAGTCTTAACACTTTTCATGGATTAAAAATAGGCTAATTGACAAATTAGGCTAAGTCATTTCAGAAATGAGTAAAATTTGGCTTGGTCCCTCAATTTACAAATGTAAATGTGATTTGTACCCGATAAAATTAACAAGTTGATTAAATCCGAAGTGTTCCCTGGCAAGCCGTCCATATAAAGGAAAATAGACTGGTGAAATGGTATATCGTTTTTAACGATCGAGTGGCATAAATAAAACAACTGCTCAATGGTTTAGATCTGGTTGGAACAAAAAGTAGCCTACACAGTTCAGTTTTGAATTTAAATCTCATCTGTAAAACGTCTTAAACAGGGTAGATCCCATGAATTATCTTGAAATGACTCTTACTTTTGGGAGTACCATACAGGATACATAAAATGAGTACTCTACGATTTGTAAATAAGATTAATATCACTAATCATTTTGTAAGCAGGACCAGACTTGACTTAAAAAAACAAATAGCCTATGCTATTTTCAGCCAGATTATGTATCAATTTATTATTGAACTTATCATATATTGTAACTCCTCAAATAAGCTGACTTGGCAAGGAAACAAAACACAGTTGGAAACACAATTGACTTTATTGTTGACATTTGGTACAGTAAAAAAAGGTACAGAGTAGCCTAATTTATTCAGGCTCGGGATCTCTGTAATGCTGCTTTGTGACAATGGTCTATGTAAAAAGCGCTAAGTTAACAGTTATACAAATAAAATTGAACAGAATCTGGAGTGATTGTGATTAACGTTACCACCCATTGCTACAGTAGTGTATTGCATTCAATAAAAGCAAAGCTACAACTTAAAATTAAAATCTTTACTGTAGCATCAAGAAAGCACATACTTGTAAATGTAAATGTTAACTATAGCTGGGGGAAAAAAGCAGCTGGGAGGGCATAAAAGTACATGCAAGCTAAAAAATTTGGGCAATTTGCACGAAACTCATACTCATCTGACTCATCTCATGTGCCTTCATATGGGCATTACTTTTCTAAGGCCTATGTCAAAAAATGGCCAAATGACCAGTGGGGTACAAAAATTTGGGCACCCCTGGTCAAAATGCCTTTTACAATTAATATCTAAGTGAACAGAAGCTAACCTGACCTCTAAATACTACAGTTAAACATGGCACATTTCTTCAAATTTTAAAGCGAGATTACTTTTTATAAAAAAAATTTACAGTTTCAAAATAATAAAAAAAGGAAAAAGGCCCTTTGCAAAAGTTTGGGAACCCTGTTAGTTAGTACTTTGTAACTCCTCCTCGGGCAACTATAGCAGCTTGCAAACGTTTCCTGTAGCCAGCTACGAGTCGTTCAATTCTTGCTTTTGGAATTTTTACCCATTCTTCGCCTCTAGCTCAAAATATTTTTCGGCTTCCTTGCATGCACGGCATGTTTGAGATCTCTCCACAGATTTTCAATAATGTTCAAGTCTGGGGACTGTGGTGGCCATTCCAAAACCTTTATCCGTCTTTCCTGGAGGTAGTTCATGGTTGATTTTGAGGTATGCTTTGGATAATAATCTTGCAGACATTGTCTTGCTGGAATAGGCTACCCAACCTCTCCAACTTCAATGTCTGGACTGACCTTCGAACATTAGCCTCTAGAATTTATTGATATTTGGTGGAATCCATTCTTGCTTCCACCTGCACAATATTTCCGGTGCCCCCAGCTGCCACACAACCCCAACGCATAATGGATCCACCTCAATGCTTAACAGTTGGCAAGGTGGTGTTCTCTACAAATTCTTAGCCCTTTTTGGTTGCTTCTTACGCTTTTGCATACTTCAGATGCTTTAAGGCTTCTTTCTGGCAATTCTGCCATGTAGGTCTTTGTTGTTTAAAGTATGTTGTATTGTTGTCCTGTGAACAACTATACTTGTCTGCTGCTCTCATTTTCAGCTTTTTTTGCAGTGATGTGTGGGTTCCTCTGAGCATTTCTCACCAGGTCTCAGGCCATTCTATCTGAAATTGTTCTTGGTCTTCCAGATCTTGCCTTGACTTTGACTGTTCCATTTATCTTACATTTTCTGATAATGTTTCTGACAGTGGAAATGAGTAGTTTTGAGGTTTTTATTTATTTATGTATTATTAATTTTTTTTAGCCTTCTCCTTGTTGGTGGAAGTGAACTATCTTGATTCTGACATCCTTGCACAACTGTTTAGAGGAACCCATGGTTGTTAACACCAGACAAAACAGCCACCGCAGTCAGATGCTTGAGAAGGCATGGAGTTACTTCAGAATAAATAGTTCAGCCCTGGAATTGTATTCACTTGACTCATTGAAGCCCTCATGAGTAAATTCCCAAACATTTGCACAGGGCATTTTTATTATTATTTTTAAACTGTAAAAAATGAAGCTTCTGTTCACTTACATTAATTGTAAAAGGCATTTTGTCCAGGAGTGCCGAAACCTTTGGACCCCACTGTAGATTATTTAAATAGAGTTGATGGAATAATATCATGTTGGATTATAACGAGGTAACGTTCATATCGATACAATGCTCATGAACACACGTAACGTTAGGTTGTACTATTGACAGTGCAAACAAGAGACATAAAGTGGCGTTAGCATTCCGCAAGAAAATATTAAATATCAAAAACTTACTTTCATACTGCTTACAGTATCACTTTGAGAAGCCTTGGGCTTTGTCCGAATCAACGCTCTCCTATACTATTGAGTACGCTAGTTCAGTACACTGGATGAGAACGTGATTAAGTAGGCGAAATGTTCTCTAAATGTAGTGTACTTAAATTGCCTTTTTCTTTGCATACTGAATTTCACTAAACAGTATATTGTAAGCAGTATACAGTATGCTAGTACACAGGATGCAGTAGATGGGGCTCTGATTCTTACACAGCCTTGGAGAAGAATCAGTGAACATAAAGAAAGCCAGCACGTCTCCACTCCACTTTTCGCTATGCAAGAAAACCACAGCACAACGTAATCAGGCTTGCTGTAATATGATCATGGCCTGGCCTATGGCACCAGATAATGTATCTTATTTACAGGTAGAGAGATGTTGAATTGTATGTAATCTCTCCTTTCTCCCCTGATTGTGGGGTGGGGGGTGGTTTTGTAACAGAAATATCAAAATAATTGTTCACAAAAAAAAAAGAAGATGTTTGAGAAATCCTCCATGTACATTATGTACAACAATACATGTGGTAAAGGATACAAATGGGCAGGCTTTCAGCTCTCTTAACATTAAATGTTGCTGTTTATAAGAACGGTTGAATAGTCCGCAGATTACTTTTTCACAGGAGTACATTGGCAGCCGCGTAATGGGTACATTGCTCATGGGAATCGGACAGAGAATGTTGATTAGTCTGCTTGCTTCATGCTGCTGCAGAAGAGAAGGATGTTTGGATTTGTTACGGTCTGAACCGATCCCTTAATCAGCTATATTGTATTGGAGGCATGTATTCATTCCATTCTGTGGTGTTTTGAAACACCAGAGGCCTTCATAGTGGTAACGAATAAGTGTAATATACAAGTGCATAGAGGATATGTTGCCACTACTGTGCTATTTTTCAAAAATGGCACAAACTTTAGTCAGGTTATCAGTTCCAGTTTCATCCTCTTGTTGTTCTTTCCCCTAATTTTCTCCATGTGTCGAATGAATGGATGGAAGGAATGCGTTATTTCACAAAATAGTGGGTGGAGGTCATGCAAATAGATTAATTTAGCACATGTAAAGGGATTTACTAAGCCCGAAAGGAAGTTTGGCAAAGGTAATTGTGGGTGCGTTTTAGACAAAACGGAAAGCAGTTATTAAAAGACACGGAATTGATTAGAATAGAATAACTTTTATTTTTCTGTGAGTTGTAGTTGCCAGCAATAAAAAAAGACATAGACAGTGGGGCAGACCCACAAAACACAAATATGTTCAATAAAGACATTCAATTGAATCAGGTTTTTGGTATGGTATGTATGAGGTATGAGGAGTGGAATACACATTGTGAGTATGATTAAAATGATTAGTAGTATTATGATCAAAATTATATTATACTCATTATTATTATTATTATTATTATATAATCTATTATTAATGATGATGTCAAATTGAGCATCAGAAGCAATAACAGTTCCTCATCTGCCTTTATTGTCTTGAGATGTCCAGTGTCATTAAGCAGTCTAACAGCTGTAGGCACAAAGCCATTTCGGGCTCTTTTGGCTTTAAAAGGCAAGGACCTTAATCTTCGACCTGATGGAAGAGTCTCAAAGAGAGAGTTCAGGGGATGTGATGGAAGGGCCATTATCCTCTCTCCTTTTTTAATTGTACGCTCCTCATACGTATGTTTCAGCGGTTTTTGTTGTGTCTCTATAATTTTAGTAGCCTGTACTGTCACCCTCTCCAGCTTCAGTTGCCTGATTTCACTTTCGGCTCTGAGGCTAAAGGTCACTTACTCAAGGAAGCAGGTGTAAAATGCAGTTCTGACTGGCACACGTCCAAATTCCTGAGTTTCCAGAGGAAATACAGCCTTGACTGACACTTTGCATGCACTCGATGACAGTTTACCTCAAAGGTCAGTTTATAATCTATGATGGTACCCTGATATCTGTACTCGTCCACTCTTTCAACTGATTTGGCTCCAATGGTAAGGGGCCTCAGCGGGGACGGCTCACGCCGGAAGTCAATGGCGATTTCTTTAGTCTTTTCCACATTCAAGAAGTTGATTTCACACCACTGTTGGAACTGACTGACAGCAGATTGAAGCTTGTCGTCAGAGTTGGACGAGTCCACAATTACTATGTCATCTGAGTACTTGATGAAAGTGATCTCAGGACAGTTGCTTTGCAGTCATCCTTGTAGAGTATGAATAACACTGGAGAAACTACCAAGCCTTGTGGTGAGCCAGTAGAAATGGTCTTGGTTTATATCTAACCCACCGAGGTTTTGTGCTAGTGTAGTGCCTGCCTGTCTGCAGCATTTCTTAGAGACAAGTAGAGAGGCAACATAACTCGCTGGCAAGTTAGCCTCTAATGCAGTGGCGTCATTTGTGTATGGCCGAGTATGCCTCTTGCCATACTCTAGCCTCCGGTTTCAAAGGCAATTCGGGCGCCGCTTCTCTGCTGTCCTGCTACTCTGCCTGGAGAGGGAGAGCGCACCTTCCCGATCCCCCGTCCCAGTAAGTCAGACAAAACCAAGACTGTATGGCTGCAGCCCGTCGTCTAGTATTCTTCAATCCTCATACCTCACGCCTAGTACGCAATAGACACGCGGGCAATTCCGCGGTAACGGAATTACAATTTTGGCCTTCATTTTACTTGCTGTGGATAAGTCTTAAAGCCTAACTGATTATAAAAAGCTTTATAACTTCAGATGATATGATGCTATCATATACAAATAAAAAATTGGAAACTTCCTGCATGTGGAAGCAAAAATTTAAAAATAACACCCAATTTTCTGCCGTAATTCCGTTACCAACACTCTTTCGGTCTTGGACCCTTCACATGCAGGAAGTTTCCAATTTTTTATTTTGATATGATAGCAGGGGTATCATCTGAAGTTATAAAGCTTTTTATAATCAGTTAGGCTTTAAGGCCAAAATTTCTGTGATTACCTGGAATTGGCCACGCCTCCTTCCGGCAAAAATGTCAAAATAAAAGACCCGGGTGCGAAGCTGTGAAGCCCGTCTTCTGGTATTCTTCCAGCTTGATACCGTACATCCAGCCTATGATGTGGGCTAGTACATTTAGCCAAAGATAAATGCTTGCTGTCGAACCAATAGCCTACGTATTACTGAATTATTACACTCGCTGAATATGCTTTTTTTGTTTCTCTATTGCATTACAGTTTTTTACGATTGCTTTGACTCTTTTTGCACAGCAGAATTTGAATGTACAAAACTCAAAGTGCAAAGTGCCAAACTGACTTTCAAAATTCATACTCTAAGACACTACATCCTATGCTGACATACAAAGTGTAAAACTGTTAACGCAAAGTGCTAAACTGACTTGCAGAATTCTTACCTTAAGACACTACATCCTATGCTGACATACAAAGTGTAAAACTGTTAACGCAAAGTGCTAAACTGACTTGCAGAATTCTTACCTTAAGACACTACATCCTATGATGACATACAAAGTGTACAACTGTTAACGCAAAGTGCTAAACTGACTTGCAGAATTCTTACCTTAAGACACTACATCCTATGCTGACATACAAAGTGCAAAACTGTTAATACAAAGTGCCAAACTCTAAATCATATGCTCCATTCTCAGAATACAGCCACTACAACAATGTTCAAATGTTTATTACTACAAATGCAGATCACTAAATCAATTCAACAGGTGTTTGTAGTCATGTCTCAGTACTTCCAACAACCTTACCCAGGTGAGTAGCATTGCAACACAATTGATAATCTCTTCACCACTACATAAAAGGCTGCTTAGAAACCTGAATGGCAGTTTCTGACAACATGGAGCAGGTCAGTGAGGTTGAGGTTGGTAACGAAGGACAGGGTCATGGTCGTGGTCATGGTCATGGGCCATGTAGAGTAAATATACAGTATATAGGTAATAGGTACTGTACATGCCTAGTTTGCCTAGACCCGGCCCTGAGACCATTGGGCAGGCCCACACACATCCATCCCTGATTGGTCAGCCTGACCCTCTGCTGGGGGCATACAACTCCGTGCGCCTCATACATTTTCTGGATGGGCTGTACAACCGTCTCGTACAGCCAAATGGTGTTCATCACCAAGCTCAGATGGTGTTCATCATTGTCTGGGACAATGTAAACTTCCATCGTGCATTTGTTTACAGCCCATCCAGAGTTCCGATTCCAATTCCTTCCTCCTTACTCCCCCTTTCTGAACCCCATCGAGGAGTTTTTCTCGCCTGGAGGTGGAAGGTATACGATAGGTGTCCATATGAGCAGGACACGCTCCTTCAGGCCATGGATGAGGTATGCGATGACATTACAGCCCAGCAGTGTCAGGGGTGGATGAGGCACACTTAAAGATTTTACCAGCGCTGTCTTGCCAACGAAGACATCAGATGCGACGTCAACAAAATTCTGTGGGCAAATGCAGCGGAGGCAAAATGATGCTTAAGCACCGAGAAGCAGTTTTTTTTTTTACTTTACAGTAAAGTTTGTTGTTACTGTAACTGTTTTTGCTTTTACTGTACAATACAGTTGCGTTTACAGTACTGCATTACTGTATGATTTTTCTTTAATGATTAAACTTCATATAATCTAATCTAAAATTTGTTTGTCTTTCATAAAAACACAAGCGCAAAACTGCAGTCTATCACAGTGGATGATTGCTGTACATAATTTCAAGTACTAATGAGGAAATGACCTTTGCATAGTCTTTTTTGGTAACAAGTATTTTGTGTTTGACCACATTATTTGATAATGGCCGTTGTATTTCAAAGTGCACCAATAATTAAACTTCAACGATGAACATATCCACTGTTCTGACACTATGATAAACTTTAGCATGAAATACAATCTAATTTGGTTCAGTAGTTTATATTGTGCATGCTATATATGATTTTGAGCCCAAGATTAGGAGTATAGCATTTTGCGTTATGACCAAAGAACACTTTCAAACTCTTTTTTTTATCAGAAGGATTTTGTGTTTGGCAGCATTATTTCATGATGACTGTTGTATATTGAAAATGCGGCAATGATTTAACTTCATTGTTTGAAATATCTAATGTTCTGGTGCTGTGATAATCTTTTGCATATAATATTCTCTGATTTGACACTGGTATTTTTATTTTGCATGCTATATTACATTTTGAACCCAAAATGAGCAGTATAGCATTCTGTGAAGAGTTTTGCACATTGAAACTCTGTTGTGCAAAATGAGTCAAAGCAATCATAAACAAAAGTTTGGTCCCTCCTTTTTCATTAAACGTATTAACACTGCAGGTTTGACTCATTATCACTTGCATTGTATTTGAATTCTTCATTATCTACCAAATAGTTAGTTTTAGTGGGCATGTGTCCACACGTTCATCTATTAGGAGCCTATTGATTCACGTTGGTCTTTAATTTGATCAGTTGATCAATTTTGTGAACTCTTAATGAAATTGTTTGCAATACAGCACAATAAACAAAATGTGGGACTTGTAACTTTTGGCAGCATTTTCCTGTTGGAGGAATATAATTTTATTGTAATGTTATCATACATAATATAGGCTTATCGTCCTGGGCTATACTTGTCACTTAGGGCATGGAAAATACTCATTCCAATTTACTGTGCGCTGATATATAGATGAATGCAAAATATTTTCCTTGGAGGCATTATGAATGGGAACATTTCTTAATTTTTTTTAAAACTAAAATATTGTAAGAATATAGAAAAATTGTTGTCTTTGGTTGTTTTATTCGTTAATATGGAGCAGTAGGCAATTGGTTAAATGTACCCTCTCCTTGGCACAAAGGAGCACTTGGCACTCCTCTTTGGTGGAGGAACAGGGCCCAAAAGTGTATGATAATATTCTGTGCGTGCGTGCATGTCTGTATGTACGTGTCTGTCTGTCTTCGTGTGTGTGTACGCGTGTTATATATGTGCGTGTGAGTGCGAGGTGCCTCAGCTCTACGCATTCTATTAGTTTTGCATGTAGAGCAGGAGATGCATTTGCATACAGTAGACCAGGGGTGGGGAACCTCATCCGAAAAGGGCCGGTATGGGTGCAGGTATTCCTTTTAGCCCAGCACTAAGACACCTGATTCAAGTAATTAACTAATCCTGGTCTTCAATCAAGACCTTGATAAGTAGAATCGGGTGTCTTGGTGCTGGGCTAAAATGAAAACCTGCATCCATACCGGCCCTTTTCGGATGAGGTTCCCCACCCCTGCAGTAGACTCTGCCTCCATTCTATACAAATGAATCCGTCCCGCACAGATCGCATGGCTCACGGAACTCAGATCAAACTTGTGAAACCAGGTGTTGCAGTTCAAATATGAATCCAGATTCAGCAACTGCATTACCGATTTCTCACCTCAGATGTTTTCTGAACATATTTTTATGGACTGTTTATGTGGAATAAGAGAAGGTTTATGAACAGGCCGCCATGTTGCTCCGGTTGTAAAACGGTGAGCAAAAATTAAGGACCGCAGTGTCTGTCCCATCAGTTGCCGGCAGTGTTCTATGGTTCCGAGGGAACCTACCTAAGTTATTTATATAGTACCGCCTATCAAAATGAAATTTTGGAGGGTCCAGCATGTCTCCATGCGTCCTCTCCGGATTTGGTGAGAACGTACCTTGAGTGTGTGTGTGTGCGTGCATGTGTGTGTGTAGATTGGATAATTGAGTGCGTTGATAGTGCTTGAAGCCTGTATAGTGACAGTGTTGATAGTGCTTGAGGCCTGTATAGTGACAGCGTTGATAGTGCTTGAAGCCTGTGTAGTGACAGCGTTCATAGTGCTTGAGGCCTGTATAGTGACAGTGTTGATAGTGCTTGAAGCCTGTGTAGTGACATCGTTGATAGTGCTTGAGGCCTGTATAGTGACAGCGTTGATAGTGCTTGAGGCCTGTATAGTGACAGCGTTGTAGGGGTGTCACGATACCGATTCTAAATCGAAAATCGATCGAAATGAGCGTTCGATTTCGAACTTCGAAATCACAAGCTGGTTCGCGATTCTCCCAGTTTTTTTTTTCTCTCCACCCCCGCCCCCCGCGCGCTCTTCTTAGCCTTTCATGTGATGGGTAAAATGTAAAAAAAAGTAGCCTACTTGGCCATCTCTAATGTAAGCGTTTCCGACAAAACGAAACTTGACTCCTTCCACTGCATTTTGTTCGTCCACGCAGGCGTGCATCCGAAGAAAAAAAAACAACGATATTTCAAAGAAGACACAGCTGCTAGTTAACGTTAGCTTACCGGTAGCCTGCATTACTTTTCGACACACCATGGCCACTGCCGGAGTCGGAGATGGAGAAACAGAACTGGAAAATCCTCCTGCTTCCCTCAAGTCACCGGTGTGGCAACATTTTGCCTTCCCCGTGAGTTATATAAACAACGAACGCGTCATTGACAAAAAAACGACAGTTTGTCGGCTATGCTACACGCGAGTACCATACACCACCTCAGGCAACACGTCAAATATGGCAGGACACATTCGCAGGCATCACAAAGAAATAGATTTGACTGGGAAAAAAACATTGACACAGGCAACTCTTCCATTCTCATTTAGAATTTGAAAATGTAAATGACAGTTGTCAGGGCATGAAAAAAAATGTGTAAATATTTAATAGCGTGGTACATGTTCAACTGTTTATTATTTCAGATATTAGTTTGTTAAAGCTCTTAACTGTTCAAAGAATGTGAACACGCTCATCTTTTTAAAGAAGAATTTGAAAATGTAAATGACCGTTGTCAGGGCATAAAACCAATGTGTAAATTGTTAATAGCGTGGTAAATGTTCAACTGTTTATTATTCTAGAGTCTAGTTTTGATAAAGCTCTTAACTGTTTAGGTGTGTTTAAATATTATCATATTTTTGTTATTATTTATAATTGTTATTATTCAAATAAAAGTTACTTATTGAGAAACAAGTATTTTTCTTTACAAATCAAGACTCGATAGTCTAACAATGGCATAGCCATTAGTTAGACTATAGTGCTGGGAAAAAAATTAGTGCTGGAAAAAAATCGAATCGAATCATGACCTTAAAATCGAAAGTCAAATCGAATCGCGGATTTGGAGAATCGTGACACCCCTACAGCGTTGATAGTGCTTGAAGCCTGTGTGTAGTGCTGTATAGTGACAGCGTTGATAGTGCTTGAAGCCTGTGTGTAGTGCTGTATAGTGACAGCGTTGATAGTGCTTGAAGCCTGTGTGTAGTGCTGTATAGTGACAGCGTTGATAGTGCTTGAAGCCTGTGTAGTGACAGCGTTGATAGTGCTTGAAGCCTGTGTAGTGACAGTGTTGATAGTGCTTGAAGCCTGTGTAGTGACAGCGTTGATAGTGCTTGAAGCCTGTGTAGTGACAGCGTTGATAGTGCTTGAAGCATGTATAGTGTTGTATAGTGACAGCGTAGTGCTTGAAGCCTGTGTATAGTGTTGTATAGTGACAGTGTAGTGCTTGAAGGCTGTGTATAGTGTTGTATAGTGACAGTGTAGTGCTTGAAGGCTGTATAGTGCTGTGTATAGTGCTGTATATAGTGTTGTATAGTGACAGCGTTGCTCTCTCAGTGTGGAGATAGGGGAGAGTGTTCGCGGGGAGGACGTCTACATCGTCCAGAGTGGCTGCGGAGAGATCAACGACAACCTGATGGAGCTGCTGATCATGATCAATGCCTGCAAGATCGCCTCGGCCTCCCGTGTCACCGCAGTCATTCCCTGCTTCCCCTACGCCCGCCAGGACAAGAAAGACAAGGTACCCCCCCCCCTCCTCCCAACACCTGGACATTCCTCTGTTTAAGTCTGGGGAAACTTCAGTCCTGGCTGTAGAGGGACGTATTACTGTTTTGAAATCCTTGGTTCCATGGGATCCCAGACCTGCTGTAACATCTGCTCAAAACTGCCTTTAAAATGCACATATTGAGCTCATGGTATTGTTGGCATATTCAGGCTATTGTGCGATGGCAGTAGTAATTCTTAGTGAGAGCTGGAGCATTGAGCAGACAAACGTACAAACGTAAATATTTAAAAGCCCTGAGATTTAACCAGTGGAACTGTGGAAAATTCCCTCTCTTCCCTGAGGCAAGCAAAGCGAGGCTTTCACAACAGAGTCCTTGACTTTGTGTAGAGGGTAGAGGTAAGGTAATCTATGCACAACCTGGCTTGTGACCAATAAAGGAATTTGCAGTATAATCTGGAACAAGGAGTAAAATGATCATGAACCAGCTGTGGGCCACCCCACAGCTATGTGATGTGATTAAACAGCACAGCTGTCTGTCCCATTGTGATTGGAGCACTGAAACGTAGGCCTGTTCCCCTTGTTTTCTGCCAAGCTAGTTTTGGGAAAGTATGCTGCTGAAGGCCTTTATAAATATTATAAATATAGATTTATTTTCACAGTATTCTCCATTTTCAGTGTTTCAACACAAGTCAATAAATCAGCCAAAGTCAAATCCTCCTAGGGAAACTTTGATAATTTGCTTTATGTCTCGTTTCTAAGTGGTTAAAAGTTGTAAGTAAAAAAAATAAAATAAAATAAATTTAAAAAAAGAAAGTTAACCTGTTGTCGGGTTGACTTGAAGCACTTTTTCAAGACATAATGTAAAATGAATGTATATTTATATGTTGGTTGGGCAGTAATGCTGTCTTGCCCCATTCACAGAAACACTACACTGTTTAACAGCAGGCTTCAGTGTGACCTACTAACTATGTTGAAAGTATGTGTGTGGTCAAAGTCTCCCGTCGTGTTTGCCAGGTAACAAGAGTTTAAGTGATGTCCGCATTCACCTGGGCAGTAACCCTTGATTATGTCAGCTCTTATCTGAACAGTGCCACACATGTTTACAATTTGACAAACGGTGTCCTTAAACGCGCACATGATTTCGACGCAAGATTTTGAAAGCCAGAAACGTTAAAGGGAAAGAAGGTTTGTGTGTCAATCTGTCTATAACTGCATTCCCTGTATTGAAGTTACTTCAAAATATGTTGTATGCGTACAGACTTTGAAACGTTTATATCACAAAAGAATCGCGCCATTAATTGACTAAACCTTTTTCCTTTATGGGAAATGAAGTACGGAGCCTCGGGGGGTCACTAATATTGCCAGACGTTGGTACCCGTCAGTGGACTCCGGTGTATTCAAAACAGTTGGTGCACATATCTGTGTGTCATTTTTCCACAGAGTGCTGTTTACACTGCTGTAATCTTTCAGTACTGCATGGTCTCTGGCTGCCAGGGTTGAGATATTATACAGCACATATTTCTCTCCTTTTCTGTGCCATCAAGGTTTTTCCCCCCTTCCCATCACGTGCATTATTTAGCATCTTGCCATTTTTCTGAATAAGATTAGAATTTTCAAAGTCGCGTTTCTCTCATGATTTTCGTTTGAATTCATGGGACTGGCGACTGTTGCTGTGGTCTAGGGGCGCAAAGATCCGTTCGAGACGTTTAGCATTTGTTGTCGACGGTACATAATCAGTGGCATGACACTGAAAATATCGTAGTGTTGCACGTTCACCGGAAGAATGGGGAGAGAAACGAGAGCTTTAATCTCTCAGAAATGTTAGAATTCTTTCCTTTTTGGCAGTCGAATACCCTGGGCCGCACTACAGAAATGACAGCAGAAGAGCGTTTCCGCACAACAGGCCTGCGTCAAATACGTATTTTAAATATATAGGCCATACGTTTCTTTTAAAATGGTAAATAATCTGCAGTTATTTTACTGTGTCTAAAGTAATTGGTTGACCCCGGCTTGCCTCACACAGGGTCGCAGTCATAGTGTCAGTGGCTGATCCGCTCACCTGTCATGTTGTGCGTTTCAGAGCCGTGCTCCCATTTCGGCCAAGCTGGTGGCCAACATGCTGTCTGTGGCGGGGGCAGATCACATAATCACCATGGACCTCCACGCCTCCCAGATCCAGGTGAGCACAGCCGTGTCCCTCTGGGACTTTCGCTGGGTGGGCTAGCAATCCTGTGCACAGTAGCCCCGCCAGTGTTCAGTACACTGTGTTAGGAGTTACACGTTCAGAACTGGTGTGTGGGCCCTTGATTCACCTTTAGTTGTTTCATTTCTCATGGTGGCTGATTCTTATTTCTGCTTTATCAACCTTTTTTTCAGGCCTTATGTAGATGCAAAATATCCTCAAATGTTACACTAATGGTAATGTGATAATCTTACTAGGTGACACAAATCTGCATATTCTTTGGTCTTCTGACTCCGTAACTGTACCGGCTGAATAACGGACAGCTTAACCCACCTGAAGCTATCGACTGGAGATCATTCTGTTAAATGCTGAAAAAACCCTTCTAAATATCACACCTGTCCAAGTGTGACCGCTGCTCTAAATATTACACAACCTCCTTATATCATATACCCTCAGTATATAAAACACCTAAATATTACCCATCCTTTAAAAATCACACACCTTACACTACTACTTTCATGGCCTTGTAAATATCACACACCTTACACTACTTCTTTCATGGCCTTGTAAATATCACACACCTTACACTACTTCTTTCATGGCCTTGTAAATATCACACACCTTACACTACTTCTTTCATGGCCTTGTAAATATCACACACCTTGCACTACTTCTTTCATGGCCTTGTAAATATCACACACCTTACACTACTTCTTTCATGGCCTTGTAAATATCACACACCTTACACTACTACTTTCATGGCCTTGTAAATATCACACACCTTGCACTACTTCTTTCATGGCCTTGTGAGCTCTGCCTAATCTCCTGTATCCACGGCAGCTTGCCTGAGGTATGCCACCTGCACAGAATATCCCCATGACACTTTAAAACTTAATGAGTTATTTTCTGCATGGCCTATATTTCATTAATTTCAATCGGGTCTACTTTATCCAAGTTACTTCATAAACATGTTCCTTATTTAATGAAATGCCTTCCTTATTTTAAGAAACAGTGTCAGAGGGTGTTTCAACAATCCTTATAGCCTGGCAAAGCGGCAGATAATTAATATACACAACATCTGAGATCCTCAAATTATACAAACACTGACCGATGATTCCAACACCTCAACAAAAATCTGAGACATACATTGCTAAATTAATGAGAAAAAAGTGCATCAGACCATCAGTCAGTTTTCAGTACTATCTGAGAGTTCTAATATCTGTATTTTCAGATAATTCATGGCATATCCAATATTTTCATGAATGAAATTGAAAGTATCCCATCTGCTTCTGTATTACAATAGCTTGCTAGATCGCCATATCGGGATATCCACAGTAATACACTAGAAAAATCAATACTTTTTTTCCCCCAAAGAACAAAAGTAGGACACTGCAGAGAGATTGCAAGTAATGCTGAAAGCTGCAGTAGGCAACTTTGTCAATGGATGCAATGTTGTGAAAACATTTTGAAAGTCATAACACCCGTTGGCCTTGCCCACAAAGAAAGGGATACACACCCCACCCACGTCTGTGAAGTCGGCACCTCATGTGATCAGAACATGAATTCAAATATTGTCCTTCGTTTGTGCTGATTTGTGCCTGTAATAATTATCATTTGTGCTGGTATGGTTTTTGGTGTATTTAAGATTATATTTTATAAACTGTGACGTCACTTTCCACCCCAGGTAACTCCGAATTGCTCCAAAATAGTCCCGTTCCTTTGTGCTGTGTTTGTGCTGATTTGTGCTGTTGAAAGAAACACGTTTGCTATTTTTCTTCTTCAGATATAAAACATTACTTTTGTAATGAGTGACGTCACACTCCACCCCAAGCAGCTCCAAACCACTCCAAAATAGTCTTGTTCGTTTGTGCTACGTGACTACTTTGGAGCTATTTTGCAGAATTTTTAGGGTATAAACATGGACTCACAGCTGGCCTTTCTATGATTGCTACCAACTAAGCATGACCGTTCCCCGATAGCTTTCTTTAAAAAAAAAAATTTAAATATGTATTTTTTTAAGTGTAAATCATTGATCCTTCTCTTCTGACTCCTGAGATATATGAGCCTGAGGTATTTGCCCAATCGATGTCCGCAGGGTTTTTTTGACATCGCCGTGGATAACTTGTATGCTGAACCAGCAGTTCTGCAGTGGATCAGAGAGAACATTCCAGAATGGAAGAACTGCATCATCGTGTCGCCAGATGCAGGCGGCGCAAAACGGTACGTTGGACTCCGTCAAGATCGGATGGCATACTGCATACTGTGACTGTGGTAGTCATGGATACCAAATCCATTCAGTTACTCTGGTCTTCTTTAGTTACACCCATGTCTTTTCCCTAGTCTGCCATTGTCTTTTTCTCTTCTGGCTTTAAAGTTGAGTTCTGTTTCCCTTATTATACCATTTCAACTTGTGTCTCATATCTTGTCTACCGTTTCACTGCTTATTATTTCAATTGAAAATGTTTGACCCTTGTTAAATCTCTTTGTACAGAATCAGCTTAGCTTTGAGACAGTATGTTCTGATACTTTCTGCTTAGACAAGAACACATAACTGTATCACAAAATGATCATAAAGTATCAGTCTGTCACCCTCAGCTTCCACAGTTGTCATTCAGGCACTAGAGGGCAGCAGTGGCTCACTCAGGGTAATCAGTGTGCTTCCTACATGGTAACATTTTTTTGGGCTTTTTTTTTTTTTTTTTTTTTTTTTTTTTGCATGATGATTGTGTTTGATGATGGCAGTGGGAATTTTAGTTGGCATATGCATCTAGTCCTAGTGTTTATGTCCATAGGTGCCTGGGGATCTGTCCTAGGGGAATATTGCAGCTGTGCCTTAATTTGCTCAATTAGTTGTCTAAGTATATGTGGCTTTAAAGTCGTTCATATCGCGACTCAATAACGCATCTCCCCCAAAAGACAGTCTATTCACTTTTGATTGCCACCTTTTTCCCCGTGCGCCTGCCTCAGCGTGACGTCCATCGCTGACCGTTTGAACGTGGAGTTTGCCCTCATCCACAAGGAGAGGAAGAAGGCCAACGAAGTGGACCGCATGGTTCTGGTGGGGGACGTGAAGGACCGCGTGGCCATCCTGGTCGACGACATGGCAGACACATGCGGGACCATCTGCCACGCTGCGGACAAGTGAGCTTTTCTGCGCCCGACCGTCTGCGAAACGGGATGTGAAAAACTGCAGAAATAGCATCAGAATCGAACTCATGGTGCTGACTCATCTCTGAAGGAGACGTATTAGTTTATTTTTTCCATCCAGTCAAAGAAAAGATGCATGTATGTATGTATGGATGGATGGATGAATATTCATGTAGATGGATGTCTTGCTTTTCCTTCTGTGGCTTGTCATATCCCTGTTAACCACTCACAGTCCTTAGTAGAGGTGCAGCGGTTCACAAAACTGACGGTTCAGTTAAATTTATGGTTTTGGCATCAAGGTTCTGTACATTTTTGGTAAAGCAGAGAAAAAATGGCAAATTTTCATTTATTTGACAAAAATGTTGTTAAAAATGGTTCATCGAATCATCAAAAAATCTAAAGCTTGAGAACAAGCAGAGGTTTTTCTTTCAAAAGGAAAAGTTCCACTTTGTTATTTTCAAATAGAAAATAATACCCATATTATAGGCTAAGGTCATCGACATAAAATGCAGCATAATCTCAAAATGCATTAGACTATGTATGTAAGACAAGAAAGAGTACATTCATAATTTGAATCATAGATTAAAGATGGTCAATTCTTAAAAAAAGAATTGTTTTTCCCCTTGAAATTTAAATGCAGTATTTTACTGTATCAAAATTAACAAACTATGGTTGCAACTTAGAGTAAGTACACCCACTGTCTCAGCCTGTCTCCGCCTACTATACAATTTTGAAAAATACTTTTTGGGGTGAGCGAGGGAGAGGGGTCGGGGGCGAAGGATCTGTGTCCATCGTCATTTGCATAAATGAACGTACAATGTACACACGCTTTTCTACCAGTTTCTTATGATATACAATATTATTTCAGAATTGTTGAAATAACGGAATGTATGAATAAGTTTCATTATAGGGTAGGCATACAAACAAAAAAAGTGATCTAGGGTGCACTTACCCTCTAGTTTTCTTTCACAAGGTAAAATACCAATTTCTTAAATTTGTGCTTCGTGGGTGATGTTGATGTAAATGGATCATCATGTTTGACGTGTTTCCATTAGCACAGTCGTTCCCAAACTCGGTCCTAAGGCCCCCCTGTGAATGCTGGTTTTCGTTCCGACCACAATTGAATCCGATAATTTTAACACGCTGTTAATTTTTCTTAATTGGATGCTTTTCATGTTTAGAGGGATTATTTACCCCATGCCATGAAAGATAAAATTCACATCGTGATTATTGTGCTATATTGCAAACAATTACATAAATTAGGTCATTTTTAAAATTATCAAATTAGAGACTGAATGTAATCAGTAGTATCCTATTTGGTGAAAATGTGGACACCAGTTTGGTAGGTGGATGAAGAATTCAAAGACATTGCAGTTTAAAACATGAAAGAATTACCTCTATGTAATTGTTGCAATATAGCAGAATAAGTACAATATGACTATGGGACTTGTATTCTTCATGCTATTTCAGTTCTGAAAATGTGGCTTAAATAACCCCTCTAAATATGAAAAGCATCTAATTAACCCCTTTGCGCAGACGCCTAGTGGCCAAGACGCCGACTGCATCCCTAGTACCTGGTATCCTAATGAAACAATACATCGAAGGCAACGTTGATCCCGCCTCTTATACAGTGTATGAAAGTTCCTACCCTATAACTAGCATGTAAGGTGCCACCACCTTTTAGATGGTCGTCTCATCCTGGATGCAGTTGGAACAATCAAGGCTCATGAATAGGTATATTCTTCTGACCATGTGCAATGCCTCTTCAACTAAACGCACTTCTCACACATAAAATATTAAAAACATTTAAATACAACAGTAAATGTAGGGAACGGTCTGGATGTGTTAAACTGTCACTGTTTTATGCAATCTTGTACAACAAATTTCTGTTGATAATCTGTCTTCCTCTCCTCTGTCGCTCTGCTGTTGCCTCAGAGCTCACCAATGAACAAAATAATATCCATTCAACTTATTCAGAGGTTCTGTTGTCCTGTTGTGACCGTTAGGAGATCCACTGATCCACAGGATTTGGCCGTTTGCTAAAACATGACAGTTCTACGCGCAGGCCTATTACAGTCAATAAATGTGCATGATGTGCAATTGAGCACACATCCGTCTTTCAAACATGTAGTGAAATCTGAAGGCATGTTCAGTTTCACAGAGTCTGATTTTGGCTCATCTTTCTGTCTGTCTGTCTGCCTGTCTGTCTGTCTGTTTCTGTACAGACTGATTTCTGCTGGAGCGACTAAAGTGTACGCCATCCTCACTCATGGAATTTTCTCTGGCCCGGCCATTTCCCGTATCAACAACGCGCCCTTCGAGGCTGTGGTCGTCACCAACACCATCCCCCAGGAGGAGAAAATGAAGCAGTGCCCAAAGATCCAGGTACCTGTTCTGAACAGTCCATTTGAGGGGGTGTGGACCCCAGGAAGTGTAGAGGAATTTCAGGGTGTCCCAACAGGAAGTATGTGGGGATTTCAGTGTGTCCTAATAGGAAGTGTATGGGGATTTCAGGCTGTCCCAACAGGAAGTGTGTGGGGATTTCATTGTGTCTCAACAGGAAGTGAATGGGGTTTTCAGTGTGTCCTAACAGGAACTGTATGGGGATTTTAGGGTGTCTCAATAGTAAACACTGAGCCAGCAGGGTGCTGCCTATGGGGAATTATGGTATAATTGTTTTGTACCCTCAGTAACCCTCAGCAATTTCCAAATAAACAGCATGTACACAACCCAGTCACTGGAGACTATTCTGTGTGCCCATCACAAAGTCATTTATGTGCGTCACTGCATGAAAAACTGTGATTACGGGGACACTACAGTGCACAAGAAGGACTAAGGTGTATTTCACAGCCAATGGAATAGGCTGTCAATTATAATATAGCAGGATTGAATGTAACAGTTTATTTGTTTGCCTTCTAGGTCATTGATATATCCATGATCCTGGCTGAGGCCATCAGGAGAACTCATAACGGAGAGTCTGTGTCCTACCTGTTCAGCCACGTGCCATTGTGAGGGAGGAAAGGTGGGCGGTGCTCTCTCCTGAGGGCCAAACCGCTTGCGGCCAGTTTTTCCCTCCCTTGTCGAAAGCAAGCCCATTGGTGGGAGGTTCCCATGTGACTGACTGTGTCCATTGACGTTACCCCTTGTGGATCACCACCTATTTATATTATAGATTTCTTTTTGTTTCTTATATACATGTTTATTAGCTCAGAAACTCTGCAGTCTTAATGTCGCCCAAATCAAGGGTTTTAGTCTTTATTTGTACCACTTTGTTTTTGAAGTCACTATAAACGAAGAATTCCCTCAAGAAAAGTATGATTTGGCTTTATGAATGGTTGTTCATATGGGGATTCTGTACGGCAAGTTTCAGTATGTGCGGCCCTTTCTGAGGGCTGGAGTTTGATGAACACGATCTAGTAACTCCACACTGTTGTGACTCCTGAATATGATTAGTAAATAAACGATACAGCGCTGTGTTTAAACTACAGGGGTGGACGTCGGGTGATATAGTGAGGGTTTTCTAGCATTTCCGTTTACTGATGCTAATCTTTCCAGAATTCATTTCCTAATGATTGTGCAGACGTACTGTGCCCTGTTTCATCTCCTATTCTGAGCGAAAAAAACTCGCCCGGAGCTGGGAACCAGAATTATGACACACTGACCATAGTGCACACAAGTATACACAGTATTAGCTTGATAAATTTACATCAGCTGTATGTTTTCTTTTTTGATTAAAATTAAGTTAATGTGCTAAAAAAAAGTGCAACAAGTAAAGCCTGTTAGTTTTCTTCCTCAGCATATGTTTCTAACTCATTCAGGGTTGTATTTTTTATATGAGAATATTTCTCTCATATATTCTGTGTATGATCATGAGCAGACTACAGTGTGAGGGTTTTTTTTTTTTTCTTTCTAAGCATTAAAAACAAGCTGAGATTTATTGTCCAATCCTTGCTACACATGGTAATAGAGGGAGATGTGTGCACGATCCTTGTTAGGTCACATTTAAGGAATGTCCAAGGAAATGTACATAGGAGTGGCTGGGGTTCTATTATGGATCATGTTTCCTTCACAGTTTAGGGTTTCTGCTGACTCCGTTTATCAGTACACAGCAGAAACCGTTCCGCCCGAAAGAAGGGTTTTCAGATTTTTCAGAATATTTCCAAAGTCTTTCCATGACAAATAAAAGTATGAGAATAACTTTGAGAAGTGCATTTATTTCATGCATGTTCATCTATAGGTCTGTGGACATGAAAAGAATGACGAAGAAAATTCTTGCACTCATGATTGTTAAATCTCTTCATCAGAGTCTTATCGTTTTATGTCAATATTACAATTTGCATGGAAGTATTTATTATGCTTATCTTTATGACTTATATTAATATTTTGTTCCGATTGGCTGACAGTTGTGTAGTCCACCAGCTAGGCTGCGCAGCCATTGGGCCAGAGGGTAGCCGTTATGACTGGCATGGGCAGACGAGCAGGTTGCTGCATTATGAATCTTGGAAATGCCCCGCTAGCCAGAACTGTTCTTTCCTGGGAAACACTGGAAAATTGTACATAGCCCTGTAGGACTGCCAGCCACAAATGGCACTGGCATAGTGATTGTTCATTCCAACTTAGGTCACTGCACAAGAATGCTTTATCTGGTACACCACTCGAGAGCCCAAATTATAGATAAATACATAATTTTTAGTCCTCTCCTGCAGTGACGCATGACTCCAAGCTTTGAAAAAGTCAAACACCTGTTGTGAGTGTCGCATGGCGAAGGGTTCCACATTTGTGATCGAAAGTGTCTTCCAACTCAGGGTGTAGTCCCGAGGTGATTCTGGCCACAGCCCAGGAAATGGATAATGCCATAAAACATGGCATGAAAACACCTTCACCCTGCTACAAAATGTCAGGAACAACCAATTTCTGTAAATATATGTAATTTTATTTTAAAAAATGTATTATTTTTTTTGCTGAAGATGGGTGCAGTGCGATGTAAGCCACACGTGCGCTAAGGGGGATTAAAAAAAATTCCTGTGAACAAGGGGAACTTGCAGCTACCCTGAACTCTGTATGAAAAACTACTGAGCCACAGGACCCTCACCTCAAGGTTCACTTTCGTTTACTGAGAAACCAAAACGACCCCAGTTTCAGAGGTGTGCATGTTTTTTTTACGTGTTTTTTGTGTACACCCACACTCTGGCCATTTTCTTCAGTACGCCTGCTTATTAACGCAAATAGCTTTCTCCTCCAAACAGCAAACCATGTGGCTGCAACTGACTATAAGAAACATGCAGACATGGGGAAGAGGTTTAGTTGTTTGGTCGAACAAACATTAGAGTGGCCAAGACGTGTAATCTAAGTGATTTTGAACATGGTATGATTGTTGGTGCCAGACGTGGTGGTTCCAGCATCTCAGAAACCGCTGCCATCGTGGGATTGTCACCCACTACACGAGTTTACAGGAAACGGTGCGATTAAAAAAAAAAAAAGTCCAGTGAGCGACTGTTCTGTGGGTGGAAGCACCTTGTTAAAGAGAGAGGTCAGAGGAGAATGGTCAGACCTTTTCACGCTAACAGAATGCCCACAAATGCTGACATAACAGCTGTTTACAACAGTGATATGCAGAAGGGCATCTGAATGTCCAACATGTCGAACCTTGAAGCGGAAGGGCCACAGCAGCAGAAGACCGGGCCTGGCTCCACACTTGTCCACTAAGAACAGGAAGGTGAGGCTGCAGTAGGCGTGGACAATTGAAGATGGGAAGAACATCACCTAGTCTGATGGATATCGATTTCTGCTGCGACATGTAGGGTCACAATTTAGCATAAACAGCACGATTCTATGGACCGATCCTGCCTTGTGTCAACGGTGCAGGCTGGTGGTGGTGTAATGGTGTGGGGAATGATTTATTGGCACACATTAGGCCCCTATACCAATTGAGCATCATTGACTCAAGCTGGTTCCACGAACATGATGGACTCAGATCTGGAACGGAAGGTTCGCAGCATGAATGTGGCCAAAACATCTGCAAGAAATGCGTGATGCTATCGAGTCCGCATGGAACAAAATCCCTAAGGAATGTTTCCAGCACCTTGCTGAATCCATGCCGTGAAGAATGCAGGCTAAAAAGGCAAAAAGGGGTCCTAACCAGTACTAGATGGGTATAGCTGATAAAGTGCTCAGGGAGAGAGAGAGAGAGAGAGAGTGTGTGTGTGTGTGTGTTGTGTGTGTGTGTGTGTGTGTGTGTGTGTGTACACACAAAAACATGATGGACTTTGTGTTCAAAGTACTGTTTAATAGGACTGTGGCAATTCATCTTGAGGTTCACTTTGTTTTGTCTGAAATTAGGAACAATATGCCAAAAGAAGGAAGGAGAAGCAGGTGCAGCTGCAGCTAATTACACATTAACACCATAGTTACCTGCTCATATTCATTCACCCATAGCGCTTGCATAATATGGGCTAAATTCTGAACTGCAGTGCTACGTAATGACACACGTCCTGGCAAGTGTTTGATTGTACCAGTGCATCCTAAGGTCTGCTAATGTACCAGTTGTATATTGTAGCTACTTAGATTTAGCACTATATACATTGTTTAAGATTATTTGGTATAGTGTGTGAAATTGTAAAACTTTTTTATGTGCATGTTGTGCATAATGCACTCTTGTCACTCTGCTCTTAAAAAATAAATTCTACATGCCGCCAATATTTAAGGCAGAAATTATTTGTGTAGTAGAATGTTGAGTGGCAATGGGGAAGTAAGGCTATGTATAGACACTTTCACAAGTTTTCATGGTCTGCCTCTCACACATGTGTCACTGATAAAAATATCCTTTTCTCTAAAACACTCTGCTGTGCCATAGTAAGGATACATTGCCTAAGATTGTTGATGTTATTATTCAAAGACCATTTTAAAGAAATCTGAGATCATGGTGAGTATCAAGTTTCAAGATTCTCTATTTTGGTTAAGTAATAACAGTTATATTATCTTGCACATTTATGTATTTCTACTTGTGTGTTCAAGACTGATTGTGTTTTATCCTGTGGGATTTACTCTGCGAAAGATTCTATGTAAAGTGTTCAATAGTAATGGTGTGAAGGATTATTGTGGAAGTAAAAATAAATAAAATATTCTAGAGAGCAGACAAAGAAACATTTACCACAGTGGTCAATAAAATGTTCTGGGGGACAATATGGACACTCCATATACAAGTGTAGTGTAATGGTTAGGGGTCTAGACTCATCTTTCCAAGGTTATAGGTTGAGATGAGAGACTGCTGTTGTACCCTTGAGCAAGGTGCTTAACCTGAATTACTGTTTTTTTAACTGAATTCCTTGAGCCTAGAAGTTTGGCCATTTTTTCACCCCATATTATGGCAACTAGTTTTCTGTTCTATGTCTTGTTCAGTGGTATGTGTAATATTTCTGGGATCGCAAATTGAAACATCCACAAGCACTGGGAAGCATGTTAAATTATGAGGTTCAATATTAACTCTCAAATGTGGTGGAATTTTATAATCCTGCTTTAGGATCCCAAACTTAATCAGCAAAGTTAATATACAACTCAGCTTTTAGTAACACATGAAATTACAAGCCATTTTAATTTTTAAAAATAAACAAAAAGTAGAACAAATTGTGTTACAGGTGTCTGCTGAGTAGGAATAGCTGACTACATTAGAGATTCATTGTGATTTGCGATCAGAGATAAGTGAATAATGATTATTAAAGGTTTGTTTTTAATATTATTAATAGTTATTACAGATTAGTGTTTGATGACTTAATAACAACCTGTTTCTCATCCCCTCACAGATGACAGGCTCTGGGCCTCCCTCCAAGGTCCTCATTGCCCTTGTCTTGTGCTGTCTCCCCTCATTTGATGCAGCTGACTGGTACCCTAAGAGCCTGCCCTGTGATGTGACGGCAAACATGAGCACATATGAGGTCAGTGTGGACTGCACCGAGCGAGGATTGACAAAAGTGCCAAACGGTATCCCAGGCAACGTCACCAACATCACGCTCACTATCAACCACATCCCACTCATCGAGCCAAGCTCCTTCCAAGGGCTGGAGAACCTGGTAGAGATTGATCTACGCTGCAACTGTGTGCCCATCAAAATCGGCCCCAAGGACCGTGTGTGCTCCAAGAGTGTGACCGTTGAGAACAGGAGCTTTTGGCACCTTAAAAATCTGAAGTCACTGTATCTGGATGGGAACCAGCTCTCCAGCATCCCCATAGGCCTCCCCCCAAGCCTCACCCTGCTCAGCCTGGAGGTGAACAACATCCACAGCATCCTCAAGGAGAACCTTTCTGAACTCACCAATATAGAGGTCCTCTATTTTGGCCAAAATTGTTACTATCGCAATCCATGCAATGTCTCCTATTACATCGAGAAGGGCGCATTCTCCCACCTGGAAAATCTCACCATCTTATCTCTGAAGTCCAATAACCTGTCACATGTCCCTCGTGACTTACCAGCCAGTCTCAAAGAACTGTACCTTTACAATAACAATATTAGAAACATCACTGCGGAAGACTTCCAGAATGTGAATAAGCTAGAGACTCTGGATCTAAGTGGGAATTGCCCACGTTGTTACAACGCCCCTTTCCCTTGCACCCCATGCCCTGGGAATGGTCGCTTGCATATTGATGACACCACGTTTAAGAAGCTGAAGAAATTGAAAACATTGCGCCTTCACAGTAATTCTCTCATGACGGTCAAATCGGAATGGTTTCAAGAAATAGAAGGACTGCAGGTGCTGGACCTCTCAAGCAATTTTTTGGCAAGACATATAACCGAAACCACCTTCCCAATGTATTTACCGAGCCTGATGGAGCTGGATCTGTCATTTAATTATGAGCTGCAACGGTACCCGGCTTCACTAAGTCTCAGCTCAAGCTTCTCAAACCTAACTTCCCTTCGTATCCTTAGGATCAGAGGGTTTGTTTTCCAGCAGCTGACTAAGAAGGATATCAGTCCATTAATTGACCTCCAACACCTTGAAATGATTGATCTGGGTACCAACTTCATAAAAATGACCAACCTCAGGATACTGACCGAGCTTAAAAACATTAAAATAATAAACCTTTCTGACAACAAAATATCCTCCCCCTCTGATGGTGAACATCCAACTGAATCTTTGGGGGGTGAAAATTCACTAGCCATGCCCATGGTCGGTGCTGCTCAGTACGACAGCGGGGAAGAGGTTCATTATTTTAGGTATGATGAATATGCGCGTAGCTGCAAATACAAGAACAAAGAGGCTAGCTCTACGAAATCATTCATCAAAAACAAGTGCATCGAGTTTGGGAAAACATTGGACATTAGCAGGAACAATATATTCTATCTTGATCCCAAATTCTTAAATCTCTCTGAACTCCGATGTCTCAATCTCTCAGGAAATGCCATGAGCCAAAGTCTGAATGGTTCAGAATTCATTTTTCTGACAAATCTCCAGTATCTGGACTTTTCATATAATCGCCTGGACTTGCATTATTCCACTGCTTTCCAGGAACTGAGTAATTTAACCGTTCTAGACATCAGTCAAAATGACCATTACTTTGTATCTGAGGGTGTGACTCACATGTTAAACTTTACAAACAATTTACCAAAACTTAAAATGTTATTCATGAATTTCAATCAAATTTCCACCTCAACAAACACAGAGATGGAGAGCCGTTCTCTTCAAATCTTAGAATTTAAAGGCAACCGTCTAGACATGTTATGGAGGGATGGAGATACAAGGTATGCAAACTACTTCAGAAAATTGATCAACTTGACAGTTCTTGATATATCCAGCAACAACCTCAACTTCATCCCCAGTCAGGTTTTTAGGGGTTTTCCCAAGAGTCTCCATGAGCTGTACTTGTACAAAAATGAATTTAAATCCTTCAGTTGGGGGGAGCTGGGATCCCTCTCTGAGTTAAAGGTCTTAGACCTAAGTGGGAACAAGTTAAAAAATGTTCCCCGAGAGCTTTCCAACTGCACCAGATCCATCAAAAAGCTAGTATTACAAGATAACCAAATATCAAAACTTACCCCACACTTTTTAAGAGATGCTTATAGCTTAAAATATCTGGACCTCAGTTTTAATGAAATCCAGTACATTCAACAGTCTAGTTTCCCTGAAGATGTTGTCAATCATCTGGATATGCTGCTCCTTCGTGGCAACAAGTTTATGTGCACCTGCAAAGCTGTTTGGTTTGTCATGTGGATCAATCGTACAACAGTGAACATCCCCAGGCTGGCAACTGAGGTTAACTGCGCTGATCCTGGTACCCAGAAAGGGCGTAGCGTCATTTTCCTGGACCTGCAGACATGCCAGCACAGCTCGCTGTCCATAATTCTCTATGTCTTCCTGACCTCGCTGATCCTTGGGGTTCTCACCCTGTCCATCTCTGCCCATCTCTTCCTCTGGGACATGTGGTATATCTACCACTTCTGCCTGGCCAAACTCAAGGGCTACAGCCGTCTGTCCTCGCAAAGCACTGTCTATGACGCCTTCATAGTCTATGACAAAAAGGACCAGGCCGTGTCTGACTGGGTGATGGAGGAGCTTCAGGTCCACCTGGAAGAGCTAGGGGACCCTCCTTTGCAGTTGTGTCTGGAGGAGCGTGATTGGATCCCCGGGTGTCCAATCATCGACAATCTCTACCAAAGCATCCAACAGAGTAAGAAGACTGTCTTCATCCTCACCAACAAGTATGTCCGAAGCGGGAACTTCAAGACAGCATTTTACCTGGCCCACCAACGTCTCATGGACGAGATGGTCGACGTCATTCTCCTGATCTTTCTGGAGAAGTTCACTCGACGTTCCAAATACCTCAGGCTTCGGAAGAGGCTGTATGGGGGATCTTTGTTGGAATGGCCATCAAATCCAAAAGCACAACCATATTTCTGGCATTGCCTTAGGAGCGCGATGGCTAAAGATAGTCAAAGGCAGTACAGCAAACTCTTCCAAGAGACTCTTTAACACTGGTTTACATCCAGTAATCTATCTGAAAAGGTGTAACTGCAAATTTTCCAGAATTCATCTGTACTGTTGAGAACTTTAACTGCACTGTTACTTAAGAGAAATGTGTAATTTTTCCAGATTTTCCAGAATTTTTTATTACTTTCTGTGTTTAATATCTCATTCTAAATATTTATGATCTGTATGTGAAGAAGCTTAAGACAGGGATAGTGAATTTACATATGGTACCGATTCATAGGCCAGGCAGGTCATGAATGCATCCAGTTACTTCCTGGTTCCAGAGCTAATGTTTGGCATCAAATTTTATTAAATACAATTGTCAGGAGGGATGCCACTTTTTAAACAAAAATCAATCAGCCCAGACCCCCTTATACAGACAACACCCCCCCCCCCCCCCGTTAATGAGTTTCCTTGGCTCATTGATTCTTGATTGGAAATTACCGACACTTGTTGTGGATTTTCCTGAGAGCATATGTATTGGTGGTATTCTCTGGCTTGGTTTGTTTTCCCTTTGACTGTTAGGGCCGAAACATACTTCACGCAAATACCTGAACATGGATGCTTCGAGCTACGCGAACAGTTTTTCTTTTGCCATGATATTTGTGAAAGATAAACCAGAGGAACGCACAGATCCAAGAAGAAAGTTGTTTACTGTCTGCTATAGCATCCCTCCCTCCAATGTTCTGGCTTGTCTTTCACAAATGTCACGGCAAAAGAAAAACTGTTCGTGTAGCTTGAAGAGTCCACATTCACGTATCTACTTCAGGTATGTTTCGGCCCTTTCGGACTTTCAGTTTGGTTAACGTCATGCACGCTGCCGTGCTGAAGCTTATTTTTTAAACAGTATTGTGGCGTTTATTTCCAGTATGCAGTGCTTGTTATATTTTGTACTCTGTTGTGGTTGTTGTCGTGCTGTAGGGGTGCACATTTCCTAATGGTATTCTTGCGTGATTCCCCATTTGGAAGCCGGTTTTAACTTTGCTTTGTGTGAGTGTATTTGTGTCTTTTCTATGCCGCTTTGTTTATGCAAATACTTGACAAACTATTAGTTTCCAGAAGGAATATTTCGGTAGTAAGCTGCTTGTGAGTTTGTGGCTACTTTACTGTGTTGTAGTCTGTCCTTTGTGTAAGCTACTTGTGTTTGTACTACATTTCTGTGCTTTATGGGTGTGCAACCTGGAAGTGTGTAAACACGGAGACTCGCAAAACAACTGAGGAGGTCCAAAGGTTTTGTTGAAGACATTGGAGGCAAATTGACCGGGGTTTTGTTTTGGAGAACTTTGTGTTCTCATGTGGAGAACGTTTTGTGGTGTTCTCATTTTGGGAAGGTTGGTTACAGTGGTTCCAATGCTTCTCAGTTTGAAACCACCGGCCATCGTGTCTCATCGTCTGTTAGTCTGTAAAAATGCAATCCTTCCCAATCAAGACCTTTGATAAGTAAAATCAGGTGTCTTAGTACCGGGCTAAAACAAAAAGCTGCACCCTCAGCGGCCCTTTTCGGATAAGATTCCCCACCCCTGCATTAAAAGCACTTTCCTGCCTGAAATGTCAATGATTTTCATTGAATAAAGTGGTTTTAATTTTACCTCCAAGTAAGCATCTGTGCCCATCTTTTTATGAAGTATATATTTTATTTGTTTAGCATTTGCTTGCAAGTTTATGATAAAATGTGTGGGTGGTAGGGATGTAAACGGTTATTTGGGTAATTGGTTACTCAAAATTGTAACCTCTTAATACCAAGGGCAAAATATACCAATTCTCGCCTGTTTTTACTAGTGACCAACAAAGCTGTTTATCTCAAAAACTGTAAAGGCTGCAAATGTGGTTCATAGCTTTTATTAAAACAGAGATCTGCACTATTATGACTAAGCAGTCATAATTCATATACATACACTTTTTGCTACTTAATTACAACAATTTATGTACAGAAATTGTGAAAAAACTAAAAAACGGGTACCTACATTCAAATTTCAGATTTCTTACCTGATGAACTACAAGAGCTATGGAGGAAATAACTCCTCTTTGTGATTCCTCAATATGCTGCCTATCTCTGCTAAAAATATGGTGTCAATATATCAAACCATTCAAATTCTACAGTTTTTTTCAGGTGAACCATTTCAGTTACCAAAGTTGGCACAAATTGTGCCAAATTGTGCAAAATGGCAAGGTTCCAGAAAATTTGATAATTGGCAATAAAAGTTCATTTTTGTGTTTTTGGTGTGTTTCATATTACACAACTAACTAGCCTACCCGTGGTCCCCAAAAAGCTCTCCAAACCCATGTAGCAGCACAGTGAATCTTGTATTCCACCAGAGCCCCATTAGCCAGAAATGAGTCCAACTATATATTACATTACATTACATTATAGGCATTTAGCAGACGCTCTTATCCAGAGCGACTTACACAACTTTTTTTATCATGTTTTACATATTATCCATTTATACAGCTGGATATATACTGAAGTACCTTGCTCAAGGGTACAACGGCAGTGTCCTACCCGGGAATCGAACCTGCAACCTTTCGGTTACAAGGCCAGTTCCTTAACCATTATACTACACTGCCGCTACTATATTTAAACGGGATCAAATCTACACCACTAACAAACTCATCCTCATGTTATCTCTCCCTCATGTTACGTAATGCATAAATTGCTCATTCGTTTACCTTCACAGCCTGCTGTACTGCATACAGAATTTACTAATGTGGAACAATAACTACTAAACAAACACTTCAGATGCCATTTAATTCAAAAGAAACTCGAAATAGCTTGTCTCAGACACAAATAGATAGCCAGCTGCTATGTGTAATTTTGCTGGCTAGCTTTGTTACAATATAGTAATGTTAGCTATATTCATTTAATTCAGAGGGATTCATTTTATACATAACAGTGAATTCGCACTGGTATACCGGCAAAAAAATATGTTGCCTTACCACTCAGCGTCACTGAGACAACATCGCAAAAACATCTTCGGGCTAGGACCTGCTGCACGGAGAAATGCCTGAATAACCTAGACATAACTAACCAAAAACTGTATGAAAGAGACTGTAAAGTAAAAAGATGAACAGCCGCCATTACCTAATGAATTATACTTTTCTAAAAGGAAAGTAGCTAGCTGCTACAAGCCAAAACCACTCTGCGCCATCTTGGTACAAGCTTTACGCTTGGACGCCTCCTCCTCTTACGCACAATTGTATCTATGTGACAACCTAACCCATTGTGTTGAATGAGGGCTTGTCTGACAGATAAGAGGCTTCGCTATTGGCTGGAATATTTGACAGACAGTTTAAAAACCCAATGGAAAGCAAATAACACTTGCAGTGGAGGCGGGTCGATACGAGTTTTCCCACTTCAGTTGTTTGCCTAATATATAATAAACTCTCACCTCAATATTTTGATTAAATATCCTTAAGATATATCCATTCCTTCTAGGAAAGTGGTTTTTAAGGCCAATACGTTGAGTTAAAACTTTGTAAATAACGTTGGAAACTCCGATCTAATTCCCAAACATGTATTGCAGCTTGATGTCACACCATAAACAATGTGCTGGTAAACTGTTCTGCTTAATTGTATTTCACAAAACCTTGGTTTGAAAAATCATTATACCTTTAGGCTTCAAGAAAAAATACTTTAAAACTTTCATACGGCTGTGCATGATTTTTTTTCTAATTTTAAACTGACTTCATCACGAGTAGTTTGGCTGTGTTCAGTTTGGCGTTGTGAAACTCAGCCAGTTTCTGGAGTACCAATCCCGTAGCTTAGTATAATTTAGCCAAAAGGGTTTTGTACTTGATTGAGAGATTTATGCAAACCCATCGTCAATTTGGTGTATTCCTTTGACTGATAGCACAATAGGCCTATCTGAAGTGGGAAAAACTCGCATCGACCCGCCTCCACTGCGAGTATTATTTGCTTTCCATTGGGTTTTAAAACTGTCAGTCAAATATTCCAGCCAATAGCCAAGACTCTTATCTTTCAGACAAGCCCTCAGTCAACACAATGCATTCAGAAGTCAGATAGATCGGGCTATGCGTAAGAGGAGGAGGCAACCAAGAGTAATTTATCAAACCAAGATGGCGCAGTGTTTTTACCTTGTAGCGTAGCTAGCTACATTCCGTTTAGCAAAGCACAATTAATTAGGTAACTGCTGCTGTTCTTCTTTTTACTTCACAGTTTCTTTCATACAGTTTTTGGTTAGTTATGTCTAGGTTATTCAGGAGTTTCTCTGTGCAGCAGGTCCTAGTCCAGTGGTGTAAGGTAACTTTTTTTTTTTTGCCGGTATACCACTGTGAATTCACTGTTATGTATAAAACAAATCCCTCTGAATTAAATGAATATAGCTAACATTACTATATTGTAACAATGGCAAGCTAGCCAGCAAAATTACACATAGCAGCTAGCTATCTATTTGTGTCTGAGACAAGCTGTTCCGAATTTCTTTTGAATGAAATGGCGTCTGAAGGGTTTGTTTTGTTCCACAAATTTTTCTGAATGTAGTACAGCAGGCTGTGCAGGTAAACGAATGAGCAATTTATGCATGACATAACATGAGGGAGAGATAACATGAGGATGAGTTTGTTGTTGTTGATTATTATGCAGGGGTTTATTTTATTGAGGAAACTGATGGACATTTGATTTTATATCCCGTTTGCATATACCTGGACTCATTTCTGGCTAATGGGGCTCTGCTGGAATACAAGATTCACTGTGCTGCTACATGGGTTTGGAGAGATTTTGGGGGACCACGGGTAGGCTAGTTAGTTGTGTAATACGAAACACACCAAAAATGAACTTGTATTGCCAATATTGACAAATTATCAAATTTTATTGTGAAACTTTAAAATTAAAAAATTTAAAATAAATCATATTGAGACTTTTCTGGAACCTTGCCATTTTGCACAATCTGGCACAATTTGTGCCAACTTTGGTAACTGAAATGGTTCACTTGAAAAAAACTGTAGAATTTGAATGGTTTGATATATTGACACCATATTTTTAGCAGAGATAGGCAGCATATTGAGGAATCACAAAGAGGAGTTTTTTCCTCCATAGCTCTTGTAGCTCATCATGTAACAAATCTGAAATTTGAATGTAGTTACCCGGTTTTTTTGTTTTTTCACAATTTCTGTACATAAATTGTTGTAATTAAGTAGTAAAAGGTGTATGTATATGAATTCTGACTGCTTATTCATAATAGTGCAGTTCTCTGTTTTAATAAAAGCTATGAACCATATTTGTTTCCTTTACAGTTTTTGAGATAAACAGCTTTGTTGGTTACTAGTGAAAACAGGCGAATATTGGTATACTTTGCCCTTGGTATTAAGAGGTTAAGTAAAAAAGTAACAGAAACAAGATTATAAAGTTTACATATGAGATTAAAATGCTTGTTAAGATTTTAACAAATCTTGTTAAGTTCTGTCAGCTGTCGCAGCCGCCCCTACAGTATATAATAAATTCAATATTGTAATAAAAATAACACAAATATTAAAGGAGAAACGAGTAACCTAATACTATTCAAATGGAGAAAGTGAGTAATTGAATACCAAATTATTGTTATTTACATCCCTACTGGGTGGGTACACTGAAATTGCACCACAGTTCATCATTGTTATAAGACCGCTAAATACTTTACTTTGTTTATTTGCATGTTTTTAAGTTTATACATTTGCATTGCATATTGCAACATACAAAATTTGGATACATTTCCACTGACATAGATGGAAATTATTAAATTTGGTTTAGTCATATTGGTATACCATAATGCATGCCCTACTATACTAGGTTAAACAATCAAGGTTAAATCGTTCACTGTCACTGTGGCTTTTTAATGTCTCTTTGGCTTTTGTAGAGATCACAAAACCAGGCAGATTGTTAATTATAAATCTGGAATGCACCAAACAATATCTTCTCCCTTAAAAATAGGAAGTGAATCAGCAGAACTTCCCCATATAGAACCTATGTATGAAAAAGAATCCGAAGAAGGACAAGGTTGGAAAGTCAAACATCATTCCACAATAACAGCACCCCTAGCAGCAGTATGGGGGCTCTCTTGGGGTTGGGTGTTCCTTTCATGTACAGATAATTCAATGAGGAAGGAACCTTCAGGCCTCAAAATTAAAATTCACACATTGGTGCAGGCAGAACAAATTAAGATGTTATGAACATAGCCAACTGCAAGCAGACAACTTCCTGTTTCACAATAGCAGGCTCCAGAAAGAACGTACAGCACGTCTCTATTTTGATGTTTTAGATGCTGTACATGGTCTCCAGGGATCAAAAAAGAGCATTTTAACAACAATATCATGGTAAGTTAGCAGTATTTTTGTAAATACTAAGTGGCCATCAATTGTAATAATTTAGTTTTCATTAACTATATTTTTGTCTTTTTTAGGTTTTAAGTTATATGTAAGTGCATTTGTTATGTTAAGTAAATGATATGTCGACTAAATAACTAGTTGACGCACAATAACTAGTTACCTGTTGCCTAACATATTCAGCTAATTTTCATTGTGAGAAGTAGTCTTTGGGACAGTCTTGGCTCTGAAGATTGCAACGAATAATATGAAAGCTAAACTGTATTTTTTGCAGCTGTTCCCAGGCATTAAAACAGTAGTCAAGTCAAGTCAAGTCAAGTTTATTTGTATAGCACATTTCATACACTAGGCAACTCAAAGTGCTTTACATAAGACATAGAAAGACATTATATAAAAAGTAAATTAGAATTGAAACAATGTTAATAAGAAGTTAAAACAGTTATAATAAAACGCAATACTGGTTGGGCCCACAAAACAAATACCCAACAAACACTCCTACCACAAACAGCCTGCTACCTGCAATCTGCTACGCACCGTACAGCCTCTCTCTCTGGGTGATATTATACCTGCCAGGTCCGCTGCAGGTGCCTGCCAGCTACGCTGCAGGACTTTTGTAAAAATATTATTAGCCCATGGGTGGGAGCAGCATACAGCCTCCACAGTTTGAATCACTCCACAGAGTGACGGACCCGTCGGTCACTAATCAAACTTTTAAGTTGAGCGCACTACAGCCTCAAGTTGAGTGCACTACGGCCTCTTTTTACGTATTAGCCCATGGGTGGGAGCAGCATACAGCCTCCACAGTTTGAATCACTCCACAGAGTGACGGACCCGTCGGTCACTAATCAGACTTTTAATCAAACTTTTAAGTTGAGCGGACTCTTTATAGAGGACTTTTCAGGTGCTCAACAGATAACAGGCAACAACTGACATCAGATAACAGTATTTATCTAAGTATATGCGGTGCAGAAAAAGAAAGAATAAAACAAATAATAAAAAGAGATAAAAAATAAATAAAAGATAAAACAGCTTTAAAGGATAAATAAGCTTAAAAATAAATAAATTAGAAAAGATAGAAGTGCCTCTGTCTTTTTAATAGACAGACAGGAGCTAATGGAACACTCTAGGATAAATAAAACAAGAAACAATAGAGTTAAAAATACCGGCTGGGCTTAATAAAAGTACAATAAAATGCAGTACAATACAGCAAAATTTCAGTTAAAGGCCCGTGAGAAGAGCAAAGTTTTCAGACCAGATTTAAAAGACATAATACAAGAGGCATGTCTAAGGTCGTAGGGTAATAGGTTCCAGCTATGGGTAGCGTAAAAACTAAAGGCTGCCTCCCCATTTTTTGTTTTAACCTTGGGCACAATGAGCTGATCCGATCCCAAAGATCTGAGAGATCTGTTTGGTTTATATGGCCTGAGCATTTCCAAGATGTATTTTGGTCCTAAGCCGTTGAGTGATTTATAAACTATTAGCATCACTTTGAAATCTATTCTATAGTGGACTGGAAGCCAGTGTAATGATCTAAGGATTGGAGTAATGTGTGCACTTCTTTTAGTCCTTGTAAGAAGCCTGGCAGCAGCGTTTTGTATAAGTTGGAGCCGTTTAATGGACTTTTTTGAGAGACCAGTGAAAAGAGCATTACAGTAATCAACCCTACTTGAAATGAAGGCATGAATGAGGGTTTCTAGGTCTTGTTTAGACATAAACCCTTTGACTCTTGCTATATTCTTAAGATGATAAAAGGCAGATTTGGTTATTGACTTGACATGGTTATCAAAGTTGAGATCAGAGTCAATGAGTACACCTAGGTTTCTGGCCTGCAAGGTTGTTCGTAAACCAAGAGTGTCAAGGTGGAGAGCTATTTTTTGTCTCGGTTCTTTGCTCCCGAAAACAATAATTTCGGTTTTGTCTTTGTTTAGCTGGAGAAAGTTTTGACACATCCAGCTGTTAACTTGCTTTAAACATTTGTATAGGGAGTCAATAGGGTTGTAGTCGTCAGGAGTAAATGACAGGTAAATTTGTGTGTCATCCGCATAGCTGTGGTATGACATTTGGTACCTTTGAAAGATTTGACCGAGGGGGAGCATATATAAGTTGAACAATAGAGGACCGAGGATGGAACCTTGGGGGACCCCGGAGGTCAGAGTAGTCCGTTCTGATTGGTAGTTATTAATGGTTACAAAGTAATCTCTATCTTGTAGGTAAGATTTGAACCAGTTTAAAGCTGTGCCCGAGAGCGCAATCCAATGATGTAGTCTGTCAATGAGTATTTGATGATCTATAGTATCAAAGGCTGCACTGAGATCCAACAGAACAAGAACAGAGATTTTACCTGAGTCACTGTTTATGCGAATGTCATTTAAAACTTTGATGAGTGCCGTTTCTGTGCTGTGATGGGGTCTAAAACCAGACTGAAAAGTGTCAAAAAGGCAGTTTTGGTTTAAAAAATTGTTTAGTTGATTAGAAACAGCCTTCTCAAGAATCTTACTAATGAAGGGAAGGTTAGAAATAGGGCGATAATTATTTAATTTGAATGGGTCTAAATTTTTCTTTTTTAAAAGAGGTTTAATGACTGCAGTTTTTAAAGATTTCGGAAAAAGGCCAGTCCGGAGTGAGCAGTTAGCTATTTGCAGTATTTCTGAAGCTAAATAACTAAAGTTAGCTTTTAAAAAGCTAGAGGGTGCAGGATCTAATGAGCAAGTAGATGGTTTAAGATGCTGCACTATTTCTTCAAGCGCCTCATTGTCAATTTCACTAAAATGCGACAGGCAAGGAGGACAGTTTTTTAGCAGAGAAGAAGAGCATGGTGCGGCTATGCCGGTGGGTGCGGAGGAGCTAATGGAGCTAATGGCTGATCGAATGTCGCTAATTTTGATGCTAAAATACGACGCAAAGTCATTGCATTTATTAACAGAGCAGAGTTCAGGAGGAGGTTGAACTGGAGGGTTTGTCAGTCTGTCGACTGTAGCAAAGAGAGTCTGGGTATGAAGCATAACAGCTATACATAGCCATAAAAATAAAAGATGCAAAGAAAATTTACTACCAGTCTATCCAGAGTGAACCTTTGGCTCCAAGAGCCCATGGAAAATCCTGGGGAAACTCTGTTTGCATTTAAAACTAAATAATCTCAAGTCAGTGTGAAATGTACTTTTATCACATTTCTACCTTACATTACATTACATTACATTTATTTAGCAGACACTTTTATCCAAAGCGACGTACAGTAAGTGCGTACAGAGACATCATCATCATTACAGAACAGACGAGGCAAAGCACATCCTTTGCATAATATAGCAGCTATCCGTAGCAATGAACGTTGACTGTAGTTCACAGTAAGCTGTGGGCAAATCAGCAACACCACACTTCCATTCCAAATACTATTATAAACTACTATTATAAACCATTTCAAATACTATTATAAACTATGCTATTATAAACCATTCCAAATACTATTATAAACTATACTATGATAAAACATTCCAAATACTATTATAAACTATAATAAACAGACAGGAAAACACAGGGAACAGGGAACTGATATTCCTAGGTGAGGATATCAGTCAAGGTGGAGTCTGAAGAGGTGTGTCTTCAGGCCTCGACGGAATGCAGGCAGGGTTGGAGTAGAACGTAGGGGAATGGGAAGTTCATTCCACCACTGAGGTGCTAATGTGGAAAAACTCCGCAGTCGGGACAAGCGAGAGCCTTTGACACGGAGGGGGGGAAGTGCCAGTCGCCCTGCTGTAGAAGAGCGAAGTGGTCGAGCAGGAACATAGTTCTGGATTAAGTCCTGCAGGTAGGCGGGGCCTGTCCTATTGGCTGCAGTGTAGGCCAGGGTCAGAACTTTGAACCTGATCCTGGCTGCAACTGGCAGCCAGTGGAGAGACCTCAGCAGGGGGGTTACGTGGGAAAATTTCGGGAGGTTTAACACAAGCCGGGCAGCTGCATTCTGGATGAGTTGAAGAGGCAGAATGGCGCAGGCCGGTAGGCTTGCGAGCAGGGAGTTGCAGTAGTCCAGGCGTGAGGTGACTATGGTCTGGACAAGAAGCTGGGTGGAGTAGGTGGTCAGGTACGGTCGAATCCTCCTGATGTTGTACAGGAGGAACCTGCAGGACCGTGCCGTCGCCCTGATGTGCTCTTTGAAGTCCAGCCGGTCGTCCAGGACCACCCCCAGGTTCCTTGCAGAGCGGGAGGCAGCCACCACGGTCCCATCAACGGTGATGGAGAGGTCATGTAGTGGGGAGGTCTTGTACGGCATGAAGAGGAGCTCTGTCTTGTCAAGGTTGAGCTTCAGGTGATGGGTAGCCATCCACTCAGAGATGTCAGTCAGACAAGCAGATATCCTCTCCTTAACCTGTGGAGTAGAGGGAGGGAAAGAGAGGAAGAGTTGAGTATCATCAGCATAGCTATGGTATGAGAAGCCATGTGAATGGATTACTGAGCCAAGAGACTTAGTATACATAGAGAACAGCAGAGGACCCAGTACAGATCCCTGCGGGACTCCTGTAGACAGGGGACGGGGAGCAGAGACGGAACCCTTCCAGGAGACTTGGTAGGATCTATCAGTGAGATACGATACAAACCAAGAGAGGGCAGTTCCAGAAATGCCCATCTCAGCGAGTGTGGAGATCAGGAGTTTGTGGTTGACCGTGTCGAATGCCGCAGACAGGTCAAGGAGAATCAGAACAGAGGAGAGGGAGGAGGCTCTAGCAGTGGCGAGTGCCTCAGTCACAGCCAGGAGAGCAGTTTCGGTGGAATGGCCGGTTCTGAAGCCAGACTGATGGGGTCAAGCAGGTTGTTCTGGTGGAGAAAAACAGACAGTTGGTTAAGGACAGCACGTTCAATTGTTTTGGACAGGAAGGGCAAGAGAGATACAGGACGGTAGTTCGTGACATCAGCGGGATCTAAGCTAGATTTTTTAAGGAGTGGGGTTACACGGGCAGTTTTAAAGGCAGCAGGAACATGGCCACAGATTAGGGAGGTGTTAATAACGGAGGACAGATATGGAAGGAGCTCAGCAGATATAGACTGGAGGACTGCTGAAGGTATGGGGTCTAGTGGACAGGTGGTTGCGCGCTGGCGCGTCACCAGCTCGAGCACATCGCAGTCCTTCAGAGTCTTGAAGGACGACAGTGTAGCGATGGGTTCAGTATGGGGGATGTGGGGTGTCACCGGATGCGTGAAGGAGTTCCGGATCGCAGCCACCTTCCCCTCAAAGTGGGTCAGGAAGTCATCTGCAGAGAGGGAGGAGGGTGAAGGGGGTGATGTCCTCTGGCTCCACTGAGAAAAAGAAAATTGGTCCACCATATTAATACCTCATTGTAAATATTAAAACATTTAGATTTAATATTTAAACATTAGATTAATTATTACATTAAGCAATCTCTTTTTAAATTATCTGTTTGAGACTTGGGTGTAGCATTGTTTCCTTATTCTGCCCTTTCCCCCGAATGCACATGTCAGTTGTACAGTAGTACAGTGTAGTTACTAGTTACTAGTTACTAGAACTGTACTGGTGAATGTGGTATAAGTAAATCTATCCTTCCTTTCACACCTTATGCGTCTTGCTGTACATCCCATGATCCTTTTTCTTGCCTTGGGATGTACATGTATGGCATTTGGATCTTGGGATGTTAACGGTGCTTAATAAAAAAACCGATTAAGCACCATTAATGCTTCCAGAAAACTTTTTATTATTATTATTCTTACAGGGACAATAGATTAATTGCCCGAAACAAATAAATGAGAACCTGAAAATTCTTTTGTCTATTTACATGAAGTAAAATACAAAAGACAGTAAATGGGGGATGAGGAAGTGTGGTCTGAATCAGCAGGGGGCCTCTCTTCCTTAAATGGTATGATAGTAAATATTATTTGTAAACGGCTTTGCCCGAAATAAATTAAGCGGCAATGATTTTCACCCACAAAATGTCTTTAATATAACTTTTTTATGATGGTTCATGATAATGAGGCCGTAATGAGAAGGGGAGAGCAGAACTGTCATTTAAATCTGAGGATCTGCTGAATCAAGCCTAGATATGGTCTTGTATATCTGTGACTATCCAATGAGGAAGTTTTTAAAACAGGACTATGGAGGGTGTAAAAATGTAAGAACATATCTATTATTTCTTGCTCACCTACATTTAAGAATTTAACAGTAGTATGTAAATAGTGTCATATATAGAAACAAGATTAAGTTAATCAGGTAATCCATACTAAAAGCTGATCATACGGAATATATGCTCTGTGTTTTGAAACCTGGCTGTGTTTTGTTATTTTTAATTAATAAATAAATTCATTCATTCATTCATTCATTCATTTACCCCCCCACCATCGTAGGACAGCTTTATTTATAGATTTACAGTGATTGAGAATTGAGATTCCGAAAAAAAGTAAAAAGAAGCCACTTGCATTCCCCCCATACCCCAACCACACCTTGTTACACTGATACCAAAACAAGCAAACCAACATAAATGACAGACATGTAGCCTATCATGCAGTCACTCACACAGACACACACACTCACACTCACTGAAGACAGCACATGCACATGCAATCAACATAGATAACAGTTTGGCTGATAAACACTATAGAAAGATAAGAAGTACGACAATGACAAACACGTAGTGGGGGACATTAAAGACAGAAAACATCGACCAAATATACAAACAAAGAAAAAAGGGGGAAAATTGTTAGACGCAATAAGACAGTAGTATAAAATAAAACAAAACAAAATAAACAAATAATCAAACACAAAAGAGTTAAAAAAAAACAGTGATATATCACCATATAGAGGGGATTGAATTGGTTGGGGGAATGTGGTGTATAATGTAATGTGTGGTGTCATGATATGTGTGGTAGTAATGTGTATGGTGTAATGGTGTGTGTGGTGTATAATGTAATGTGTGGTAGTAATGTGTGTGGTGTAATGGTGTGTGTGGTAGTAATGTGTGTGGCGTAATGGTGTGTGTGGTGTATAATGTCATGTGTGGTAGTAATGTGTGTGGTGTGATGGTAATGGTGTGTGTGGTAGTTATGTGTGTGGTGTAATGGTGTGTGATAACATGAAATCTGTGGAGTGGTTAAAAATGAGTTTTAATGACTTCAACCTAAGTGTATCTAAACATCCGACTTCAACTGTACATATAATGGCTGTGTTTTTCTGACTGCAGTGACATTGACTTCCTACCATTTCAGGCTGCTGCCCTCTGCTGGTGGAATTGGTTCATGCTGTGTCTCCTACTCAGACATGCTGGGTGTGGATTGATGCATCGATTTCCCTGTGATGTCATAGTGAACAATTCCACTATCAAATTTGATTGTTACAGGTGTAGACTGCAAAACGTACCTACTTGGATCACTCAGAACGCCACTGAGATTTGCCTTGCGGAAAACAAGATAAAAAAAATATCTGCTGAAGCTTTCAATGGACTGCAGAACCTGACGCATCTCGATCTCAGCAGGGCAAACAAAAATCATGAGGTGCAAATTGTCAATGGAGCGTTCTCCCAGCTAACAAACCTTCAGGTGCTAAACCTCACTGGTAATGTTCTTTGGAATGTGCCAGAAAACCTTCCTTCAGGGCTGAAAGTGCTAAGACTTGATAACAACAAAGTCATATCAATCAGCCGGAAAACATTTTCTAAGCTTAAGAATATTAATGAACTTCATTTGTCCAAAAACTGTTTTTTCTGGAACCCTTGCGGAAAGGAGTATGATGCTGGAAATGGTAGTTTCTCAAGTCTAACTGAGCTAAACATTTTGATCTTGGCCTTCAATAACTTAAGTAGTGTGCCAAAAGAATTACCACACTCTCTACAAACCCTGGACATAGGTCATAATCGCATAAAGCAGTTTACAGCTGAGGACTTCAAACAGCTGACCAACCTGAAAGTTCTCCTACTCCAGGGAAATTGCCAAAGATGTCAAAATGTTCCTTTTCCATGTGTTCCTTGCCAAAACCTTGAGATTCATAACCTGGCATTTTACTATCTCACAAAATTAGAGTCACTGAACCTTGGAGGGAACTCTCTCAGGAGCATAAACAACTCCTGGTTTGCAAGTTTGAGAAATCTAAAATATCTCTGCCTCGCATTTAACTTTTTAGTTACGGCTATTGCTGAGGGTGGTTTTCTGGGTAATTTTCCACATCTGGAGTTAATTGATTTGTCCTACAACTATAAAGTGAAGAAATATCCTTTAACACTTAATCTTTCAGCAGATTTTTCTAAATTGGTGTCTCTTAGGACAGTACATCTACAGGGTTATGTGTTTAAAGAAATTTGTGATGATACTTTAAGTCCCCTTTCAAGTCTAAAAAATCTCTCGGTGTTGAATTTGGGGACAAATTTCATTGTTCATGCACAATCAGCTGTGTTTAAAACATTTAGCAATATCAAACTAATAGATCTGTCAGAAAACAGACTTTATCCTGTGACCGAAACTTCCCATGACTATCAGTGCAGGAAGATAGATGGAGATTATGGCATGGGTATCAGTCTCAATCCAGTTCTCAACGTGCCCCTCTTAACAGAAGATATCCCAGAACTCGATGAGGATAGGTATGGTTTTCCATCATATATTTTTGTGAAACATGAATGCTTTGTTTCTGGCCGAGTTATGGATCTCAGCTCCAATAACATTTTCTTCATTTCCCAAATGCAATTTAAGGATTTTGGGAACATCTCCTGTTTGAACCTTTCCAGGAATGGCTTTGCAGCTGCCTTAAACGGAACAGAATTCCAGCCTTTGTCAGACCTGAAGTACCTGGACCTATCCTACAACAAGATAGACTTAGCCTATGACAAAGCCTTCTCAGAGCTTAAAAAACTGGAGGTGTTGGACCTGAGCTATAACAGTCATTATTTCTCTGTGCCTAGAGTGACGCACAATTTAAATTTTTTGGAATATCTGCCCTCTTTAAAAGTGCTCAATCTGAGCAGTAATTATATCTTTACTTTAACCAGTAAGACCATGAACAGCAGTTCTCTTAGAGAGCTGCGTTTCCACCACAATCAGCTTGGAACATTATGGAAAAAGAATGACGACTCCTATTTCAAACTTTTCAAACATTTGGTGAGGCTGACATATCTTGACATATCTTACAACAACATTGGAAAAATTTCAGCAGAAATCTTTGAAAATCTACCTCAAAACATAACTAAATTATGTTTAGGCCACAATTCAATAACCCATTTTCAGTGGAAGAACCTGACATTGTTTCCCAACCTTCAGTTTCTAGATCTGAGCTACAATTTGATCTCAGAAGTGTCCACAAATCTTTCAGGCTTTGCAAAAACACTCAAGACACTTGACTTGAGTCATAATGAAATTGTACAGCTTTTTGATGGTTTCCTAAGGGGTGCAGAAAACATCCATTTGCTTGATATCAGCCACAATATGCTAAGTAGTATTAACCAGTCTGCTTATGAATCTGGAAAAAATAGTTACTCTCAGACGCTGTCCTTGGAAGGAAACCCATTCCACTGCACATGTGATACCCTGGAATTCATCCTGTGGCTCAAAATGTCCAGTGATGTGAAGATCCCTCACCTGGCTACAGCCGTTACTTGTGCCATGCCAGCTCAGAGACAAGGTGAAAGCCTCATAGATTTTGATATAAAGGAGTGCATAGAAGACAACATAGCCTTCCTCATTCACTTCATCTCTGCCTTCTTTATCATTTGCACAACAGTTTCAGCTATTACAATGCACCTCTTCTACTGGGATGCCTTCTACGCTCTTCGCTACTGGAGAGCAAAGCTGAAGGGCTATTATCGGCTGCAGTCAGGAGAGAATGTCTATGATGCCTTTGTTACATATGACACCAAAAATCCTCATGTCTCAGACTGGGTTTTTAACCACCTGCGGATGGAGCTAGAGGAGGGAGGGGACAGGCTCTCGCCCATCTGCCTGGAGGAGCGGGACTGGACCCCAGGAATCCCGGTGATCGACAACCTCACCCAAAGCATCAGGCAAAGCCGAAAGACTGTGTTTGTGCTGACGGAGGACTACGTCCGAAACGGCACCTTCAAGATGGCCGTTTACCTGGCCCACCAGAGGCTCCTGGACGACAACGATGACGTCATTGTGCTGGTCCTGCTGGATCCTGTCCTGCGGCACTCCTGTTTCCTGCGACTGCGCCGACGGCTGTGCAGCAGGAGCGTCCTGGAGTGGCCTCACAACCCGTCTGCAGTGCAGTGGTTCTGGCAGTGCCTGCGAAACTCCATCAGGGTGGACAATCAGGCAATGTACAGCAAGCACTACTCCAAATATTTCACCAACAAGTAAATCTGGCTTTCCACACACACACACACACACACACACACACACACACACACACACACACACGCACACAAACTAACCCACTTCCATTCATCATCCGTGGAACGTCGGCAACATCGGCCGTGTTGTCTGTGGGGCATCCCCCGAGTAGCCAGAACGAATGTTTAAGACGTAATTTAGGGTGAGTTAGAAGACATCGTTTGACATTTAACAATATTTTAAAGTTCAGCTACTGTTTCGGATCTGCAGAAACACCGTCTAGTTTGGATTTACACTGGATATTATCTGGAGTGCCAAGAATGACGAACCGGCTTCCTCTTAATCTGCTCATCCGTACAACGTAGCTGGATGTCGCTGGACGTCGCCTGCTCAGTGGGAAAGGCTGTATTGGTTGCTACAGTTCTAAGCACAGTCTCATTTTAAGGCTATATAATGTTGTGTTCACAACAAAAAATTTAAATACTCTCCTGGTTGGCAATACCCCTACAATGAACTCATCAGCTCCTTGCCATGTGTATCATATTGAAGAAATGTATTTTTAACACACATTCATTTTTAGGAGCAGCTGTTTGTTCTTTTGACTTTTGACTATTCTGCTTTAATTAAACAAACCTTTAAATTAATGGTTTGATGCAAATCAGTTTAAAATGATTGCGGTGTGCAAATACTGCAAGTAGAATGTTAAAATATTACTTGTATACACTAGATGTCAGTAAAACAAAACAATTGATATAGTGAATATAGAATATTGTATTAATAGAATGTGCTTATTACATGCTATGTTTGACACGCTATTTTAAGGAAATGTATGATGAGAGGATCCATGAATTCCATATATTTTATCTGTATTAATTTTTTAAATTATTCTGTTCACTGAGGAGTTCAGAAACATCTGCAGGTGTCAGAATGGTGAAGTGTAAACCTTCCTTTATGACCACCTTTGGAATGAATCTGAAAGAGATGACTGATATATGTAACTCTGTCCACTGGTTTGATGGGGGTTGGTATAGCTAAATTTGATGGCTTTGATGCTACCATGACTCTTCGCTACAGCTATCTTATCTCATTATCTTAATTATATAGTGATCTAACATGCCTCTGTTAGATAACAGGTCAGTATCCCACAAACAGTAATGCATACCCAAAACTATAGCCATTATGCTCTTGTAAAACCTCACAAAATACTTTTACTCCAGCTGTATGACAGCCATTATATGAACACAAAATATACATCACAGTGCGCGACTCCCATATAGTTTCCTCTGGCAAAATCTGGATTCAATTTTGGTTGTAGGTTGATCAATGAACTGGCTGCATGCACCACTTGGGGGGATTCTATTCTAATGTTATTATGTAAATGCCTTCTTAATAAAATGGTCTCACTTGAAGCAGCAGAGGAGAACTATGTGTGTTTGCAGGTTTTTGGTTCTTCCAATAATTTCCTATAATTTTCTGTATACACCTGCACCAGTGTAAACTGGTAATATGACCACAATAAAACGTACGTAGCTAAATAAGAAAGAAAGAGTTGAAGTAGATATGAAATCCAGAAACACAGACAGACCACCTTCCATACCCCTGGCTTAAAGAAACCCTTGAAGCTAATGAAATAATATATAAATAACAAATTATTTTCTCTCCCTACCTCACTCTTCATCCACCAAAAGTGCAGGGGGGTAGCTTCACCTTGGCTGTGATGTTTATGCCCATATTTGGAGTTCCACCTTCCCTGCTTCCCTTCATTGGCCGGTGACTACTGGCTCATTTGCCCGGAAAAGCTGAAACAAGTGTAAATTTCATCTTCAAGTCACAATGTTTCAACTCTGGTTTAGATTCTCCATTCATTTCAACTGGGCTCTCTAGGGGGCGTGGCAAAGCATGCACATTGAGTACATCACAGCCCAGCCGCTCAAGGAGCCTGCCTGCTCTGTTGTCAGACACAGAAAAGAGTAGGAATGAGTTCTATGGACCTTAAAACAACCAGGGGGTTATAGTTTTCACCATGTCAATGCTGAAATTGGTGGTATTCCCCTTTATCACAGTTTCTCCTATATCATTCTAATGTTATAGAATTACACAAACAATTTAACCATGACTAACTGCCTGCCTTAAAGAAAGACACTTAAATTCTTGCTGTCAGGTTTGTGCACCTGTTTATATGTATATACACACAAATATATACACTTTTTGTTGTTTTTGGAGCTGTACTCCAGCATATTGGATGTAATAATTAAACAATGAATATGAGGTTAAAGTGCAGGCAGTCTGCTTTAATTTGAGGAATTTGCATTTGGAGTCTGTTGCAGTTGTCTCAACATGAGGACCAAATAAGTGTCAATTCCAGTAAAGCAGTCCATCATGAGGCTGGAAAATCTGAATAAATCAACATAAATTGAGTGTGTCAAAATCAACAGTTTGATACATTGTTAAGAAGCAGGAATGCACTGGTAAGCTCAGCAATAGCAAACGACCTGATAGACCACAGAAGACCACTGTACTGGATGACCAAATAATACTTGGAATTGTGAAGAAAAAAAACCTTTGCAACCGTCAAACAGATCGAGAACACTCTCCAGGATGTAGGCATAGACATGTCAAAGAGTAACGTAAAGAGGAGACTACACTAGCATAACCTCAGAGTTCACCACAAGATGCAAACCATTGGTAAGCTTCCAGAACAGTTTGCTAAATAAAGAAAAAGAAAAAGTACATTAAGAAACCAGAGTTCTGAAACTTTCAGATCTTTTTCCAAAGATCCAAAGCACCCACTCTGCTGTGAAACATGGTGGAAGTAGTGGTATGGCTTGGGCATGTATGGCAGTCACTGGAACTGGCTCACTTGTCTTTATTGATGATGGCTGCTGACAGCAGCATCAGGATAAATTCTGAACTGTACAGAAACATCTTATCTCCTCAGATCCAACCAACTGCCTCAAAACTCATTGGAATGCCTCACCTTGCAGCAGGACAATGACCCCAAAAATACTGCTAAAGCAACCAAGGAGTTTTTTAGGGCCAAAAAGTGTGATGTTCTTGACCTGCTAAGTCAGTCACCCAGCCTGCATCCAATTGAACATGCGTTGCACTTGTTGAAGACATAACATAACATAACATAACATAACAAAATGCCCCAGAAACAAACAGGAACTGAAGATGGCTACAGTACATGTCATGGTTTTGACATGTACTACAAAGACTGCTTTTCTTTTGCATCTGAAAGAAACGGAGGAACCCCCTTAGTTTAAAGAGTCAGGATTAGATCCTTGGTTCTTTCCTCTTTCGCCTATCTGTCCTCTTTGAAGCAGTGACTTCTGTTTCCCTTTTTCAAATCCCGTCTTCGCGGAGCTCGTTTGTTTATTATTGAGCTAGAGGTCTTTCCTTTCCTTTTCTGCTCAAGTCTCGAGCCTGTTTTGCCCTCTTTTCTGGGTTGTTTTTTGTTGGGTTTACGCTGGGAGTTTTTTCCCATTTGTTTATTTTCTCTGTTCTGTTCACAGATTCCTCTTCCACCCCTTTATCACAGTCGCGTCTGGTCCTCCGACCCATCCTCGGTGGGTCCCCCATCCCCCACAGTACACAAAAGCCAGATGGAGGCACCAGCGACCCCGTCGGGGTTTTGGCTATGCAGCACACGGCCTTAGCCACTCATGAGGAGGACATTCAGGCCCTCCAAGTGCAGCAGCAGGCTATGTTCACACAACAGGGTCAATTGGTTGACCAGCTGCGCTGCCAGGAGGACTGTCTGCATGAGTTGGCAGTCTTCACCTAATGGCGGTCGCATCCACACCTACAGTTCAGTCAGGCCACTGTTGTTCAAATAACTTTATTGACATTATGAAACAATACATTTTAGGTTTGGCGGTATGGTTCTGTTCACCAAGCCCTCCCGCCCATCCACGCGAGCAAGCATGGGTATGGCGGCGAGGGCAGCTGCACAACCCCCATTAGGGTTACGCTAGAACAGAACCGCAGCACTGAGAATGGTTTTGACAGAATCCATTCAGTCAGATAGATATATATATATATATATATATATATATATATATATATATATATATATATATATATAAATGGCACTTTTAAGTGTCATTATCACAACAATTTACAAGGAACCGGGCCTGAAACCCCGTAGAGCATGCCTAAGGCGACGGTGGCAAGGAAAAACTCCCTGCTGTTAGCAGGAAGAAACCTTGGGCAGAACCTGACTCTGAGGGGGAAGTCCATCCGCCGCTGACTGGCACCGGTTACTAAATGCTGATTACAGAATAGAAATTTGTAGACCGAACATATGAAAATGTCAATGTATAAGGAGCCGGTGAGGAAGACTGATTGAAGCCCGGCAGGTGCATCATAGCTGGGTACATGCATGGAGCTGGAGCCGACCGTCTGCTTCTGGAGAACGATGTTTGTTGATCTATAGCTATCGCTCCGGCGGATGCCGAAGCGGGAAGGAAAGAGGAAAAGAAATCAGTAGGCACTCGAAAATGTTAGTGATTCATGCAGGAGCGATATAGGCTAGGTGTATGCGCGCAATGGGAAACTGAAGAGGATGGAGCTGGGGTGGAGGGGGGGGGTTTTGTGTGCAGCGGGTGTGCTGGCAGGGGGATCCACCATGGTAGGGCGAGGCGGTTAAATAGACCGCCTTGTTATGTGAATGGACTGATGGGTGAATCGTCACTACTCAGCTGAGCTGTCAGCCGATTAACTATGGCCGGGTTTCACTCTCGTGACCTGCCTGAACTGACGCTATGCTCGATTTCAGTCAGGCCACTGTTGTTCAAATAACTTTATTGACATTATGAAACAATACATTTTAGGTTTGGCGGTATGGTTCTGTTCACCAAGCCCTCCCGCCCATCCACGCGAGCAAGCATGGGTATGGCGGCGAGGGCAGCTGCACAACCCCAAAAAACAACCATACGCCAAGTGCTGCCAGCATGTGCACACGTGATGACCGTGCAACGACCCCTCGCCTTGGAGGAAGCCGATCTGTCCATCTGCTCAAGGATCCCCCAATACCACAACGATCAATGTCATGTACACCAACGCCTGTTGGACTCCCCCGTGCGCCAGACGGAGTGCGGACCAACCCCATGAATTCCATGTGTAGTGATAAAGAACAATGTGTGACCTTCTGGCTACCGATGAAACCATACTGTCCTTCAGCACAAGGTCCTTCTAACGTAACATGGATCAGTGGCTATGTGCACCCACGCCCGTTGGACTCCCCTGTTCCAGATGCAGTGCAAAATAACCCCAGGAAGTTCTACGTGTAGTGATAAAGAACGACGTGTGACCTCTGGCTACCGATGAAGCCATGCTGTCCTTCAGCACAAGGTCCTTTAACGTTACATGGATCAGTGGCTAAGTGTACCAACGCTTGTTGGACTCCCCCGTGTGCCAGAGTATAGTATGACTAACCCCAAGAAGTTTATGTGCAGTGATAAAGAACAATGTGTGACCTTCCAGCTACCGATGAAGCCATCCTGTCCTTCAGCACAAGGTCCTTTAACGTTACATGGATCAGTGGCTAAGTGTACCAACGCTTGTTGGACTCCCCCGTGTGCCAGAGTATAGTATGACTAACCCCAAGAAGTTTATGTGCAGTGATAAAGAACAATGTGTGACCTTCCGGCTACCGATGAAGCCATCCTGTCCTTCAGCTCGAGGCCTTTTAAACGTTACATGGATCAGTAGCTATGTGTACCAACGCATGTTGGACTTCCCCTGGGAGCCAGACATTGGATTACCCAGGGAAATTCTATGTGTAGTGGTGAATAACAATGTGTGACCTTTCAGCTACCGATGTAGCCATCCTGTCCTTCGACCCAAGGCCCCTTTACATTTACGTGGATCAGTGGCTATGTGTACCAACGCCTGTTGGACTTCCATGGGAGCAAAACTAATCAGGGGAGTTATATGTGTAGTGATGAAAAACTATGTGTGACCTTCCAGCTCTCGGTCTTCTAACATTACGTGGATCAGTGGCTATCTGTACCAACGCCTGTTGGACTTCCATGGGAGCAAAACTAATCAGGGGAGTTCTATGTGTAGTGATGAAGAACTATGTGTGACCTTTCGGCTACGGATGAAGCCGGCATGCCTATGGGAGAAGCTCTTCATCCCTTCAGGTCACTGCCAATTAATATCGTACCAACGCCTGTTGGTCTTCTCCCTAACGGTCATGGAGGATGCTGTGCGTAACATTGCTTCATGGCGCCCGTATGCCTAGGGCCATTCTAACTACTGAAGTTGTATTTGTAGTATATGTATATGTACCAACCACCTAAAAGCTATGTGTGAACTTTTCGGCTACGGATGAAGCCGGCATGCTTATGGGGAGAAGCTCTTCGTCCCTCAGGTCAATGCCAATTAATACCATACCAACGCCTGTTGGTCTTCTCCCTGACGTCAGGGAGGATGCTGTGCGTACCATTGGCTTCATGGCGCCCGTATGCCTAGGGCCATTCTAACTACTGGAGTTGTATTTGTAGTATATGTATATGTACCAACCACCTAAAAGCTATGTGTGACCTTTCGGCTACTGATGAAGCCGGCATGCTTATGGGGAGAAGCTCTTCATCCCTCAGGTCAAATGCCAATTAATACCATACCAACGCCTGTTGGTCTTCTCCCTGACGTCAGGGAGGATGCTGTGCGTAACATTGGCTTCATGGCGCCCGTATGCCTAGGGCCATGCTAACTACTGAAGTTGTATTTGTAGTATATGCAAGAACAGCGCGAAGCGTGAATTTTTCATAACGCAAGTCCAAATCCAATTATGCATAATGCAATCCAGTCCAGGCGTCTACTAGCCTATTGATGAAAGGGACAGACGAGCATCCTTTGTTAATGATGTTGACGGTGGCTTGGTTGTCGCAATAGGCCAAAATTTGTTTCCTTGGCCAGCTGTTTCCCATAGGATGCAAGCAACGATGATTGGGTATAGTTCGAGCAAAGCTATAAATTGAATATTGCGAGGCAGAGTTTGCAGCTCTTTAGGCCATGTTTCTGCAACCATAGTATTATAAACCCCCAAAGCAATAGAAAGCGCTGCGTCTGTAAAGAATTTAAAAGTAACTGATGTTTCGACGTAGTCGTTATGAAAACGCAAGGCTTTAATCCAAGTGCGAATCTTCCAGCCCCGAAATTGGACCTCTTGCTCCGCCTACCCACTTGCTATAAGTTTAAAATCCATGAAAATCAACCATGCGTCGAGAGCATCATGTTGCATAATTAATTGAATTTTGCATCGCAAACGTTAAACGGTCTGAAATTGATGATTTAATAGCAACTCACCTTTATTAATAGCTACCAGACATCATTTATTAATGCTTATTATACATTACATTCATTTATACCACGGCATTGTTGAATACTCGGTTCTGATGGGGTCAATACGCATTCCAAGGTTGTGCATTGATTTTCACCACTGCCTTTTAACAGTGTGTCTTTCGTCCCGCTCGTGTCTCGCTTGCTTTCAACTTGGCTATCAGCTAATTCTCGCAAGCATCACATCCGAACCTATGCTGTCCTTTAGTCCACAGTTGTATTAAGAAAATTATGCATGTTTGGAAAATTCAAACATGAACACACTTATACGACCGAAAAACACTTCCGGTTTCGATATTTTACTTTCAGCGGTCAAAATAACTTTGGTCTAGCACTCCGCAAGAACGGGACGCACATCACTGGTTCTTTGCAGAGTGAAATGATTACACGTGTCACATACTGACTGATCTACGGTATTCGGGTTTCTGTAGTTTTCGCGAAAATCAATGTTATTCTTTCGTCCCGGTTCTCCCCTAGTAGCCTAGTATCCACAAAAAACTACACGCGTAATGTTGCAATGTGAATTAGGGTTGTCTGCAATCAGTAGTATGCTAGGGTAATATAGCCTACAAATCCCTGGCAATGATATAATTTAGCCGTAATAATGATGAATAGGCTACAACACTTAAATTCAACCTGAAAACTTTTAGCTAGGTATCCGAGTAGGCTACGCAGATGCAGTAGGCCTACGAGCGCAATTATGTCCCGATAAATTAAAATACCATGCAGGATACAGATCGGCCAACGCAATAACGTGCAAGATATAGAATGTATAATTACATACCAGGTTAACGGTAGGCCTGGTCTTCACATCATTACCGATTACACACGCAGAACTCACGGCGCGGGCGAATTAGTCTGCGACAGAAGGCGGGCAAGGCAGGGCGCTGGGGAAGCAGGTACGATAATAGTTGGAGCAGCAGTGCGTTAGGACGTGAACTATGTAGACTAATCATTTGTCGCATTTGTTTATTTATTCATTTTCTCCCCACTTACGTATCAGCCTCCGTGAACGGCCACGAACCTCTTGTATCAGAAGCCAGCTCGATGATTAGCCTAGTCGGACCGCGTCCACGAAGTATCAGATCTCTTTGGTCTCCCACTTCCAGAACGAGGCAGCGAGTATACGAACATGACCAACCAATAATCCGGGGCAAGGTGTATGCTTACCGTTTAGGTTAGCCCAAGGATCATATAAAGGTTACCGTGCGTTTTATGCCTCTGAAGCCAATATAGTCGGTTAATGTCAGCTAGCAATCCTGTTGAAAGGTTTCGAATACGAGCAATAAGGTCCGGGTTACACGACAAGACACACGCTTTAAATAGCCAGCTTACGCAACGTGAATATCGCCCTTCCTTGTCCGGGAAATGTTATTTGAATATCGCCAGTTTCCATAGCGGATCACTTAGCTTTAGCAACAAATTCAGGAATCCTATTCGTTTTCGCTGACAGTGTGCAGTCATGCATGCAGGGAAGCAGGTTCGAAAAACCGAATGTTATTTGGATATATCGCCCTTTTCTTTTGTCTAACAGAGCATAAAACTTAAGAATACAGAGCTTGACATCACTTAGCTTTTACGTAGAATTTTGCAGGATTCCGATTCTTTTTCCCCGGCGTGTAGTAGAACAAGCAGGATGTGCAGCGCAGAAGATTTTTTGTGTGCAGGTTTTTGTGTGCAGCGGGTGTGCTGGCAGGGGATCCACCATGGTAGGGCGAGGCGGTTAAATAGACCGCCTTGTTATGTGAATGGACTGATGGGTGAATCGTCACTACTCAGCTGAGCTGTCAGCCGATTAACTATGGCCGGGTTTCACTCTCGTGACCTGCCTGAACTGACGCTATGCTCGATTTATTGTCAACGCAGGGGACACTCTAAGGCCAAGTGCCCTAAATTGATGGGAAACGGGGGGTCTTGCTAGGGGAACGAGGGACCCTAGTGAGACATAATAGTACAGTCCTCCGTACCTTACTGCCAGTTCAATTGCTCTAGGATCAACGCTCGGTCAAAAGCGACACGTTTATTGATTCCGGAGTTGAGTGTTTTGTCGATGCCAAGTGGGCCAGGGAGCTAAAAATGCCAGTTCACCACCTTGCACAACCCCGTTTTGTCACAGCTCTCGACGGGCGCCTGTTGGGCACTGGTACTGTTAATGAGACCACGGGGCTTATCTGTATGCGTGCATTTTACGGGGGTCATTCGGAGCATATCCGGTTCTTCCTGGTCAACTCCCCGGCCTAACCCCTCGTCCTAGGGCATTCCTGGCTAGTCCAACACGGTCCGCATGTTAATTGGGGTGAGAACAAAGATACCATCCTCCAATGGGGTCCCCAATGCACATCTCACTGTCGACTGACATCATCGTCCGCTTCTGGTGGACGTTGGTACCATCCGGAACTTAGTTCGTTCAGTGACAATGAGGAAGGGGATTTCCCGACGGATCAGGTTAGGTCTTCTCCTCTCTCAGAGGATGGAGAGGAGAGTTTGGCCTGGGATTCGCTGGCTGACGGGAATACTCCTTGGGACAATGTCTCCCTGGACGAGCTCTCTGATTCAGAGATTATGTGGGAGTCCCCACCTCATTCACCCTCTAGTGTAGATAATACTAGAGTTATGAGGGCACTTGATTTCCCCCTGCCAGCTAACGTGCCTGCCGAGTATGGGGATCTCGTTGAGGCATTTAGCAAACAGCGAGCCACTACCTTGCCACCGCACCGACCCTATGACTGCGCCATTAATTTACATCCTGGAAGAGTACCTCCTCGGGGTTCTCTATATTCCTTATCGGCCCCTGAAAGTGCCGCTATGAAGGAATACATCAAAGAAGCTCTGTCCAATGGCTTCATCAGACCCTCTACCTCGCCGACTGGGGCTGGTTTCTTTTTGGTGGAGAAAAAAGATGGGGGTTTGAGGCTCTGTATTGATTATAGAGCATTAAATGACATTACAGTGAAGAACCGTTACTCGCTGCCACACATGAATTCCACATTCGAATGCCTCCAGGGGGTAAGTGTTTACTAAGCTCGACCTCCGTAACGCTTGCAATTTAGTGCATATTCGTGAAGGAGATGAGTGGAAGACAGTGTTTAACACTCATAGCGGACACTACGAGTACCCTCCTCATACCGTTCAGGCTCACTAGCGCCCCCTCTGTCTTTCAGATGCTAGTGAATGATGTGCTCAGGGAGATGTTGGAGAGATTTGTTTTTGTCTATTTAGACGACATTTTAATTTTCTCCGATAATCTAACCGAACACATTGTGCATGTCAGGCAGGTACTGAGAGCACTTCTCAAAGCTCAACTTTACATCAAGGCTGAGAAGTGTGTCTTCCATTCTGACTCTGTTTCCTTCCTGGGGTTTATTGTATCAGAAGGTAAGCTCCAGATGGACCCCGAGAAGGTTTCAATGGTCAGGAACTGGCCTACACCAGAATCGGTAAAACAGGTGCAGCGATTCCTGGGATTCCGGCACCAGCGTGGGTTCAATGGAATCTGAAGGCTGAGGCAGCTTTCACAGAGTTAAAAAAGAGATTTAGCTCTGAGTCTATTCTGATCACTCCCAACCCTTCCCTCCTTTTCATCATAGAGGTTAATGCCTCTGAGTTGGGGGTAGGGGCTATATTATCCCAGTGTTCGCCCCAGGATCAGAAAGTTCATCCGCGTGCCTATTTTTCTCGAGGCCTGACACCGGCCGAGAAATATTATGATGTAGGGGACCAGGAGCTTTTGGCGGTGAAATTGCTGCTGGAGGAGTGGCAACATTAGCTTGAGGGGGCCGAGCATCCCTTCATTGTTTGGACGGAAATCTAGAGTACATTCAGGGTGCCAAGCGACGTAATTTGCGGAGTTCCAAGAATGTGAAACCGGTGTCACGGATCTTTGACCGGTCCGAGGACAACCGTTCTCCTGAGCCAATTGTTCCCACTGCTCAGATTCTGGCCCCAGTCAAATGGGACATTGAGTCCCTTGTGCTAGGGGCCCAGCGACTGGACTCGGATCCGGGTGGGGGACCTCCTAATTACTTGTTTCGGAGTCAGGTACTGCAATGGGGACATTCCTCCCGCATTACGGGTCATCCTGGTGTCCATCAGACAAAGGATTTCCTGTCCACACGGTTTTGGTGGCCTGGTATGGAGAAAGATGTTCGGGAGTCTGCGCCTGTAATAGGCGGTCTGCGCCTGTAATAAGAGTTCACAACTCCCACCCTCGGGGCTTCTGCACCCTTTACCCACCCGTAGTCTTCCTTGGAGCCACGTCGCCTTGGATTTTATCACTGGTTTGCCTGCATCTGACGGCAACACTGTTATTCTGGTGGTCATGGATAGATTTTCCAAGGCGGTGCATTTTATTGCTCTAACCAAGTTGCCATCAGCGCCGGAAACTGCACGGTTAGTGGTCGACCATGTTTTTAGAGTGCACGGCCTGCCCCAAGATGTTGTGTCTGATCGCGAGCCCCAGTTTGCCACACGATTTTGGCTTTCTTTCTTTCTTGCAGCTGGGGGCATCCGTTAGTCTGTCTTCAGGATTTTACCCGGAGACTAACGGACAAAGCGAACGCACCAATCAGACATTAGAGAGCACTCTCCGTTGTCTGGCAGTAGTCAATCCGACTTCATGGAGTCGTCACCCTCGCTTGGGCAGAATACGCACATAACACGCTGCGTAATGCATCCACGGGGCTCTCGCCATTCGAGGCTTAGTTCGGGTATCAACCCCCTCTGTTCCCCGAGTTGTAAAAGAACGTAGAGGTACCATCTGCTGGGTCCTTTGTCCAGAGGTGTCAGGCCGTTTGGAGGAGAGTTTGTGCATCACTCCTGCGCACCTCGGCTAGGCAGAAGGGACTGGTCGATAGGCATCGCCGCCTGGCTCCCTCCTACTGGGTTGGGCAATGGGTTTGGCTATCCACGCGGGATCTTCCTTTGCAAGTGGAATCTCGCAAACTCGCTACGCGCTTCGTGGGGCCTTTTAAAATTATTCGCAAGATTAACCCGGTTACGGTGCGCCTTCAGCTTCCTCAGTCTATGAGGATTCACCCGACGTTTCACGTCTCCCATCCTCATCACAGTACAGGCCTGGCAGACAATCACTGGGGAAGATACCCAGCGTCCGGTGATGTCTACGGGTCGCAAACTTCAGACAGTCATTGAATGCAAAGAATTTGAAACCAAGTACTACATATGATGACTTTATTTCAGATAATTAATTTGTCCCATTACATTTTCTCCCCTAAAATGGGGGCACTATGTATATAAAGGGCTATAAACATTATCTGAAATAAAATATAATCATATCCATAACCATTTACATTATAAAGGCTTTTGGGAGACACAGGAAACTGTATACATTTACGAGAAGGTACAGTATATTGATTGTAATTTACATACAAATACTCAGAAGTAGATGTACAGTGGAGCTAAATTTTGTTCTTTAAGGAACAGATTTTGTACATGTATCGTAAAAGTACAATAATGTTCTATTTTGGGTACTAATAAGTACCTTTTGCAAGCAAAAGAGGTACAAATTAATTGTGTATTGCTGGCTAGGGATACAATGTTATGTACCTATAGGGTACCACCCCAGTGACAAACGTCTGTACCTTTTTAGGCACTTGTTCATACTTTTTTTTGAGAGTGTACTTTTCCCGAATCCTTAAAATGAAAGTAATTAGACGCCTTCATAATGAGAAAGTACAATTCATTTGCCGTAACTAACCACAAGGTGTCATCGTTGAGAATGTTTCGAAAGTGTATTTCTGGAACGCAACGTTTTGACAAACAGTCAATTCGTTTTCAGTAATTATTTGTAAATATATAATGGCATTGATAAAGGGACGAGTTAAAATAAATGTCATTCCTTCCCTAAAATCACCACTATTAAATCTGTTTCAATATGTCCTTTTTCTGAGGATTCGATGTGACGTCACGCATTTGATTAGCATATTCCAGGGCATATATATTCTCCGCCTGAACAGTTCGATTCCCAATCCGCTGCAGCAGCAAGTTGACTTTGTTCATCGTAAATCAGCTGAACTCTGGTGAGTTACAAAATACTTTAATTGTATCTTTCTAAGTGCATTTTTCTGAAATATGAACTGCCTCGCTAATACTTTTACTTGACTATCTGCTGCAAAAAATGAAATGTTCATATGAGAAAGGCAAATATTTGCTGTGAAGTCCAGTGGACAAAAAGTGTGGCTGGATTTCTTTAAAGAAATGTAGAGAAAGAAAAACGTATGTTGTAAATAGAAGTATACTGTTAAATGGAGAAGAGAGGTCGACGGTGCAGAATTTTTCTTTGTTAAGGTCGTACTGCAAGCTCGGCAATACATAAAGTCATGACAATAACGGTAGTTGAAATTTGGTGGCTTTCAAGATGTGAATTATTGCTCGTAATTAAATCAGAGAAACACTAGCTAACTTGTGGGTGTTTTCTGCGATGATTTTTGTGCGACTGGAAGTACCGTTAGAAACCTGCTGTCTGAGATAATGCCATGCTGGGCGGTGGTTTTCTTGAGACTGCAGACCGAGCTTTTTTTGTGAGCACTAAACAATAGCTTAAGCGACTTCGGAAGTATTTTTTTTTTTCTTTTAACGATTGCCACGTGGAACAGAAGCAGGCCTAATATATTGTATTTCAGTAATGTGCCATATTCTTTATCTTTTCGCCTTGACGTGACATTTCTTTCAAAAGCTGCATTTTCCTCCCCCGCAGCTCTATAGCGTTCTCAACACAAGGACTTTTATTGTTATGTAAATTTTTACAAAAAAAATGTTTAGCTTAGCCTACTGTAAGAGAATAAATTCGCACGGGGTGCAGTTCTTATGGTCGGTAAATTGATCAACGTTATTGATGCGCATTGTGCAAGATGTAACTCAGTGTGTGGTGTGGCGGTGGGTGGGGGCGTATAAGAGCTGCGTTTCAGGAAGGCAAGCTGCGCACTGGAATCTGTCTGGTTTCACAGCCATTTTAAATTACGTGTATTAATAATGAACCATTATTTTCAATAGATAACCTACAAACATGGAAAGCAAACCAGACCTGGATGAGGTCACCAAATTCGATAAGACCAAGTTGAAGAAAACTGAGACTCAGGAGAAAAATCCTTTACCATCAAAAGAAAGTATGATGCTGATTAATAATAATGCATTTAATTACAATGCACGCAATATATTATAGCCTATATATGTGCGTAGCTTATATACACACACATAGGCTACATGCTGCAGTTATAGCAGCTGTCACTGTTAGCAGCTGACACATGTTACAATACATTGATTTTAACATTTAACTAGCTTTTTCTAAATATATTTTTTTAATGAATTTTAAGAGACTAAGGCTTTTGTCTTCCCTTTCATTGCAGCCATCGAACAGGAGAAGAAAGCCACATCCTGAGGAGGGGTATTCCACGATGCACACTGTACATTCCACGAGCATTGCCTTCTTTTTCACTTGTTTTAGCGCTATAACTTTGTAAATGAAAACCTAAGTTGCATTGTGATTGGACAAAAGCAGATGACTGTGCAGCCCCACACCCTGCCCTTCCCCATTCCCATCCCTGAAGCTGTTTTATATCAGTGATGACCTGGTGGCGGTCTGTGCAGAGCGCCTGTCGCTCATCCTTATGTCCTCCGAACATCTCCGCATGGCAACAAGGGGAAGAAAGAGGGCGTGGCCCAGAAACGCAGGAATCAACGTTCCACACATACAAATCTAGCGTAGTGTCTGGCAGCCCCTATAATGCCTTCAATATATTTTTTTGATATGCAAATAAATTGTTAAGCCCTGTAATGACATGTGGTCGTGTGAATGGATTTTTTTTTCCTTCTATGGCCAAAACTGGAGTGAAACAGGAGGTCAGAACGAACTCATGAGATTTTTTTTAACCATTCCTTTTTGATAATGCTTAATTTGGGATAGCTTTTTAAAATGTTTGTTTTTGATAACATTTCGGATGGACTGTTTGTTTGGACTTGTCTCGTTAGAATTGTCGCAGTGTAAAAAGACATTAATGGAAATTAAACCAATGTGTTGAATTTGACTTAAAAATAGCCAATCAAAGTGTTTTCTGAATTTAATTGTGAAGACTCAACAATCATATTCTGGAACCCTATTGAGAAAAGTGGAAACCAAAAATGTTCTAATAAAAGATTTTTTTATTTGCAGCTTTTGTGTAATTATCTTTAATTGCGTTAATTATCTTTATTAAATGTTTTTAATCTCACGAACATGAAATTTTGTTATCTTACAGTGTATAGATCATTAAACCTGAACTGTACCGATTTATGAATACTGTATTGATATTGAATAGTTTGCTTAAATGTTTGTATAAAAAAAAGATTGGAAATTTCCTTCAGGAAAATGGAAGCAACACAGTGTTATCAGTAAATCAGTAGACACATGCATGCTTTCTCTTTATCAGTAAATCAGTAGACACATGCATGCTTTCTCTTTATCAGTAAATCAGTAGACACATGCATGCTTTCTCTTTATCAGTAAATCAGTAGACACATGCATGCTTTCTCTTTATCAGTAAATCAGTAGACACATGCATGCTTTCTCTTTATCAGTAAATCAGTAAACACATGCATGCTTTCTCTTCATCAGTAAATCAGTAGACACATGCATGCTTTCTCTTTATCAGTAAATCAGTAGACACATGCATGCTTTCTCTTTATCAGTAAATCAGTAGACACATGCATGCTTTCTCTTTATCAGTAAATCAGTAGACACATGCATGCTTTCTCTTTATTTTTTGTGGAAAAGTTGGCAGCAGTGTGGCTGTAATAAGCATCAACAGTCCTATACACTCCTGTTAGAGGATTTTAGGAGATAATCATGGAATAGGAGGTAAAGAGAAGACAGTACAGCCATACCCTTTCTTTAAATATAGCCACACCCTCTCGTTAAATACAGCCACACCCTATTTAAATGCAGCCACACCCTCTCTTTAAATACAGCTACACCCTCTATTTAAATGCAGCCACACCCTCTCTTGAAATACAACCACACCCTCTCTTTTAATACAGCCACACCCTCTTTAAATGCAGCCACACCCTCTCTTGAAATACAACCACACCCTCTCTTTTAATACAGCCACACCCTCTTTAAATGCAGCCACACCCTCTCTTGAAATACAACCACACCCTCTCTTTTTCCCTGGGGAGGAATTTTGAGAAGGTCCCTGGAGTGTTGAGTGTTGAGTTTGCTCATTGAATTATTGGATACTAATGTGGAGTACCTGCCTCGGGTTAGGTAATTGGGGCTGGGCCATTGATTATAAAAGCAGCGCACCTGAACAGGAAAGGAAGGGATCTGGGGAAAGTAACGAACAAGCCAACCTGAGTTTGGGATGAAAAAGTGTAACGCTTTCTTTTGTCAAGGTCAAAATTTAGAGCAAATGTTGAACGCAGGCCATTGTGTGTGCATGCATGCGTACGTACGTGCGTGTGTACGTGTGTGCGCACTGGAAAATACAGTGAACAGCAATTAACTTGCTTTTTTGTATGTTTCGCGTTACAAATTCCTGAAATTCTGAATGTAATTTTCAGTCTAAACCACTCTGCTATGACATAATTCTCTGAGACTAATCTGAAGGCTACCCTGTTTGAAATTCGGCTAAAAAAAGCAATGACCTGATTTAAGGATTTATTGATTTATTTATGATTAATTATCCTTGAGCCTTAAGGCAGAAGCCCATGGGAGGTCATGTGGTTCTCTTATGTTCTTCCTTTTGATGTCTATGTCTATATTGTGTCTGTCCCATCCAATTGTTTTACTTTTTCTCATCTATTTTAATTATACATAAATGTACTTTTAATGTAAGGTGACCTTGAGTGTCCAGAAAGGCGCCAATCAAATAAAATGTATTATTATTATTATTATTATTATTTTTAGCTGCTAATGTGTAATGTGGGCTTTGGCCTTCTGTGTGAGCACTGAACATACAGTACGTGTAACAATTTTGGGAATGGACTCAGGATGCATCCAGGAAACTTACCTGCTAAAAAATTATTCAGAACCGATAAAATACTCCCGCCTAATAACGTTCTTTTCTTCTCTCACCAATGCAAGGCAGGTGTGTTAGAGGCCTCCCAGTTGCTTTTCCATAAGTAATAAAACATATCTTAAATAAATTATATCAAACTGCCAATGGTTAGTCCAAATCTTGGAAAAAATAAAATGGAATAAAATCTCTATACTCACAGAGTGACTCAATATTTAAAATAGAGGAAAGTTGTGTTTAATTCAGAGTAAGCTGTGGGAGCAAACTGTTCACAGACGTATCCTCTCACATAGAATTTGGGACATATTATTTGAAGTTCCCCCAGGGTGTAAGACAACAAGCCTGGCCTTAATTGTTGTTTGAGATATCTCCAGATTTGCGCAGGCACGGAGTGTGCGGTAGGCGTGTTGTAATTAAAGTAGTCAAGAAGCCGACTCCCTTACACTAGAATCCAAAACCTGCTTTTCCTTGGGAGATTTCATGTTGGCAAACATGGACACTGCAAATGTTCCCATGGCAACCTGCTTCCCTTTAACTGAACAACTAAGAACAATGGTTTCATAATAATCCGATTTGTGTACTAAAACACGTCCACTGTCAGTGTAACAAACATATTGGGCTCTATCTTACACCTGGCGCTAAGCAGCGGTAACCCAAACGCAAGTGTCTTTGCTAGCTTCAGACCGACACAGTTATCATTTTACCATCCAGCGCTCATGTTGTTTAAATAGCGCCCATAGCAAATTAACTGGGTGGGTTGGTCTTAAGGTGAGGTCTGGCCAGGATAATTTTTAGCGTATTGCTGTCTTGAGGAAGCTGAAAGCGCTTGTGCTAAAACCACCACGAACCTGGTCTTAAGTCATGTCGCAGTTGTTTCAATGTTAGTTTAGCTGTGCAATATTAAGATAGTAATATGTGTCTATATAGGCGTGTGCACAGACTGGAGGGTATACTCGTGCTGTGCACACACCTATGTAGGCGCATATTAAAAATAAAAATGACAACTGTGTCGCTCTGAAACTAGCAAAGACCCTTGCGTTTGGGTTACCGCCGCTTAGCGCTGGGTGTAAGATAGAGCCCATTGTGTCATATTGTAAAAACGCCCTTTCTCACAGTTTTCATATCACAATACCTTTTGGACTGCTGTATAGACACATGGCACATTTTTATAGTCATGGTCTTTTTCCCTAAATTAGCTCTTTTGTCATGGGTTTTTTATATTAGTCTGGTGGTTCTGGAATAAGTTATGAGATCATTGTTGTTTTTTTCCAGCAGATTTGGCTCACTGTAGCTTGCAGGTATTCTTGTGTCAGTTTGTCCTTACAGAAAAGGGAGCTTCTTCCAAGGCACATTACATCACTGTCTGTTTGAAAGAGCTTTTTCCTACATTCTCTCCACCTGAACTGGGATCATCCATCCATCCATTATCTAACCCGCTTATTCCTGTTCAGGGTTGTGGGGGGCTGGAGCCTATCCCAGCATGCATTGGGTGAGAGGCAGAAATAGCCCCTGGACAGGTCTTGAATCCATCAAAGGGCAGACCTGGGATCGATAAACATTTATTTGGTGGTGGTAACAGAATGACCTAGGATGAAGTCCACTTTTTATCAGGAAACAGTCACTGAAAGAGACTGAATAGCTTACTGACACATAACGAAACTTACAATGCTGCCAGTGCTGACATTGGAGACACATGAGGAATGTTGTGTTTTACAGGCAACACAACATTTAGCTTTGTGAGAGTGCACGCTGCCCCATTATAGTAAACAAATGCTCTCATCTAACAAACGCTGAGCGCTGGGTCGAGGGAATGTAAAATGCTGGCCAGAGCAGGAAATTACTAAAAAACCCCTTATAAGGGAGAAAACAATCCCCTCTAAGCCCTTTTCGCATTGTCATGAGACAGCCAGACACAATGCCGAAGAAAAGGTCAGCACTGGAGTTCTTGAAGAATGTGCTGGTGAAAAAGGAGTTTTTAAGAATGTGCTGGTGGTGGAAGAACAGGGATATTTCAGCCATAAAAAGACTTCGGACTGGAAGCATAAACATACAATTATGTAATCAGTTTTTACTTGTGGTTTTAAAGGACAGCCTCAAATGGTGGATCTGAGCAAGGCTCTATCTGCGAATTGCCTTCGGGTTTACATTTGAGATAAGCATGAACAGGCACACAACTGACACCTTTAGATTTTGTGCTTGTAGGGAGGATCGGATGCGGGAGTACAGGCGGGTATTTCACAAAGCAGGATTACTGAGTTAGCTGAATAACTGCACTGAGTAAAATCCAGAACCTCTCTTTTTACTTCAGCCCATATTGGCCACTGCATCTTATCACTCTTAGCTGCACAGGACCATACTGGGGAACTGTTGCAGCTGGCAGGGGGGAGATTGAGGCGCTCGACTGACCACAGGAGTCATTACGACTGTGATGAGGTACAGGGCGAAACACTGGAGTTGGAACAGGAGGCACTACTGGATATGCCTCACATAAGCCCAAATAAACCTGTGTTTCTGCATATAGGGCTCCTGTATTCTGAAGCAGTCTTTTATCCTCCTCTGATCTCCGTGCCTTTCTTCCATCAGCCCTCCCCCTCCGTGTGAGTAATGAAATAACTGTGGGGGTGGGTATGTACGTATAATTAGACTGCAGGAAGGGGCACTGCATCTTCGCCTTGTCTGGGGCGTAGACACAATCATTAGCGATTTGCGGGCCCAGCGCATCCCTGGTAGAGGTGGTTGATGGGTCTTAATTTAGTGAGCACTCAACGCTCCGGTTTACGCTGGCGATCAGCCAACTGCGGGAGGTGACTGGGTTCAGCTACCATCACAAGAACTGAGACCTTGTGCTTTTTGATGACTGGATCACTTCCCCTCTTCCCTGTGCTACAGCTGCAGCTGCCTCTCTGGTTGTGTGTCTGCGTGTGTGTGTGTGTGTGTGTGTGTGTGTGTGTGTGTGTGTGTGTGTTTGTATGTGTGTGTGTGTGTGTGTGTGTGTGTGTGTGTCGGTGTGTGTGTGTCGGTGTGCGTGTGTTTGTGTCTGTGCGTGTGTGCGTGCGTGCGTGTATGTGTGTGTTTGTGTGTTATGTAAGAGTCTTCCAAAACCTGCCTGTGGAGCACAGACAGGATTGACACCAGCTGTTCTGCTCTCAGGGACGGCCAAGAGTTCAGCCCCACTTTTTATTCACTCTTCTATCCCTTTCATATGTACCCCAGCTACCTTTCCAATGCATAAGTTTCACTTTCATATGATTCATTACTACTGTTTATTGTTATTAGATGCGCATGTGACAGCCAGGGTGAGGGGAACCTTTTTTATTTATTTTAAAAAAGCAGAAACTGCCTCCAGAAACTAGCCTTCTTTTATTTATCCTTTTATGAGTCGCCATTCGATAACGATAAAGGACTGATAATTGCCATGTAAAATTACACTGCTAATGTATACTGATAATTGTGAAAATGTATTTAACTTCAATGGGATATTTCATTTTCTAAGGTGTTTTTGATTGGTAAATATTTCTGACTTCCAAGAAGAAATTATTTGAGCGTGACATATTGTTACGTTCAAATTGTTTTTTCTTGGATATTCGGACTTCCGAGATCATTTGAACACAGCATAAGATAACCATTGCTGTCAAATATTATCTTTTTTTGGGAGTATGTGCAAAGACACATTTTCAGCCATGCATACTGGCATTACAAGATGCTTCTTCCATGTTGATCTCAGTTATCTGGGAGGCAGTACATGGAGCAAGGCAGAAAATTCAGAGATTTCAAAGGCACGTCTTCTCCTTGTAAATCCCAGTTTCTGGTAGTGCGAGACTTCAGGAGGCATTTTGCTTCGAACGACATTGTGAAGGATGCACATAACCAAAATACCCATGGCCCCAGTGTATTTTTCTTACCCCCAATTGCTATTAAACAGCCTCCTCTCTGGAGCAGACCTTTAACAGGGATGGACACAGCAGAGACACACATGTATACCAGTTAGATTTAGATAAGTATCTCAGCCTGAACCTGACTAAAGACTGGGAAGTCAGTAAATAAAGGGCCAATATACAATATAAAATATACCATATAAAAAATACAGAATTTATGGGTGAAAAAATTGCTTTTTTTTCTGAACTAGAATGGCCTATAAAGGGAATGAGTCACATATTTTGAAATGTAGTACCCACTCTTGGTCATTTCATACAGTATTTGAAAGTAAATAAGACATCCCCATCATGAGATAAAAGTCCCAGCATTGTACAGTACAGTGTCGGTTTTGTCAGCAGAACCACATAAACATTTGTTCCGTGGTTTTCCAGCAGTGCACTAAAGTCAGCAGTAGCTGCATCGACTGATTCTTGTGACTTAACCTACTTTCAGATTAGATCAATAAAAAAACATAATCCTCTGGTATGTCCATTTGTAGGCTAAGGACTGTTAGAGGAATTGTGCCACAACTGCTCAGTTGTGTCACAGATATTTCTGTCACAACGCGACTGCTTTCGAACGTAGTGGTAATAAAAACACAGTGTTTCAGTGTTGAGCCTTCTTTCTTTACAATCTGAGCACGGTTGTTATAAAATCCACTGCCACTGATGATATGGACACATTTATTTAATAGGCAATTTGTTTTTAAATAATGAATGGGAAACCCCATATGCCCACTGTATGGTGCATTTTCATTTAGTCTGTTTGACCTTCTTAAGTGCGCTTGCGTCAGACACTGAACACAGGAACACAAATGTATGATATGCTGAATATGGTAATAGCAAGATTACATGTGGCTCATTGAGCATGGTGCTCAAAACACTGAACACCCTGGACACAGATTGCACTGCATTGAGCACAGCATTGGACAGGTTCCACATGGTGCGCTGAGCATGTTACTGGACACATATTCCACATAGCGTGGTGAACGCTTCTGTTCAGTGTAATCTAATTGGTCACTTCCCAGGGCTGTTCTTCTGTGCTGCTGTCCTGCACAGCTCTTTCAGTCTGCCTCTTTGCAGGCCTGAGTTATATGTACTGGCACTCCCAGCATCTGAGAGATTTTAAACAAGGGGAGTTTTATTTGGAGCAACTGAAATGGCACCAATCTATGCGTTCAAACAAACAGATGCTCCGAGACAGTGGCGTTCAATGGGAGGACGCCCACTCAGTGCCAAAGTCTTTTCAGTTCTCTTTGGAACAACGTTAACCGTTAGCACGTTAGCAGTGTGCCCACCAAGTGACCTCCACCCATGGCTAATCCTTTGTTTGTGTAATATTTCTAAATGTCTTGGATAATATGATTTCCTTTTGATATAATCTGTGACATGCTCGTGGTTTGATGTGCTTCTTTAGTGCGTGATTCCATTATTGTATCTGTGTGAAGCGACAGAAATACTAATGATAATCAGGCTGAAAGTTAAACAGCCATCTGTCATTGGTGTGACAGACTGGTTGGATTGGCTGTGGACAGAAGCTCTTGGGAAGAACACAGTCTCATGCATTCCAGTTCATTCTGGTTTCATTGACGACTCTTTTATCCAATATAGGATATTATAACCATAGCAACGGTGTTTGCAATGTCTTATTAGTTGCTTTGAACTATAAATTACAGCTGGGCATAACAGCATTTCTAGTTTTATTAGTTTGGTTTCACGCAAACAACTTAGAATGTACGTTCGCTTGCCGAGGAATAATTGTTGTTTTGCTGTTAATTTAGCAAGTTTTTTGTGACACTCTCCATTCCCGTCCCCGCTGTGCTCCTTGTTTTACCTTTTCCCTCACGTGTCGTGTTATGTTTTCATGTTTCCTGTTTGTTTCCCTCGTGCTGCAGGCTGGGCGTGGGTTTCTCCCTTTGTGTCACTCATTTCCCTTGCATTATCTCTGCTATCCCATTCCTTTCTCCGCCTGCATTCCTCACGCTCTCTGCTCTGTTAATCACTCACGCATACATTCTCACGCGGCACGCAATTAGTACTCATTAACTCTCCTATATATTCTCCCGGTGTTCTTTGTCTTGTGCCAGTTCGTTAAGTCTTGTTGTTGAACTAACTCTTGTCTTGTCTCGCTTCGTGTCTAGTAATCTAGCCTTGTCTTGCCTTGCTTTGCTGCCTTAAGTCTTGCCTAGCTCTGCGTATTACGCTGCCTGTCCTGTTATGCCTTGCTGTCATTAACGCCTTGTTCTGCTGTGCATGTTCACCAGCCTGCAGCTGTCCTAGCCCACTCCACGCAGCCCCTGTCTTCCGCATCCCGCTCCTCCTCTGCTACATCAGCCCAGGATTCCGCCACCATCCAGCCCCTTGCCTACTCCCACTCCCGTTCTACCCCCTGCTAACGCCATTCCATTATAGTCCCGGCATTATATTTTCTCCCTATACTTCTGGAGTTGTTGACTATGTAATAAATTATTGAATTCTTGAAATTCCTGTGTGAGAGTCGTGCGTTTGAGTCCAGTCCCTTCACGGAATCGTAACATTTTTACTAATTTGATCAACTTGTCCGCATGGCTACAGAAAATCCCCACCTTGCTTACATGGATTTTGGGAGTAGGAAGATACCATCTATTGAAGAATATGCCTACGAACATGAGGGAGGTTTTCCTCCTCGACATGTATTTGTGAGGGGGAGTGTAAGGTTTGGAGAACCAAACGCGACCGATAAGGATTTCTAAAAGTGTATCTAGAGAGAGATCCGCCACAAAATGCGGAAGTAGCCACACCAGGACTGGGATAACACAGAAACGGGAGCAAAACTTCCCTAGCACAAGGCAAAACAAAGCAACCTCCAAAAACTGAGGCGATCTCGATAAACAGCGAGAATAACTAACAAAAGTAGTAACAACTAAATAATTAGGCGTAACAAGAGGTGATGAAACAAAACAAAACTTGATAAAACGAGTGAAGGAAAATAATAGAAAAGACCTGTTAGCCAAAGCTCTTGTGGCAAAAGAGCTGAACACAACTGGCAACAGGTAAAAAGAATAAAGGATAAAGAAAGATTGGAAAGGAAAGAGAAAACCAATCTAATCCTAAATCTTATAACCGTACTTGCTGCGTTTCCTATTCGTATGAACCAGAAATGCAGCGACCGAATCCTATACCGACTTTGTTGTCAACATAGCAAAGACAATATCGAAGTATCCTGGGCTATTTATAACCCACATGAAACACAAAACAGGTGTAAGGAGTAATTGCCGGGCGAGATACAAACACAGAGACGGAGCCGGAAAAATCAGATAGAGCGTCCCGACGACGCCAAAAGGAAAACCAAACGGTCAAACAGCAAAGGCTGCTAATAACCGCGACAATATAGTGTAAAGTGTTGCATATAGTGTAAGAAACTCAAATTGGACCCCTTTATCCCTTGTGAATTAAGAATAAATTATCCATGCCCAGTCTGTATAAACTAATAATAAAAAGGAAGACATGTAAATATGAAGATATATGACTCTAAAGAAGCATATTACATGCATACTGACCAACGTGTGTGTGTGTGTGTGTGTGTGTGTGTGTGTGTGTGTGTGTGTGTGTAACTGTATATGTGTGTAAATAAAGCATTGACAAGGCAAGTATTAATTGCATGAAAATATGATACATTTACCTAGATTACAAATGAGCTCAGATTATCAGAGAAGGCATAAAAAATGTACCGTAATTGCTGGTTTCTGGGTGTGGCTGAATTGAAAGAGCTAGCAGGAACCTGCTGGGTGACAATTGATATGTACTGAAAATGAGTTAGAAATAAAAAGCATATGTGCAGATGGAGTTATGCTGCCAATAGTTCCCACTGGACCACATTTCCAAATTTTTTTAGCTTTTTTGACTTTTGATTGTCGGGTATTTGTGACAAGGTTTACAGCGCAAGAAGTATTTAGCAATGGTCTCTGGTTGTAGGGATCCACAGCCTACTCTTAAACCAGGTAGAGATATGTCTACTCTGTGAGTCACATAATGTTGGTTGAGTTGTTTCAATATCAGGAAGTTAGTTCTTCAGTGCTGATTGCACTTCCTGTTTGTGTGACATTCTTGTTAATCTGCCAGTAACCACATTCCGTTCTCTGGAAAACAATTTTCTTCACTTGAATTTGAGAGGTGACTTTGGGCGATGATATTGTTGTGGGAATTAGCAGCTGCTGTATATTGTTTGGTGATGTTTCACTTCTCAGGGATGCATAGGATTTATGTACCTAAGTTATGCACATGTGACTGACAGCGATTCATGTCCTGAGATCTGTGTGGAAGTGCCCCTGTTTCCAACATATATCAAACATATAAGTACAGACACTCACTCTGAAACTACATGAATTAGAATCCAGTGGATTTCTTGGTCATAATTTTTATTTGGAAGGAACAAATAAAACAAGTACCAAACGTATGGATTCAGGGCAAGCACATGTCTCCACCATGGCTACATTTAGACATTTCTGATTATCTGAGGTAAATCTAATTTAAATCGAAAACTTTTTTTTTGGATATTTTTTGGATATAAATTCCAGAGTTACACCCACCATACACACGTATTTGCCTAATTTCCAAAAGATGTGTCTCTCGAGAATTTACACCAAAAAGTGTAACCCTAGAGGAACACCCAGAGATAAACCAAAGAGAAGCACACTGCGACCCGGTTTATATATCGAGTCAGGCATCATGGGATTTTGAGTCGGCTTTGATGTCTGTAACCTTAGAATTTGTGTGACATCACTAGTGTAATATTTGATGCAAAGCTGCAGTGGTGGCAGACCACAGTGGTAAAACATTACAATGGGCTTGACATCTTGTCTACAAATTTCTGTAAATGAGAAACCTATACAGATAAAATAATATTCAATATTATTAATAATTTTCAGTTAAACATACTCACTGTGCCCAACTAATACTGAACAAAATACATTTTAAATGAATCTGCTAGTCACCCTGCATTTCCCTTCTGTTTTGCACAATTATTCTGGGCCTATTAAATGAGGGGAACCAGCTGTTTTAACTTCCCAATTGATCAAATTGGTATTCAAGTCTAGGAAGAAACTAGTAAGGAAGCACAGATCAAACTTTAAAAAGTCGGAATAAAAGCTCTTCTTCTGAAACATTCCCCTAAAACCCATTTTCCCCTGAAGTTAGGCCATGCACACTCAGCTTGATAATAAAACTACCATGAGGGTTGCTTCATTCAACTAAGGAGGGGTAGAGGAGTGTTCTTATCTGCCCCAAAATCCACTTAATTTGATGTTGCTCTAGGCCACGCCTCATCTTAGTGACATCATAATTACTTCCATTATCTTTCCGGCGTATCCAAATAAACAATGATGAGAACTGTATAAACTGCGGTACTCTGCACAAGTTAAGGCAGCTTAATGCCTTAATTTGGTCTCTAAATGGCAATAAACATAAAGTACAAGAGCTGACTCCCGACTGCATATTTAGAGAAATTGGACAGGAAGCTCAATGGAAACTGGTGCAAGTTGCATTTGCAAATGTGGGAGGGTTCACTTCCTTAATTTTGTGCACAAGAGAAGCTGTGGAATCACCATACACACCAAGGAAAGCATTGATAATTTCAGTGAATGGAGAGTTGAAAAATGGAATGAATAGAAAATACTTATACTGTTCAATTCATGAGTTTATTTCCTGAATAAACAGGATGTGAAAAATATCCTCCATACTATTATCAGCGAAAACCTGGAAGTAAGTCTATAGTACATTACATTTAGAGAAAATTTTTAAAGCTGCAGTAGGTAAGTCTGGAGGAAATGCCAAGCACCAATAAGAATTTGAAAAGGCAAAAAACACCTCTCCTTGCTTCTCTCCAAAAACAAACAAGCCGTGCACGCACGGAGACAGGCAGGCAGGGTGGGGTTCTTATTCTATGGGAGGCTCTTTGCTTAGATAGTTGCCCTGATTGGTAGTTACATAGCTAGGCCTGATTGGTTGGTTTTGGTAAGACCGGGGTGAGATTTTTTGACAGCCTAATACAGAGCCCAGGGCACTCACAGAAACTGTTTTTTTTTTCATAGAACACTTGATTTATTGATAGCTGCTGGAATGTAATGAGTAACTTTAATAATAATAACTGTAATTATAGTGACACAATATTGCCTACTGCAGCTTTAACGACTTTCATCAAGTGTACTCAACATACTCAGCAGTATTGAAGGGTGTTGATTTGTACACAGCCCAAATGTCTGATGGCTTCATTCACATACAATTTGACCTCGGACCTGGCCCATCATGAGAGAACACCACTCCCATAGTTGTCAGGGCTATTATCAGGCTAAATATTAAGTTTCTACGTGCAACCATTGTTATTTCACAAAAGTATCTTGACCACTCTACAGTGTGATCTACATGAGAGTGCATTGGGTTTAAGATACTGGGCATTTAAATATATTTAGGAGTTGGTTACAGTTTTCTCATCACCAAAAAATCTTATATTATCACAGCAACAATAAAAAACATGCAAGGTCCTGAATATAGGTCAATGAAACTTATTTTTCGTGCTCACTTATTAGAGTGAATTTCTGTCATCATCACATAATTTCCTACTGCTATGAAAATCTCCCATAAAGTATGGAATAAAGTCATAACCTTACCTACATTATTAAAGCCAGACATGTCCTTTCTAAGATTCTGTAGTTATGTGGTCTATATGTGGTGTAGGCCCACAGTGTAAATTTCAACATGGGCGAGATCTCAAAAATAGGTGTGCGTATTTAAATTGGGCAGTAGTAATATTTTTACAAAGATATACTTTCCAAAGATATAGAATTGTGTATATATATATATATATATATATATATATATATATATATATATATATATAGTGTATATATAGTGATTGGACAGCTGGAAACCAAACGCTGAACTCTGCGTCTCGCGGGCGTATATCTGAACAACGCTATCAATGTGCGTAGGACATGCTTTTCATCTGAAATAGAAAGTGTGGATTCCATTGCGGCGAGGATGTATTTTTACATTTAATGGAAACATCACTTTTTTTCTCACATTTAAACAAAAAACAATCCCTTTTTCCTACATTTATTTTTTTACTTTGAAAAACTGGTGTAAATATTAAATGTACAATCCCAAAATTATATTATATATATATATATATATATATATATATATATATATATATATATATGTAAGCTAAATGTTTTATTATTTAGTGGTTTTTAACATTTAGCTAAATGTATAATAGTTTACCTAAATGTATGAACATTTAACTAAATGTATGAAACATTTAGTTAAATATTTAATTAAATGTATAAATAATTTAGCTAAATGTGCAAAACTTTTACTAAATGTATGAAACATTTGGTTAAATATTTAGTTAAATGTATAAAACATTTAGCTAAATATTTAACTAAATGTATGAAACATTTAGGTAAATGTATGAAACATTTACTAAATGTATTAAACATTTAACTAAATATTTCATATATTTAGTAAATATTTTGAACATTTAGTAAAACATTTCATACATTTTGTTTAATATTAAGCTACATTTTGTAAATGTTTTGTACATTTAGCTAAATGTTTCATAAATATTTAGCTAAATGTTTCATACATTTAGTAAATGTTTTGTACATTTAGCTAAGTGTTTAATATATTTAGATAAATATTTAGCTAAAGGTTTCATACATTTAGTAAAGGTTTTGTACATTTAGCTAAATTATTTATACATTTAACTATAATAATGCCTTGCATTTATATCGGACCTTTCTCACCACCTCAAAGCACTTTACAATGATGAGGGGGAAACTCGCCTCTACCACCCACCTGGGTGATGCAACGGCAGCCTACCTGGGAATCACTACACATCAGCTGAGGTGGAGAGGGAGAGTATGATTTTTATGATGATTAGGTGGCAGATTGAAAGAACCCCCTACTCTTTACAATAAGTGTCATGGGATCTTTAATGACCACAGTGAGTCAGGACCTTGGTTTAACGTCTCATCTGAAAGACGGCATCTCCTACAGCACAGTGTCCCCATCACTGCACTGGGATTTATTTGACCAGAGGGAAGATTGCCTACTGGTCCACCAACGCCACTTCCAGCAGCAACTTAGTTTGCCCCGGAGGTCTCCCATCCAAGTACTAACCAAGCCCACAACTGCTTAGCTTCAGCAATTCAGCAGGAGCATGGAGCAGGAGCAGGAGTGCATGGTAGTATAGCTGCTGGCATTTAGTTAAATGTTCATACATTTAGCTAAACTATTATACATTTACCTAAATGTTAAAAACCACTAAATAATAAAACATTTAGCTTATGTATATAATTTTGGGATTGTACATTTAATATTTACACCTGTTTTTCAAAGATCATAATAATTTAGCAACATTTAATAATTAAATAATTAATTGCAATACTGATCATTTGAATATCAGTATTGCATAAGGAAAAGTTATAAATGGCCATGAATGGTGAAATATACATTTTTTTATTGTGTGGACATGTGAAGTTATAATTGAATTGAATTGGTGTGTGTTTACATGAGATCAGAAGGTACAGAAGTGAATGTTTTTAAGGGCTGAGAGTCTGTGGCCATTGTGGTTATTTCTGTAGGAAAATCTGAAAAGTGGCAAACTCTCTGCGCTATATATACAGTCAAGCCAGAAAGTCTGCACACTCTTTCACCTTCTCCATGTTTTATTATGTTACAGAGATATTCTACAATAGATTGAGTTCATTTTTTGTCTCAGAATTCTACACAGAATAGCCCATAATGACAAAGTGAAAACAGGTTTTTAGACATTTGTGCTAATTTCTTAAAAATCTAAATGTAAAATATCATATGTACACAAGGGTGCACACCCTTTGATATGACACCCAAAAGTGAGCTGAGGTGCATTTTGTTTCCACTGATACTGCTTGAGATGTTTCTACAACTTAATTGGAGTCCACCTGTGATAAATTCAATTGATTGGACATGATTGGGGATTGCCAACACCTGCCTATATAAGGTCCCACAGTTGACAGTGCATGTCAGAGCAAACTCCAAGCCATGGGGCCAAAGGAATTATCTGCAGACCTCAGAAACAGGATTGTGTCAAGGCATAGATCTGGAGAAGGGTACGGAAAAATCTCTGCAGCTTTACAGGTCCCAAAGAGCACAGTGGCCACCATCATTCGTAAATGGAAGAAGTCTGGAACCACCAAGAATATTCCTAGACCTGGCCGCCCGGCCAAACTGAGCAATCGGGGAAGACGGGCCTTGGCCAGGGAGGTGAGCAGGAACCCGAGGGTCACTCTGACAGAGCTCCAGCGTATCCTTGTGGAGATGGGAGAACCTTTCAGAAGATCAACCATCCAGGCATCACTCCACCAATCAGGCCTTTATGGTAGAGTGGCCAGACGGAAGCTCCTCCTTAGTAAAAGGCACATCACAGCCCGCTTGGAGTTTGCCAAAAGGCACCTAGAAGACTCTCAAACCATGAGAATCAAGATTCTCTGGTCTGATGAAACCAAAATTGAAGTTTTTGGCCTGAATACCAAGCGTCACGTCCGGAGGAAACCAGGCACCGCTCATCACCTGGCTAATACCATCCCTACAGTGAAGCATGGCGGTGGCAGCATCATGATGTGGGGATGTTTTTCAGCAGCGGGAATGGGGCGATTAGTCCTGATAGAGGGAAAGATGAATGCAGCTAAGTACACTGAGATCCTTGAAGAAAACCTGCTCCAGAGCGCTCTGAACCTCAGACTGGGGCGAAGGTTTACCTTCCAACATGACAACGACCCGAAGCACACAGCCAAGAGAACAAAGGAGTGGCTTCGGAGAAAGTCTGTGCATGTCCTTGAGTGGCCCAGCCAGAGCCCAGACCTGAATCCAATTTAACATCTGTGGAAAGAGCTGAAAATGGCTGTGTACCGATGCTCCCCATCCAACCTGACGGAGCTTGCAAGGATATGCCAAGAGGAATGGGCAAAAATGTCCAGAAACAAGTGTGCCAAGCTCGTAGCTTCTTTCCCAAGATGCCTTGAAGCTGTAATCGCTGTCAAAGGTGCAGCAACCAAGTATTAGGCTAAGGGTGTGGACAGATATATAACCTATTTATGTCAGTAAAATAAAATTGCATATTTTCTAAAAACCTGTTTTCACTTCGTCATTATTAGCTATTGTGTGTAGATGTTTGAGGCAAAAAATGAACTCAATCTATTGTAGTATAAGTCTGTAACGTAATAAAACGTGGAGAAGGTGAAAGGAGTGTTCAGACTTTCCGGCTTGACTGTATATTAGCATTTTTTACATATTATCCATTTATACAGCTGGATATATACTAAAGTGATTCAGGTTAAGTACCTTGCTTAAGGGCACAACAGCAGTGTCCTACCTGGGAATCGAACCTGCAACCTTTCAGTCACAAGGCCAGTTCCTGCCGCTCTAGAATTAAGTAGATATCAATCAAATGAGACAATTGTGTTGTTTACACATCTGATTTCCATGTCTTTCATACACAGCAAATCTGTACTAACCAGACCACATCCACTTGGTCCAAAGAATTGTCTTATATTACCCTTCATGGAACAATGATCTAAAAATATATTTTGGCAACAGCATTCTACATTCCTTCACTGACTGATAAGATGAGTGGGAGGTTGCAGAGGGAGGGGTTACCCCATCTTTTAAAAACAACAGTGAGATGTCATTCCTTCATGCCAAACTATGGGACACTTCAGGACATCTTAGCTCTGGGCCAATCAGATTTCAGATACTACAAAAGCAAGCACATCGCTGTTCTGCCTTAATATTTTAGCTGCCAATTTATTTAGATGCTCCCATTTTAATCACATTCACAACTGTGTCAGGATTGACTTAGTTCTCATTGCTGCATTAGTAGACCGTCCCCTGCTCAGCGAGCCTTAGTTTGTCATGGCTCCAGTAAGCACCAGTTCAGTTTGAGAATCGGGGCCAGATCAACCGCAGGTGAACAACTAATAAACAGAATGAGCAGCATTGTTCCTGTTCTTCTCCTGGTTGTTTCTTGTCTATGTTCTTTGTTTGTGGTTGCATTCATTCAAAGGCAATATTTCAGTGCTTAGTACAATGAGTGAACATATGTGTACCAGTTCTGATGAAAAAATATGACTGGAGCAATAGGCTAACTGTGAATTATTACTGGCATGCAGGCCACATGTGTCCCCATTGAATCCAGATTTCACTGCATGATGAGTGATAGAATCTCATTCCATCTTAAAAGCCAAACGTATGAGTCTACAGGATTTAGTGTTGTCTTTCCAGAGGATTAGGATTTTGGAGAGAAATCACCTTGTTACACAACAGATGGTGAGTATCCAGGCATCTCCCATAGTGCATGATCCACAAGGACTTCAACTTTATTTAAAGCGTGGATCAACATCCACACTAGTCGATGAATTTAACTATTTTCTTAAATGTCATAATAGCAAAGGCTTTATTTTTTACACTTTTGAATAATTAAAACACTAACTATTATTTTGAATTTGTATGTTTGGAATGGGCTTCTGTTTTTCATAATGTGGAATTAATTGTTTGTAGCTGATCAGCTCCACAGCAACTCTGAGCCCATACATTGGTGTGTGCTACCGAACCAGAACATTCCTGAGTACTGGGCAATTCATGTGACAACATTCCAAGATGTGTTTGAACCTGCGCTGTCTCGACTACATTCCGGCTTCTGTATGAAGAGAATTTGTGTCTATCCCTATCTGTGCCAGATTCTACATGGTACCACAGCACAGATGCTCACAATATCATATCCAATGTGGAAGTCACCCCAGGCCAGACAGAAGCACAGCCACATCTAGTACATGCAGCATGACATTTGAATGAATGACATTGTTCAAATGTCTTTCTTGTTCGTCTCAGACATACAAAGAGCAATATTTTTTGAACTGCGGAAATCAACATTGTTGCTATGATTGGACATGTATTTGTGTACAAAGGCAAAGATTATTTGATAGATGATACATAAGAAAGCACAGTATTTTGATTAGGATTATTTTTGCATCGATGCAGAGACAATAGTAATGGCATTTAAAACAATGCCCAGGTTTGAGGTTCTTTAATGAAACTAACTCAGATGTCAAGAGAAGCAATGAGACAGAAGTTAAAAGGACACTTCTCTTTGCTTACATTCGATTCATGGCGTGGATTTCCTGGAAGTCAGAAGAATAATGTCTGTTTCCAAATGAACGTTCCCATTATCATAGTATTTCATTTCATAAATATCTTCAGGGAGGATTTAGCATTTTTGTAAAATGTCTGCTGAAGTAAAAACAACCTTGCGATATCGGCACAGTACGTCCAGTTCAGTTAGAAGAGTTAGTTTCAACCTCTGGTAAGATTTTTCTGAGCATGTGTCAATAAACTAGGAAAAAACATAAGATTTTAGTTCTTTAAAGATCTTATTGGTGGCATCTATAGATTGCCAAAATGGCAGAATTTGGTGGGTATACAGTGAGAAAGTGTGTGTTCAGGGGGAAGGGGAGAAGAGTTTTCATACCCAATAAACTCCATTAGACCACCCCCCCCGCCCCCCCCCAGGGCACCATGACAACAGATGCCAGGTGTTTGGGCTCATCACTAATTTACGTACTTTGGAGGCCATCCCCCATCCCCCCAGCAGTGCGCAGTGAAGACACATTGATGATGGACTGGCAGTGGGGGCCCACCTAGCTTACAGTATGAGTTTTACCTCAGATCTGTTTACAAACATACCATTAAGGAATGGGATGGGTTTTGCTAACTTTTTTTTTACAACATTTATAACATATGGTTATAAATACGGCATTGAGTGCTTTTATATAACTTATGATTCTTCTCTGAGTTTTATCAGTATAGTACACATACAGTATATATATTTATAATAGCTCATTTTCTGGGTCTCTGGTGTATCCAAACCATTGGTTCTCCATAAAGCGATACAGCCCAGGTTCTGTATTCAAATCCTGGCCTACCTGTGGTTGCTACCTGTGACCAGGAGTCAAGATTTCATTTAATTTGCCAAGAATAACCCACCTAAATGCACTACTGACTACAGACGGAGATTAAGGGAAGGTGGCCCCTCCCCCAAACCCCAGGGTCTGTGATCATGATCTCAACCCCCCGCCCCCCGCCCCCCACCACAGTCAGCGATGGTACCCCCCGCCCCCCTTGATGCCACCCCCCATGCTTACCAGTCAAACTCTGCCTATGCTGCTGTGTAAGTCCTCCAGCACTATTCAATTTTTCAATTCAATTCATACTAAATCTGGAATGGATGGTAACAGAATGTAATGAGGGATCTAACACAGAAAATAATCAAGTCACTATCACTATCACTGAGTGTGTGTGCGTACATGGATGCGTACTGTACTGCCTCCTCTGCATCAGCTGTGTGAAATGTGTAGTCCTCCAGCACTATCAGCTGCGAGTGTGTATGTGTGTGTGTGTGTGTCTGTGTCTGTGTGTGAGAGAGAGAGAGACAGTATGTGTGTGCGTACATGAATGTGTGACTCTACTGCCTCCTCTGCATCAGCTGTGTGAAATGTGTAGTCCTCCAGCACTATCAGCTGCAAGTGTGTATGTGGCACGATGTGATTTAGCCAAGTAGGATATGCTCCTGGATAAACATAACTATTGTTGTTCCTGGAACAACATTCCTATTAACCAATCATTGCCCGCTGATGTCATCAGTGTTTGCCTAACAGCCATTTCAAAATTCTCCAGAACGGTTAACTGTTTTTCCAGAGAGTTAACCTATTGTGTAGCTCCCCATTTAAGTTCATAACATTGAACAAAATCTTTGATTTACTGAAGATATTTTAGCTGCACCTGTTTCAGTCCATTGTTTAAATGATCACTCTTAGTAGTTTGTATTAGTGCCAAGCTGAGCAGAGCTAGCTAGCTAGTTAGCTCCCTAGTTAGGCTAAAGAATGAGCCTGTTAATAGTTAGGCTAGAGTCTTGTTCTCTTAACAATAATACTAACTGCGTTATGTTAGTGCATCACCATGTTGATCCTGGATAGATTTGCTAATGTTGATCCAGGATGATTGTTGGTCCTGGATTGATTTGTTCATATTGATCCAGGACCATTGTCACCATGTTTATCCGGGATAGATTTGCTCATGTCAATCCAGGATGATTATCAAATTGTTGATCCTGGATAGATTTGTTAATGTTGATCCAGGACCATCATTGATATGTTGATCCAGGGTAGGTTTTCTAATGTCGATCCAGGATGATTATCACATTGTTGTTCCTGGATAGATTTGCTAATATTGATCCAGGATGATCATATAGATTTTTCTTAATCCTATTTCCCCAATATTTTGCTTGTAGTGACAAAGGTTATTTAATGTATCCAATTTGTTGCCATTTCACATAAAAAAATAGTATCCACTCTTTTGATAGATAGGCTATGCCAATGATCCAGTGTACTCATTCTGGTTTCATTATGGATCAAGCAATTTTCTCTATTTTAGATAATTTGTTCATCGTATATTAAAAAAGTCTAATTTGTTCTATTCAGTACTTTAAAAAAATTGTGGAAGAATGAATCCTATCCAGGATTGTATCAGCCAGGGCTGGTGACTGAACACAAAAGGGACGATAGATAACATGGGTAGTGGATCAAAAAGTAAATTTTATTTATAATATTTTACAACATACAAAAGTATTGCATGAGTCCTGTAAAGCAGCAAGGACATGCCGTCGCCAAGTGCGTGAATGGAACTGGCCTCCATTTTAATGTCCCGCCCAGGTGCAGCCAATCACCGTAATTGCTATCTGGGAGAAAGACATGTAGCTAGAGAACAGTGCATGCATAGTGATATTTGCCACCCCCAGGAATGGAGGGACGTAAAAAGTATCAACAATGTGATGGTCATCCTGGATCAACATTAGCAAATCTATCCAGAATCAACAATGTGATCCTGGATCAACATGAGCAAATCTATCTAGGATTAACAATTTGATGATCATCCTGGATCAACATTAGCAAATCTATCCAGGATCAACAATGTGATGATTATCCTGGATCAACATTAGCATATCTATCCAGGATCAACAATGTGATGACCATCCTGGATCAACATTAGCATATATATCCAGAATCAACAATGGGATGATCATCCTGGGTCAACATTAGCAAATATATCCAGGATCAACAATGTGATGATCATCCTGGATAAACGTTAGCAAATCTATCCTGGATCAACAATGTGATGATCATCCTGGATAAACATTAGCAAATCCATCCTGGATCAACATGGTAAAATATATCCAGGATCAACATTTACAAATGTATTCACAGGATGAACGATGTAGTGATGATCCTGGATCAACATTAGCACATAAATACCCAGGTGCAATGCTCTGATCATGATCCTGGACACTGGCATTGCAACCCTGAATTAGGGGAATATTTTCTAGTAACTAAAATATTAATAAATAATTACTCTAAATGCTATTCAGTACTGTAATAAATGATTTAATTGATAAGTACTTTATCAGCATATTAGTTTGTCATGACTGAGGCATATTTGATAAATTAACATGTTAAGACATGATTAATAGTTAGTTAATTTGTGCATTAATTTGTGACCCGTAAAGTGTTACCAGTAAAGTTTAACTAGCAACCAGCTAGCTATTTTAGCTCAGTTTGGCACTGCACTACCCCAGCTACAAATACAAGTCACTAATAGTGTTCATAGCCTATATATGAATGATGGAAATAAGGTGGCAGTAAAACATTTTCACCAAAAGTATGATTTTATTAAATGTTTTAAACATGCAGACCTCCGGTGCACAAAACAGCTTACCTCTCTGGAAACTGGAGCATTTTGGAGGGAATTTTGAAATTGCTCTGGAGAGAGGTTGTTCGGCACACACTGATGACATCACAGGGCAATGATTGGTTAATAGGAATGTTGTTCCAGGAACAACAAGGGATGTTGACCCAGGAACATGTTCTACTTGGGTAAATCACGTTATCCTATGTATGTGTGTGTGTGTGTGTGCATCAGCTGTGTGAGATGTGTAGTCCTCCAGCACTATCGGCTGCAGTACTGCTGAGTGAAAAGAAGGAGGGACCGGCTGCAATGCACATCCTGTTCCACACGTGTTTACAGTTGTGGCTAGGCACCATACTTAATCCCTGATGCAGAAGCATTTTTGGGAGCTTTTTTGCCTTTTTTTACCATAGGTATGCTAACAAATATATTATTACAATTAAAAAAGAATGAAAAATGATAGAAACTGGGGTCTGAAGAGAAAGCCCCTCATTTTCAAAGAAATACCACTTACTATTTTAGTTTTCTGGTCTTTAAAAACCCATATGCTTAAGGTTTCCTACAGGCTCTGCAGTCTATGGACCTCTGAGGATCCCGTATTTCTATCTATCCTGCCAGGGGGCAGGGTCATAATAACCCTCAGCAACCACACCCAAAGGTTAGAGGTCAGGAATCACATTAGACTTCCCACCAACAGTCAGCCATCTTGACATTATCTCCTATTATTGGTCCATCTGAGAAACCATTGCACCATGCTTTCATCTCTGGGGTCTCTTCTATTGCGATCAGGCAAGACTCCTGGAATAAGAGAAAGTAGTTTTTTCCTAAATTTGATCGTATTTCCTTTTTTTTCTTTTCCCCCAGAGAAGATTTCCTTTCTAGCGAAGAAAAGTATTGTTGTAAATCTATGCGTTACATTGCATTGCAATCACAATCACAACACTATTTTATTGTTTGTTAAATTGATTGATGGATCGATTAATTGATGCTGTTAAAAAAACTGAAATAGTGTATCAACATGCATGTAAACATCACCATGGGTAACAATATTATTAACTGCTAAATGAGATAGCTGGTTTTTAATAAGAATTCTATCTTTATCTGTATTTCTTCAGTACTCAATACATGAGAACATGTGTAAGACAAGGGAGATACTTCCCCTTCCTTTTTTTTTGATTGTATGTGCATGTGTGTGTGTGTGTGTGTGTGTGTGTGTGCGTGCGAAGACCAACTATGGTTAGTTCAAATAGCAGTCGACTTTCATCCTTGTGTGACAGTGTAACAAAGTTGTGAAACTCCAATGTAGATCTGTCTGCTTTAATAAAATTATGTGTGTATCAGCTGCGAGTGTGTGTGTGTGTGTGTGTGTGTGTGTGTGTGTGTGTGTGTGTGTGTGTGTGTGTGTGTGTGTGTGTGTGTGTGTGCGCGCGTGCGCCTGACTGTGTCATTTTCTGTCACAGGCTACTGTCATCAGTGACATTTGAAACATTTGTTTCATTCCACTGTTATGGAATTACTGCCATAAAACCTGCACCTTGACATTTTAACGGTTTTGTTTCCCAGTTTTCTTACTGAATTGTACAGTTAAAAAATGACAGGACCGGATATTTAAAGAATTAAGTGCCGTCTGTCCCTTTAGGAATGTGATGCTATGTGCAGCTAGCCATGTGGTTGCGCAATTTTCACATCTTAGTAGGCTTAAGCACTGTTTAAGAACCCAAGCAGTAATATGGTCCATTCCTCTGCCTCTGCCCAAGTCCACTAATGATTAACATTCCACGAGCGCGTCCACATTCCTGAGAATAACCCGGCTGATGTTCACTCACTTCTGTGGCCTTGCAATCCCTGACTGAACTACGTTGCCTTCTCAGCGCAATTTTTATACAGCACAGTTCTGTGTGGTTATGCTTCTTTAAAAAAAGAAAAAAAAGAATCCAAACAGACTGCAGACCTTTCTTGTCTCACGTCTGAAGTGTCCATTGAATTGCAGACATGTTGTACAGTATGATTGACATGAAAAATGACAGGAATGAATGCAGGCATATTCAGCCCCACTTTGCAGTATTGGCAGTTATGATCAGGGTGGAATGCTTTAACACGTAAAAGCACTTAGCGCAGTGAAAGCCCTTGATTGTAAAGTGGATAAATGACAGGCTGGGAATTACATTACATTACAGGCATTTAGCTCTTAACCCTGTGCTATTAGAACACTGTGCGGTGAGCTCTTACCCCTGTGTTATTAGAGCCCTGTGCTGAGAGCTCCTACCCCTGTGTTATTAGAGCTGTGTGCTGAGAGCTCCTAACCCTGTGCAATTAGAGCACTGTGCTGTGAGCTTTTACCCCTGTGTTATTAGAGCTGTGTGCTGAGAGCTCCTAACCCTGTGTTATTAGAGCCCTGTGCTGACAGCTCTTACCCCTGTGTTATTAGAGTCCTGTGCTGTGAGCTCTTACCCCTGTGTTATTAGAGCCCTGTGCTGTGAGCTCTTACCCCTGTGTTATTAGAGTCCTGTGCTGTGAGTTCTTACCCCTGTGTTATTAGAGCCCTGTGCTGTGAGCTCTTACCCCTGTGTTATTAGAGTCCTGTGCTGACAGCTCTTACCCCTGTGTTATTCCTGTGCTGTGAGCTCTTACCCCTGTGTTATTAGAGTCCTGTGCTGACAGCTCTTACCCCTGTGTTATTAGAGCCCTGTGCTGTGAGCTCTTACCCCTGTGTTATTAGAGCCCTGTGCTGTGAGCTCTTACCCCTGTGTTATTAGAGCCCTGTGCTGTGAGCTCTTACCCCTGTGTTATTAGAGCCCTGTGCTGTGAGCTCTTACCCCTGTGTTATTAGAGCCCTGTGCTGAGAGCTCTTACCCCTGTGTTATTAGAGTCCTGTGCTGTGAGCTCTTACCCCTGTGTTATTAGAGCCCTGTGCTGTGAGCTCTTACCCCTGTGTTATTAGAGTCCTGTGCTGTGAGCTCTTACCCCTGTGCTATTAGAGTCCTGTGCTGTGAGCTCTTACCCCTGTGTTATTAGAGCCCTGTGCTGTGAGCTCTTACCCCTGTGTTATTAGAGTCCTGTGCTGACAGCTCTTACCCCTGTGTTATTAGAGTCCTGTGCTGTGAGCTCTTACCCCTGTGTTATTAGAGTCCTGTGCTGACAGCTCTTACCCCTGTGTTATTAGAGCCCTGTGCTGTGATCTCTTACCCCTGTGTTATTAGAGTCCTGTGCTGAGAGCTCTTACCCCTGTGCTATTAGAGTCCTGTGCTGAGAGCTCTTACCCCTGTGCTATTAGAGTCCTGTGCTGAGAGCTGTTACCCTTGTGTTATTAGAGTCCTGTGCTGTGAGCTCTTACCCCTGTGTTATTAGAGTCCTGTGCTGTGAGCTCTTACCCCTGTGCTATTAGAGTCCTGTGCTGAGAGCTGTTACCCTTGTGTTATTAGAGTCCTGTGCTGTGAGCTCTTACCCCTGTGTTATTAGAGTCCTGTGCTGAGAGCTCTTACCCCTGTGCTATTAGAGTCCTGTGCTGAGAGCTCTTACCCCTGTGCTATTAGAGTCCTGTGCTGAGAGCTGTTACCCTTGTGTTATTAGAGTCCTGTGCTGTGAGCTCTTACCCCTGTGTTATTAGAGTCCTGTGCTGTGAGCTCTTACCCCTGTGTTATTAGAGTCCTGTGCTGACAGCTCTTACCCGTGTTATTAGAGCCCTGTGCTGTGAGCTCTTACCCCTGTGTTATTAGAGCCCTGTGCTGAGAGCTCTTACCCCTGTGCTATTAGAGTCCTGTGCTGAGAGCTGTTACCCTTGTGTTATTAGAGTCCTGTGCTGTGAGCTCTTACCCCTGTGTTATTAGAGCCCTGTGCTGTAAGCTGTTACCCTTGTGTTATTAGAGTCCTGTGCTGTGAGCTCTTACCCCTGTGTTATTAGAGTCCTGTGCTGTGAGCTCTTACCCCTGTGCTATTAGAGTCCTGTGCTGAGAGCTCTTACCCTTGTGTTATTAGAGTCCTGTGCTGTGAGCTCTTACCCCTGTGTTATTAGAGTCCTGTGCTGAGAGCGCTTACCCCTGTGTTATTAGAGTCCTGTGCTGAGAGCGCTTACCCCTGTGCTATTAGAGCCCTGTGCTGAGAGCTCTTACCCCTGTGCTATTAGAGTCCTGTGCTGAGAGCGCTTACCCCTGTGTTATTAGAGCCCTGTGCCAGTATTGGCAGTTATGTGAGTCATGTCACCGCTGTGTGAAGACTGCGCCTCACTAGGACTCATGTACACATTAGTTGGATGGGATCTTTTAGAGGGAATAGAGCTCCGTAGTCCCGCCCACTCCTATCCCTGGATGGTCCCTGAAGACTGCCGGAAGCCATTACCTGCCCCACTTTGGGATCTTTCAGTCACCCTTTTTATGATATTATAATTAACGGAGTTTGAGAAACATAACTACACTACCAAGAATATCAGGTTGTACATCACCGGCTCCCGCTTTTGCTAGCTAACAAAGTAGCTACCAGCCACTCTGCTAGCGGAAATGGCTATCTCTCGGACTGCTCTTGTAACTTATTATGGAAGTAGCTGCCAGTGAAAATGGCTCTCACTTTGTCTGCACTTATTATGGAAGTGAAACTAGGAGTATCACCAAGGGTGAGAATCAATCAGTCTGACCATGTCAAAAGTGTCAGCTTTAGTGGTGGCTTTCACTTCAGCAGTGGTGGTGAGAAAGTGAGTAGCCTGGATGTTGTAGTCGTTTTAGTTGTTTTTTTGAAAACGTTTGTTTGTTGTTTATTTGTTGGCCATAATTTCAAATTACCAATTTTATAAATTATTAAAAAATGTGAAAAAAAACCCTCTCTTCGGTGTTTTGAACATGTAGCTGCCTGAATATAGAAAAAATAATAATTTTCAGTCCATTGACTCGCATAGTATTTTCTCCGAATAGTGGCACCAGCCGTTCGTCACCAAAGTGGGCGGGACTACGGAGGTCTGTTCACATTAGTGAGGAACAGTTAGCATCTCCTTTGTACAAACAGAGGCCTCTTGCTCTGCTGCATTCTTCTGGAGCAGAATAAAATCATCGTTTGCCTCCCCAGCGCATGTGAGACTGCAATAATCCTTAGCGTGTCCAGCGGGTTTGTCACTGCTCCGTGACCTGGCTGCACTTCTGCCGCTGCCAGCGGTTTGAGGCTGTGTGGCGTTCATGAATCACACACATTTCAGGCCCTGCTCTTTTTGTGAGTGAGACTGGCAGGGGGGGTGGGGTCATTCTTCTCATCCCCCTCTCATTAGCATATCCAGGGTGGGAAAGCCATTCCCGCCATTGTCTGATTGGAAGACACAAAAGCCATGGGTGACAATCGGCCAATGGGGAAACACCCTGCGACAGCTGCCGCGCATAGCGCATGAATGCCAGATATTTCTTCTCAATACAACCCTTTGTATCTGCAATAGAGAGAGAGAGAGAGAGAGAGAGAGAGAGAGAGAGAGAGAGAGAGAGAGACTGACAGAGGAGCTGAGGACATTTCTGTGGGGGTTTTTTTGTACGGGGGGGAGGAAGGGTCGTAGGATTGATTTTTTTTCCCATGTCATGTCTTTCTCACAGACTCTTCCACACAATGTGCTTGTTACTGACATCTCTATTGTTTTGGATGAAGTAACAGTACTGCTACAACCAAATAAACGCTACAGTAATTGCAGTTCTATGATAACCCTCTATGATAAGTCCAAGTCTATTTTTTCTTATTTCACTGAGCATTAGACCCACAAATGTTTGTAACAATGGCTGAAACTGTAGGGTGGACAAGATAGTTAAGTTAAACTTAAGTCTTATTGCTTTGTACTGTCCCCCTGCCTATCTTTCAAGCAAAGCATGCTGCATCTTGCACAATTGACAGCTGAGAAGAATCCAGCCTGCAGACGATCATTGTAATGTTTAGCCTTTAACTATGTCAGCGTTGGACAAACAACCCTTTTCAAGCCGGATCAGAAAGACCTCTCTGTGCAATCACAACTCAGAAAAAGTGGGTCCCAGTTGCTACCTGACCCCACACCCCTTTCGTGTGGCGTGCCACAGGGATCCGTGCTAGCGCCAATCCTTTTCGCCCTATACATGCTCCCCCTAGGCCTCCTCATCAGTAATTTCAAGGGTATCTCTTATCACTGCTATGCGGATGATATCCAATTGTATTTCTCCTTCAAGCCTGACAAAATGGAGAAACTCAATATTTTACAGGAGTGACTGTCCGCCATTGAGAGTTGGATGGGGAGTAATTTCCTCCAACTCAATGCGGCAAAAACTGAAGTGCTGATTGTAGCTGCTGACAACATTGCCGCTAGAGTAGCCACCCACATGGGGCCCCTTAAGGGAAACGTACACCCTTTCCTAAGAAACCTGGGGGTTATTTTCGATCAGTCTATGCATTTGGACAAGCATGTCAAATCCCTTACCCGTACCTGTTTCTTTCACCTCAGAAATATTGCAAAACTCCGGTCCATTGTATCGCATGCTGAATTGGAAATGTCTGTACATGCATTTATTTCTTCCAGACTCGATTACTGTAACTCCTTGTTTACTTGCCTCAACAAATCATCTGTTGACCAACTTCAGTTGGTCCAAAACGCCGCTGCTAGGCTGCTCACCAGGTCTAAGAAATCATGCCACATCACTCCCATCCTTGCCTCTCTGCACTGGCTCCCAGTGCAACTCAGGATCCATTTCAAGGTCCTGGTGTTCACCTACAGAGCCCTCCTCGGTCAAGCCCCCATCTACATCACAGATCTCATCCACCCATACTCATCCAGCTGGTCACTGAGGTCGTTCGACCAGGGGCTCCTGGTGGTGCCCAGGACCAGACTAAAAACCAAAGGGGACCGAGCCTTCGGGGCGGCGGCCCCAAGGCTCTGGAATGCCCTCCCCCTGGACCTGAGAGCTGCACCCTCGGAGAGTACTTTCAAAAGTCAGCTAAAGTCCCATTTGTTCAGGCAGGCATTTGGCCATCCCTAGCCAACCACTGTTTTTCTGTATTTGATGTTTGTTTTTTGTGATTTTTCCTGTCTTTTATGGATGCTTTTTATTTTTATTGATGTTCTGATTTTATTATTGTTGTAAAGCACTCTGTGCACTCGTGCTGGGAAGGGTGCTATATAAATAAAATTTTACTTACTTACTTACTTACTTACCTGGGACATGTTCCACCACATTTACTATGTAGTCAGGAGAGGGAAGTGACCTGAGTTTTGTGATCTGGCCATTATATTATGCGCTGCATTACTTTGTATTTTGTATGGATTTCTACTCATCGATGGAAAATGTTTGGAAAGAAACGTGTGCCATTTTGCTTTATAGGGAGCATCATCACTCATTCACATCCAGTGTTCTGTCGCTCAATTCTTGTCGTTATTTTAATCTCTTGTATTATTTTTTTTCGTGAAGCACGTTGTACTGTTTTTCTGGAAAGGTTATACTTACTATTCAAATCTGCTGATAGAGCTTAGTCTTTTACCATCAAATGTCCTATTTCTATAATTTTGAAAGCAATCTAGAGCCTTTGATTTATGTCTCAAATGTTGTAACATAGTAAACTTTGACAAGCGGCCACTAACATTTGTAATAGGATATGTCCAATAGAAGTGAACAAGTGATATGTATAATTAGTTAACATATAACATATAAATATTCAATGGTCATTTTTGAAATAGACATTATACAACATGAAAAGTTTTGCAGGAGGTGTGATACGGGTATCATATGACATGACGTTGTTAACAATCTTAAAAGAGGGCTGTCCCCTGGACGTTTCAAAGGATTCATTTGATAGCCCAACATTACAGTACATTTTGTTGTAGTTGAGAATAGCAGGTCTTGGGACAGGATGAGAAAGTTCCCCAACTGGTTTGCTAATTCCCAGGGCACAGGTGAGAGAAAGGCTTAACATACAGCTTCCAGCTGCAAGCGGAGCTGTTTCCCCCCCTTTAAATTACAGATGGAAAAATGGCCAGTCATGCTCTACAACAGTACATCACACTGTACCTGCTCCCATCGCACTAACATCACCCTATACCTGCCCCAAAGGCACACACAATCCACATACCAGACTCTATAGCGTTGAAAGCCCTTTATAAGCACAGACAACACCTCTTACCAGCTACTGTAGTGCAGACTAGGCTGGACTATTTTCTGAACCACTTCAGTGCAGTTGAAGGTATAACAATTTGAAAATGACACGTACTTAAGAGTTAGTTTATTAACAGGCAGCCCATTAACGGCTACTGCGGGTTGTAATTTTTGAACAAATAACAGAAGTACTGTTACCGCTGGTGTGACCACTCCACAGCATTTAGAAAGAGCGCAGTTTAAAAAATGGGAAGGCAGGAGAGGTCTTCCACAGTAAAGTGTACACAGAGCACAAGGGGTGTGTAGAGCAAGACAGTACATGACCATATTAGGATGTGAAAATATGTGCCCTTTTCTGCTGCGGAATTCACCATTTCCCCAAATCACAGTAACTCACTCAACCTCTGGATGCCTGAAAAAGCCCAGCACCCAGCATGAGAGAGAGAGACAGAAAGAGAGAGAGAGAGAGAGAGAGAGAGAGAGAGAGAAAATAAAAAATGGGTAAAAAACAGATGACAGGCAGAGACACACAAACACACAAGTGTTTTGAAGGTTGTTGGTGTGGATGTAAGGCTGGAGGAGTCACAAAGGCCTGAGAAAGGCTGTGTGGCAAAGACACGTCATTACAGTTTTTTACAATTGCTTTGACTCATTTTGCACAACAGAGTTTCAATGTGCAAAACAAAATGTAATATAGCATGCAAAATAAAAATACCAGTGTCAAATCAGAGAATATTATATGCAAAAGATTATCACAGCACCAGAACATTAGATATTTCAAACAATGAAGTTAAATCATTGCTGCATTTTCAATATACAACAGTCATCATGAAATAATGCTGCCAAACACAAAATCCTTCTGATAAAAAAAGAGTTTGAAAGTGTTTTTTGGTCATAACGCAAAATGCTATACTCCTAATCTTGGGCTCAAAATCATATATAGCATGCACAATATGAACAACTGAACCAAATTAGATTGTATTTCATGCTAAAGTTTATCATAGAGTCAGAACAGTGGATATGTTCATCGTTGAAGTTTAATTATTGGTGCATTTTCAAATACAATGGCCATTATCAAATAATGCGGTCAAACACAAAATACTTGTTACCAAAAAAGAATATGCAATGGTCATTTCCTCATAAATACTTGAAATTATGTACAGCAATCATCCCCTGTGATAGACTGCAGTTTTGCGCTTGTGTTTTTATGAAAGACAAGCAAAATATTAGATTAGATTATATGAAGTTTAATCATTAAAGAAAAATCATACAGTAATGCAGTACTGTAAACTCAACTGTATTGTACAGTAAAAACAAAAACAACAGTAAAAGCAAAAACAGTTACAGTAACAACAAACTTTACTGTAAAGTTAAAAAAAAACTGCTTCTCTGTGCTTAACCAGCGTTTTGCCTCTCCGCTGCATTTGGCCACAGAATTTTGTCGACGTCGCATCTGATGTCTTCGTTGGCAAGACAGTGCTGGTAAAATCTTTGAGTGCCTTATCCACCCCTAACACTGCTGGGCTGTAATGTCATCGATTGCCTCATCCATGGCCTGAAGGAGCGTTTCCTGCTCATATGGACACCTATCGTATACCTTCCACCACCAGGCCGAGAAAAACTCCTTGATGGGGTTCAGAAAGGGGGAGTAAGGTGGAAGGAATTGGAATCGGAACTATGGATGGGCTGTAAACCAGTCTTGCACAGCCAATGCACGATAGAAGTTTACATTGTCCCAGACAATGATGAACACCATCTGAGCATTTGGCTGTACGAGACGGTTGTACAGCCCATCCAGAAAATGTATGAGGCGCACGGTTGTACTATGCCCCCAGCAGAGGGTCAGGCTGACCAATCAGGGATGGATGTGTGTGGGCCTGCCCAATGGTCTCAGGGCTGGGTCTAGGCAAACTAGGCATGTACAGTACCTATTACCTATATACTGTATATTTACTGTACATGGTCCACGACCATGACCACGACCACGACCATGACCCTGTCCTTCGTTACCAACCTCAACCTCACTGACCTGCTCCATGTTGTCAGAAACTGCCATTCAGGTTTCTAAGCAGCCTTTTATGTAGTGGTGAAGATATTATCAATTGTGTTGCAATGCTACTCACCTGGGCAAGGTTGTTGGAAGTACTGAGACATGACTACAAGCACCTGTTGAATTGATTTAGTGATCCGCATTTGTAGTAATAAACTAAAGGGTCTGAGGTATCAAACGAGCCTCAAAACATCACTCTGCTGCCAGATATGCAGTAGATATGGATGGATCACTTTAAGGGTTGTTTCTCCTGACAAATTTGTCTATTGAACTCTATGGAAAAATAAGTCAGGAGAAGAAACCCTTCATGTTATCCATCCATATCTACTACATTTCTGGCAGCAGAGTGATGGTTTAAGGCTTGTTTGATGTCAGACCCTTGATGACTTAAAGCCATTTAGCCAACCATGTGTTCCATACTGTTCCAGTGTAATTTACAGCTAAATCTAGTCCCATCCCCCAATTCCCATAGAGATCCATTCAAATGCAGAGAGGTTATAGTATCGCTTGTAGGAGTACCAAAAAATAAGATATCAAAAGTTGGGTATATTGTTGGGTCACAGACATCAGGAAGTTATAGCATGCAAAGGATATGCCACCAAATATTAAAAATGATTACTTTATTCTACATTATGTTAAACTGTCACTGACAGTCTGCACTTCAACCTCATTGTCATTGTATCCTTTCAAACTCATAGTGCTAGAGTACAGGACCAAAATAACAACGAGATAACTGATAATTTTGCAGTGGTCTCTTAATTTTTCCAGAGCTGTATACAAAGGCAACAGACCAGCATTGGTTTGACAGACAGAAATACCATGTGCTGGTGTGTGAGAATCGGACACAGTGCGCTGGTGTGTGAGAATCGGACACAGTGCGCTGGTGTGTGAGAATCGGACACAGTGCGCTGGTGTGTGAGAATCGGACACAGTGCGCTGGTGTGTGAGAATCGGACACAGTGCGCTGGTGTGTGAGAATTGGATACAATGCGCTGGTGTGTGAGAATCAGACACAGTGCGTATAATGTGGAGTCGGGTTCGGAGGACCAGACGCGACAGAGAGGGAATCTAAAAGTATTTCCCGTAGAGGAAATACTTTTAGATATTCGCGAAAAGGACAGGAAAAATTAAAGAATAGGGAAATAAAACTCCCGGCGTAAAGCCAAACGAAAAATAAACCCAGAAAAAGAGGGTGAAGGCTCGAGACTTGAGCAGAGTGAGGGAAGAAGATAATTACCTCTCACTCTCAATACGAGAGAGCACTAAACGGAGGTAAAGAAACAGGAAAAATAATAGCGACCCAGATAATTTGGTGAAAAGGCTCGTAGGCTCGAGTAGTAGAAAGAAAAGGAGAGAATTACCTCGCTCTCAATAAGAGAGAGGTAAAGGAAAATGGTAAAGAAGGAAACTGTCTCAGAGAGAACAGAAGGGAAAACCAGAACGAGGAACAGAAAGTGCAAAAGAGAAAACTAAATCCTACAAAGGAACTCTAACACACCTAAAGGCAAGTCCCGCGTTACTCCAAAGCAAAGCGATGGAGCAGAGTGGTCTCCTTATTCCTATACTGATACCGGCTTCGTGACGAAGTACAATGACAACATGGAAGCACCGGAAGAAGGAAGCACTGAGCTTTTATAGCCAGCAGGAAACCAAAAACAGGTGCGCTGGATAAGTGCCGAGTGGGAGAGAAAGCACGGCAGGGGCGGCGGAAAAGTACCGCAAGAGCGCCCTCACACAGCTCCAAGAGGAAACAACCATAGAGATAAGCGTAAGGCTGCCAAACCATGACAGTGCGCTGGTGTGTGAGAATCAGAGTGAGAATCGGACACAGTGCGCTGGTGTGTGAGAATCGGACACAGTGTGCTGATGTGTGAGAATCGGATACAGTGCGCTGGTGTGTGAGAATCGGACACAGTGCGCTGGTGTGTGAGAATCGGACACAGTGCGCTGGTGTGTGAGAATCGGATACAGTGTGCTGGTGTGTGAGAATTGGACACAGTCTGCTGATGTGTGAGAATCGGACACAGTGCGCTGGTGTGTGAGAATCGGATACAGTGCGCTGGTGTGTGAGAATCGGACACTGTGCTGGTGTGTGAGAATCGGATACAGTGCGCTGGTGTGTGAGAATCGGACACAGTGCGCTGGTGTGTGAGAATCGGACACAGTGCGCTGGTGTGTGAGAATCGGATACAGTGCGCTGGTGTGTGAGAATCGGACACTGTGCTGGTGTGTGAGAATTAGACACAGTGTGCTGGTGTGTGAATCGGACAGTGTGCTGGTGTGTGAGAATCGGATACAGTGCGCTGGTGTATGAGAATCAGACACAGTGTGCTGGTGTGTGAGAATCGGATACAGTGCGCTGGTGTATGAGAATCAGACACAGTGTGCTGGTGTGTGAGAATCAGACACAGTGTGCTGGTGTGTGAGAATTAGACACAGTGTGCTGGTGTGTGAATCGGACAGTGTGCTGGTGTGTGAGAATCGGATACAGTGCGCTGGTGTATGAGAATCAGACACAGTGTGCTGGTGTGTGAGAATCAGACACAGTGTGCTGGTGTGTGAGAATCAGAGGGAGAATCGGATACAGTGTGCTGGTGTGTGAGAATCAGAGTGAGAATCGGATACAGTGTGCTGGTGTGTGAGAATCAGCCACGGTGTACTGAACACAGCACGGGAAGAGACGGAGGAATGTGGCGGGTCCTGGGGACACTGGGGGGTGGGGGGTGGGAAGCGGTTGGGAAAAGCGGACTCCCTTGGGGGGGTTCACTCAGGATGGGAATGGCGTGGGGGGGTTCACAAATAAATCTCAAATAAATACATCTCTACCTCTAACAGAATAACTACGAGTCATTTTTAAATATGTTATTAAAGATGTTGTATTATACATATTACAAATATGAATGTGCTCATTCTCCTCTCTTATTATTTTGGATTGGGTACATGTGTTCTCTTGTTGCATTGATCTGAGACTGGTCCAGTAATGGGAAATGGTGCAAAGCAGTGGCAGACATACAGCACTGGTAGAGGAGAGATGGTGCGGATTTATACAGGAAATTGAGCAGTTAAACGTCTGTCTTGCTATCATAATAGCCCAGAGACCTTGAACGCTAATGTGGAACAATTCTGTTGTTTCTTTTAATTTACGTTGCAGTTCACACTATGGTTTTTAATTGAATCGGCACACGCAAATAATGTTTTGTTAGTGTTCTTCTGTTCTATACAGTATGTTTTACATTTTCCCTTTTTTTATCTCAAGTAAACAGCATAGTTGGACAGTGAAGTAGACAGTCAGTTAAAGATATTTTATAATGAGTGTGCTGTGCCGTCTAACAAGAGCAGTAGGCTTTCTGCGGCACAAGCCGACCTCTGAACCCCCCGTTAGCCTTTGTGCTCAGTCGGAGGCTATGTGATTATTAACTCACACGGTGATCTCACCAGTCTAAAATGCGGGCAGGTCGGCTCCGTGACTAAATAAGTGCATAAGCTAAAGTGTGGGCACTTAGTTACCAGGTCAGTGCTGTCTTGCAAAAAAAGGGAGGTGAAAGCTTTTTCTTTTTCCTCACCTTCTCCGTCTCAACTACGCCACGTCCCTTTGTTCTTGAATTTCACAAGTCTGGCTAATCCCTGCAATAAGGTCTCTCTGACCCCACCGACAGGCTCTTGTTGTTGTTTTCTTTCTTTGCCTATGGGGATTTTTACACTCTACTTGTACTGGGAAAATGTAAAGGACTATTGACGTGGCAACAAGTATTGAATTGCCACCTACGTTTTATGGCAAAAACCACCACAGCAGGCTTGCATGGAGTGAAATGTTATTTGCACACGTCGAATGTTCCCCTCATCGATTTCGAGAAGTGTGCTCCGTGGGCCTTCTCTGTTGGTCAGAGGTTCACATGCGACTCCCCTGCATCTGTATTTAAAGCGTGATGAGCAGTAGAGGACGGCTTCCTGTTGATGCGAGACAGACCGCTCAGCTGCTCCCTGCTGCTCTCGGGCTAAATTATCCAAGCCTCTTCATTTAGAGTCCTGGGAAATGGTCTGTGTATTTGTGTGACTCAGCTTGCATCCTAGGACAACGGACAGGAAGTATGGACTGCTGTGATACAGGACCTGTTTTTGAAGTCCAGGCTATTATTTGTTGAAAGCACAATAACAGCATGGAGTTGTACGTGTTGTTGGAATTTCTTTTTGTGTTTCCTGCTTTTTTTTTGTTTGAATGCTTTATTTTTTATATATTTGTTTAGTTGTGCTAGCCAACACTCCTGTCAGTTCTCCGTGCTTACTACACAGTCGGCAGTTCATTGTCATTGTTAACGTTTCCCCAGTGCACGAGACACAAATACATTGCACTTGTGGGTCAAAATGAATGGTGGTAATTAGCTAATTGTACAACACAGCCAAACAGAGCTTATTTTAAGTGGTATAATGCACGCAGAAAGAGCCTGAGACAAAGAAGACACATTTAAAAAACCTAAGGTGATGCAATATTTCACTGCAATCTGTGGAATCCTTGAACCCTAAAAGCAGGCTAGGCGAATTATCAAATCCTTAACAACACCTACAGTACTGCACATTTCACAGAAGAATAATTCAAGCCTTTGTTACCAAATTGTTTTGGCTGGTGTAGAATTATGTAATGGAAGATTTTGTGCCAGAAAACAGCCATCAGACAAAAAAGAGGCAGTAGCGTTGCTTAGTGGTGAGAATATGGTGGTATCAAACTGATTTTGCCAGCCTTGTTACTACATATGGTGTACATGCTCCCTACGATATTCTACATTTGAAAACAGCAGGCATCACTGTAATGTAGTCTGTTATTCTGTATGTGTCTGTGGTTCTCTGTAGCCCTGCCACAGCACACTGGAGGAATAGTATGCCAGAGCAGCTCAGAACAGCACAGAGTAGCAGAGAGCAGTGTGACAGACCAGGACAGGAAGTGTGACCTTCAGGTCTCCTTTGTGACATCACATCCTGTCTGTCTCAATCCTTCAGATGTCTTCATGCAAACAACGGTCAAAGAGGGCACATTCTTTTTTTAGCCTTTCATATAAACGCTGCTGACTCAACTGATTCCTTCATCTGTGTTCCTTTTTTTCTGCCACGTAGTCAGGTCTACTTCACAGAATTGTGACTGCTGTGATACGACCACTCAGCCTGACCGGAAAATGGTTCCTGGTTTTGTGTCACATAGCGCTGCACTGTCATCTTGCAACTGAAGCTGTAGAGGTTCTGCTGCAGTGAAGGTTATACACCACCCCAAGACATGTATTCCATCATCTCCACAAAGCGTTTTCCTTATAATTATCAACAATGAGATTGACCCTGCGTATTATCGTACAGAAAAATGTAAAATAATCTTGAGCTCTTGCATTGCCGAACGGGACTAGAGCCCGGCATAAGTTTATTTCTGTCAGGACAACTCACGCATTTAAATGACATGTTTAATGAATGAATGTGCTGCATAATTATTTTGGTTTGGCGGTGAATGGATCTGCTTTAGTACTGCTCCAGAGCACAGGTATCTCCCCCCGCTAAACAGGAGATGACCAGAAGCCCCCCATACTAAAGCAGATCCAAACAACAGGTTCAGCTGGGGTGGTGGAGGGTGACAGCAAATTTCTTTTAACACAAGCTGGAAGCAAACAAAGAGCAGCGCATGAGCATTCAGAGAGAACTGCTTCTTGGCTTAAAAAGGGCGCTCCATTAGAGGTGTGTGCATGTGATTGGTTGATTGTGTGACGCGTGATTGCTAGCCGACCATGGTTGGCTACAGCGAGAGGTGTGTGCATGTGATTGGTGGAGTATGTGACGCGTGATTGCTAGCCGACCATGGTTGGCTACAGCGAGAGGTTTTCCGACAGAACTTGCTTTGCGCACTAATCATTCACGACGCTCATGGGTCTTTATAAAATTGGCTAGCTATATAATTCAGCTAGCCATCACTGTTAATTGTAGTGAAAGATTGGCTAGCTGAAAGATTAGCTCCTTAATTTATCCTTATCAATTATGAAAACCAGAAAAAAGGTCCCGTTGTAAAACGTCCAGCAGAGTGCCAAATTGGGGCTTGTTGTATCGGGTAAATCAGGGAAGGAGGGTATGTATAGAAAATATTTTGCTAATGTTAGCTATCCCGAACTGTCACGCAGATTTAAAACTAAAAGCTAACTTTAGACTAGTGAAATTAGCAAATGCAATTTAAAACAATGACTTCATACCAAACTCTGTGACTAAATGTAAAGTGTTTTAATGAGCATCGCAAACGATTTAGTGCGCATAGCAAGTTCTGTCAGGTAACCCAACCATTGCCTGCAACCATGCGTCTCATACTCAACCATACTCAACCAATCACATGCACACACCTCTAATAATGTAGTGCCCTTTTTAAACCAAGAATCAGTCCTCCTTGTGCTGCTCACTGCTACGCTGCCTTTTGTTTGCTTTGCGGCTTCTGTGTTCAAAATAATTAGCTATCGCCCTCCACCACCCCAGCTTCCACCTGTTGTTTGGATCTGCTTTAGTACGGGGGGTTTCTGGTCTTCTCCTGTTAAGCTGGGGGGAGATGCCCATGCTCCATGCTCTAGTATTAACGCCAATCCTGACCGAAATGTTATGACGTTATTGTTAAACTCGGCAACAACGAAAAAGATTCTGTTGTTTTACCTGGACTCTTGGAGCTGACATTTTTAGTGTACTTATGCCTGTCTCCTGCAATGAACCGTACCTAGAAACTTTGATGTGCGTTGTGGAGAAGCAGTGGGGTGTGTGTCTTTCTATGTGGGCAGAGCCAATGGGTGTTATGACTTTCAAAATGTTTTCACATGATTGCAACCGTTGCGAAAGTTGCCTCCTCCAGCTTCAATCCTCTACGGCCTGTCCTGTGTGTTCAAGCGGACTTTAGAAACAGTAGAGACAGCGATGCTGACACAGTATGCGATCGCTTGGGAGAGGGAATGGAACTTTGGGGGGTGACCTCATTTGCCTTGATGAATATGTTACATTTGGTTAACAGGCTTTTTGTCAGACTTGCCAATGCCCTGTTTAAGTGCCTCTTTAGGCAACGCAACAGTTCTGCTGTGGGCTCTGTGAGCCGGACCTCCTTTGCTTGTTCAGGCAGTGTGAGCCAGACCCTGGCCCTTCCGCGAAGCTGTTGGCCACCCTGTGACTCAACGGTTGATGACTCATCATGTCAAACGGCTCATTGCCGGTATTGGTTTAATGTCGCTTCCTATTCCTTTGCATGATGCACTGTGCAGTATGGATTTTCTCCATGGTGCATTAACTCTCACCTACTCTGGGGGTCAAAGCAATGAACTGCAAAACTGTATTTTGTGATTTTTTTCATGCCTTAGAAAAGGCAGGAGGAACAGTCAGTGTCACATTGTGCACACGCCTCACGTTATAGCTCTAGCAACCACCCCCCCCACCCCCCTCAACCCGCCAGCACGGCTTGATGACTGTGATGCTGCCAGAGTGTGTGAGAGTGAGGTGTGTCAGACTGTGGTGAGGAAGTGGTGAAAGGCAGAAGCAGCATTGTGCTGTGAATGATAATGACACTGAAGCACTCCATACAGTGTTTCAGTAAATTCCTCATCGAGAAAATACCAAGCTAATTTGATGAAATGCAAATACAAACCAACCTTTCTCTCTCTCTCTCTATGTATTTATCTATCTATATGCATGTGTGGTTGTGTCCAGATGGAATCATCGCACATCATCCCATTAGCCCAAGATGGAGGATTAGACGGGCAGGCAGAAACAGCTTTGACGCTGACATACACGCAGTCTGTATGCTGAAACAGGTTCTTACCATTTACTGCGGACTGTCATGAGCTCTTTGAAGATTCCTTACAGAACAGGTCTCCAAAAAAAAGATCTGAATGAATAAAACAACTGAAAGCTGCTATTCATGGCACCTGAAAATTCATTCTGAAAATAATGTATACATGTGTAAATCGTGGGAGCATTATTGGGGAAAAAATTATTTGAGGCATAAACATAGTGTATGTTTGACGGATGTGTTTTATTGTTGTTGCTCAGTATAAGGGATTTACCGGGCACCTTGCGCACTCCCGGCGATCGAGACAACAAAGAGAGGGATCTGGGACCCGGGGGTGCTGTTCTGGCAGCTCCTACACACTGTGAGGCTAGATGAGACTGAGGTAGCTGGAGTCTGTGCAAGTACCTCAGTGCAGTTTCAGTGTTTCTGTTTTATAAATCATTTTGTGCAGCTAGGATACCAAGCCTGATAACTATGAAATGTTTATCTTTTGCTCACCGTGATTCGTTTGGAGCTTTACGTGGGTAATGCGCACAGCAGCGGGCCGTAGACCCGGGCCACACAATGAAAATCCACTCTCCCTCCATCCCTCGACTACGTTAATGTAGTCTGTATGGCCATATTTGATGAAAAAACAGGACACTGGATACTGTAAAAGAAGCATGGTGTGCGTGCGTGCGTGCGTGCGTGCGTGCGTGCGTGCGTGTGTGTGTGTGTGTGTGTGTGAAATGACACAGGGCTCTGTACTGTATGATCTCTGGCTGTTTCTCTGCTCTATTTCTGTCCCTTGGTGCTGCGCTGTTTCCTCCAGAGAGTTTCTGTGGGAAGATGACCCATCTGAATCTGCCTTCGACTCTACTTCACCTCTAGTCCAAAGTGGCAATTTAGCATCGGAATTCACCTGTGTGTGTGTGTGTGTGTGTGTGTGTGTGTGTGTGTGTGTGTGTGTGTGTGTGTGTGTGTGTGTGTGTTTATGCGTGCTCTTAGTAGGGAACTCAGTCGGATGTTGGTGCCTCTTAAATCCACACGAAACCAGTTGGATGTTCCAATCAGTTACATTTATTTGTGGATCAGTTACATTTATTTATTTTTGAGCCAATAATACCCACGTAGTGTGCATGTGCGCGTGTGTCTGTGTGTGTGTGCGCGCGTGTGTATGTATGTATGTGCGTTGTGGTGCCAAGAAGGGAGTTAGGGTGCCGCCCTCTACTGGACTGCACCACCATTACACCCAAGCAGGGGAACCAGCTGTGGCTCATCGTGATTAGCCCAGGTGTTCACCATCAGCACTGATTAGTTTGCCTTATAAAAGGGCCTGGTTGCCCAGGCCCAATGGAAAACTTTTGACTTTTGACTTTTGAGACTGGCTGCTGTGTGGATTTTGGCTGTTTTCCCTTTTGTCTTGGTGAGCGTTTTTTTTTTGTTGCGCAGACTTCTAGTAAATCGACCCCTTAGTGCAGTGTTTGTTTCTTTTGGGCTTTCTCCCTCAGCGATATGTCAGATGCACAGAGATATACAGAAGAGTTGAGCTTGAGCTTTGAAGTTTGGACTTGATTTGACTTTTTATATCAATGTAGTTAATCTACTTCCCTCTTTAATGTCTTCACTGCTTGAGAGAGCAGGAATGTGGCTCCTAGGGATCACTCACTGTAACCCGCTTCCACAATAACACAAAACGGGTCAGAATATGGAAAATGCTACCAGTAAAGTGCTCTCTTTCATGTTTGTGTAAAAGACTGTTCAGTTGGAGAGAACATGGTGAGGAGAGTTTTACGAACCCTCTGGCCTGGTCAGGTGGTCAGACTGGAAGCTCAAATTTTAGCTGCACACTCTCTTTAACACAAAGTTGTGAGCAGCTGTTTAAATTTGGAGCATTACGAAATATGCACATGTACACTCAAGGACTCGGGGGCCGGATTTACTAAAGGATTGCGACTGCTTTGCCGACACTAAAGCAGTCGCTACAAGGTCGCAATATCTACTCCGGATTTACTAAATGGTCGCAATGGGTCAAATTGTGCGGTTTATTTTTTGTTTGTTTGGCCAGTGTATTTTGCAAGTTAAGTGATATTACGGATATTTAACATATTGTTTTTCTCCTTTTTAGGATTACCATTGTTGAGGAATAAGAATGCACAACACCGTGAGAAATATTGGGACCTGTGGAGTCAAGTCTCCTGCACCTGCCTGCTTACAGGTGAGGCTGCAGAGGTACAGTATAGGGGAGCAGGTGAGGCTGCAGAGGTGCAGTATAGGGGAACAGGGTATAGCACGAATATAGACTAATAATCTTCTCTTGTGGGAAATAGTCCAGTAAATGAAACTGGCTACAATGAGAACAATCAACAGAGTGGTCGTTTGAAGGATGGGTGTACACATATTTAGCTGCACCCATTATCGTAGTAAATTGCTCTGAGACACACCCCTGTAATTACACAACAGAGGGTTTAACCCTGCCAGTACTGGTAAGTCTCATTCTCTGGGTGCCATACTGCTCAGAGAATGGTACTGAGAAGCCACTGCCTGATGCTATCATTACATAACTGTTACAGCAGTCTGGACAGTCTGACTGCAGTTAGTATATAATACAAGCAAAACGGTACCATAGAAATAATGTATGTATAATATCTGTTGATTTTATATTGTGAAAATGTAGCCAGTGTAACAGTCTGGTGTAGGGCTGCTAATGTAACGACTACGCCACCTAGGGAGTTGCACCCTAGGAAATAGTTCTGCACCACAGATGCACCTAGTTACACAAAATGGGTTCCCCAGAGTTCTTTACAATAATAAGTCAGAGACGTGGTCTAGAATTCAAAAAGGCGTTTCATTGGAAGAATAGCTGGAAGAGCTGTGGACTCAAGATGAAACAGGACTAGCAATAATAGTTCATTTAATAGAATTACAATTCATTAATTATAAGACAATACATTAGACAATACTCCCAGTATTCACACCAACTACAAAATCAGGATAACTGGGAGTAGAATTATTCGGAGTTATAAAATTGACTAAATAGAATAATTTATTACAATTTTAGTAGGAAAAAGATGCGTTTAAACAATGCTTCCAGTATTCATAAAACCAATTGGCTAGCTAGAGTTCATTAACTATAGTGGGTGAAGACGCTGACGGGGAGAAGTATACTCTCCAACAAGGGGAGGGGGGCCCCCCACGGTGCAAAAGTACTCACCAAATAGTGCTCCCACAGCAATGGCTTATACACAGCAAAAATCAGTGGCTAATGCGTGATTCCCGTGCAATTAAATTACCACACGAACGGAGTGAAGGGGAAGCTCCACTAATGACTAAACCCCACCACCAGACAGCGTCGTGCCCACTGTTGGTCAGAAAGCAATAAATTAGCTATTTGAAATAGATACAAAACACATTAACAATACCAGTTGGTTAATATTAAAAAGTAGAGGCAAACCCGCGCCACTGCGCGCTGCTCGGGAATATTACCGGACAGCAGGGCAGCGCGACATAAGCATGAAACAAAAAAACAACGAAGATGCAGCTTACAGTTATACCAAACAGTAAACTACCATATGCTTATACGAAACAAAGCATACTTAAGAAACAAAATGTATCCAAAGGAAGGCAAAACAAATGTGTATATAAAGAGGCAAAACGGCAAATAATGTTGCACCTGGTCTAGCAGTGCACGTGAGCCAACAAAGCCATTTACCCAGGTAGGCAACCGGTCACTGAGCTCATTCACCGGCCTATCAACACCTAATAACGGCGATCACCACGGAGATACCTCAACCGGGGGAAAGGAGCACACAATGACCACACAAGAAGCGAGAGAGAGAGGAGAGAGAGGACCAATCAGGAGCAAGAGCGCGAGGGGGAGAGGACAGGTAAGGAGAGTTTAAATACCTTTGACAGGTAATTGGCAGCAGCTACCTGGGTGGCCGCAACCACACCCCCCATTAACCTACATCAGATCAGAAGTAAAAGAGTTCACCCATCCTGTCACACCAGCAGCCTGTGAGCATATCAGAGGAGCAGGTGGTGGCTGCAGGCTGGCAAACTCCACCTGGGTACAGGGAGAATATTCAGACTACGCACACACGCCTAATAAATGCAACTGATTCACAAGTATGTTTTTGCACTCACAAACAAATGTCTCCTGAACTTAAACCGGCCTCTAGGTTTCTACACCCCACTGCACCTCCACCTCCTCCCTGTCTCCCGACTGCCGCTGTCTCCTTAACCCTCCTCCACCCCAGATTCCATGAGTTCAGCATACAAGGCTGGTGCATTGTGGGAAAGAAACAGACCTGCCCCTACTGCAAAGAGGATTTCTTCACACATCTTGCTGTGAGGATTGTCTCAAAAATTAGCAAATAAATGCACACGATTCCACACACGACAAGCATTGCGTAAGTGCACAGTTATTAGTTCAGGAAACATTTGTGAGTACAAAACATATCAGTTGCATTTATTTGTGGATCAGTTGCATTTATTTGAGACAATAATACCCCCATAGAACACACGCACATGCATACAGGCACACTCTCTCACACACACACACACACAAACACACTCTCTCTCGCACACACTCACATGTGCGCACACACTCTCTTTCATACGCACATACGTGCACACACACTCGCTCACACACAAATACACTCACACGCCCTCTCACATGCACATAGAAGGGCACACAAACACCCGCATGCACACACAAAACATGTACGCACACACACATAGAGGCATACACAAGAGCACAGAAATGCTATTTTCATCGCCTCTTCTGTAATTTCCGTTGGGTGTCGACATGACTCTCACTGTAAACTCTGTTTCATTAATCAGAATGAATTCATGAATGTGTACAGCGGCTCTACATATCGCCATACATTATGCTCACAACACACCTGCAGAGCAACTAGGGAGTTACACTTCCATCCTGAAATATTGCAACTTTTGAAAATGTTGAAATTGAAACGGATGATTCCACCTTGTCACAAGAATCAAGATCTCTCTCACACTGAGTAGAGCTTCTGCAGAGCTGCTCTGGGTAGTCTACCAGAGTAATTATCCTCATCCCTGCAATATATTTTCAGTGATAATGGAGTATAATGGGTCAATAGGCATACATAATGAATGAATGAGGAAGTTGGGTCTGTGTACTGCTGAGGACTTGAAGAGGTAGGAAAGAAGTTAACATCCTGAGAACATGCACTGTGAGGAGAACCTCTTCGACACTGTTAGTGACAGTCTGCAAGCAACATGGCAGGAGGTTGCTTCTAAATGTCAGAAGGCAGTTAACCCAAACCAGAAGCGAGACGTCTGCAAACTTTTTTTTAAGGTCCCATGATCGCTGTAAAGAGGTGAATCCAACACAATGTTGACTATTAAATTCAATCATATAATTAATTATTTTTACAGTAGTAAAATATTTTATCTTCCATCAGAAGTTCTGAAGTGCAACATTTGATAAAAGGCAAAGACATATGTATTTCAACACTTCAACTACATTGAGGAGGGCAAAATAGGAGTGGCCAGTTAAGCATCTTTTCATTTCCTCTGAACTTTGCAAGTTCAGGCGGTCAGCCTTTGTGGGTGCTGTGGTGACTCTATTCACTAAAAGAGAGGCAGAGTAAAATTTTCACTCGCTGTCATTCTGTTATTTGAAACTCGCCTCTGCATTACAGTCAGGCCATAACATGCCTGCCATGCAATGGACAATCCTCAGGAAGCAGACACATTTACTCTGTAGAATACCCCACATATAGCAACTGGACAGTTCCCACAAGGAAAGTAGGCCTGCACATCTTATAGAGCGCTTTCACAAAAACGTTTAAGTAGAATACATGTTTCTTTACTGCGGCAAAGAACTTCTCAGAATTCAAACTATGGTGAGCCCTCCAGTGAACCCTGACCCCTCCCCCCCCCCCCCCCCACCACCATACTACCCGCCCCCTGATCTGTCCAGACATGTTCTGACGGTGCTGTCTCAGGCCAGTTTCTCCAGGCTAATGGGCTGTAATTAGCGGGGTCTGCCAGTCAGCCGACTGCATAAGTAATGCAGAGCACTAAAAGGAACATGCTCATCGAGGGCCCCAATCACAACGAACAACGGCAAACTGCTGCAATATTCATGACAGGAGACGGGTGGCTGTCTGCACCACAAAGCAGCTCTGGGCTCAGTCATGCTTGCGATATGTGGTGTTGGTGAGGGTGTGGGGGCGGAATGGTGCTGCAGATTTCAGAATCTCCACAGCCACAGATCTGCTCCATGCATACGTGTATAAGCATTGTCACTCTGGCAACAGAAACCAGTGACATCACTTGATCAGAACTAAAGGGCAAAGAGTACCAGGCCATACATTTTATCATGATGGGATTTAAATTAGCCGCAAAATGAACAGTCCCTCATTATCCAATTTTTAACCTTCACATTATGTTCCGGGTCAATTTGACCCGATTCAAGATGTTTGACGTCTCTTAAAAACCAGTTCAACTTCATTTTTTCATCTTTACACTATATGGTAATTTGTTGGGATTAAGTAGTAAACACACAATAAACATCATGCTATATTTTCAAGTCCTGTACCAACTTTGTATACAATATATAGGTGTTGTGTGGGGCCATTTGTGGGGTAGCTGAATAAAATTTAATAAAATATACAACCTTTTTTAGTTTTTAATCTCTGATTGTTTTGTGAGTAATTCTGGTGGCACTTTCCCATATAGGTTTTAAACGTCACAAACGTTCTCTTACCTCAGACTCACAGATGTTTAATATTTAGAGATAAAAGGCTAGCCAAAGAAAGTGACAACATTTTTCTATTACAATAGTTTTGTGTCAGTTTAAACTTAGGGTCAATTTTACCCCAAACATTAAATGAGTTATAAAATGAGTCAAAAAACATTTTAGCACACATAGAACCAGGCTACAGTTACTTTTACAGTTGTCATCATTTAAATCTATTATCGACCATCATATTTACAGAAGCAAAAAAGCACTACCTTGGTGCAGTATGTATGAGATACTGTGATGTAGTTTATGTCTTTATGACAGTTCAGTTTGTGATTGCTTGTTCTCCAGCATTTCTTTCCAGTTGCTGTGACAATTCTGTCACATCTGATATATCTTGAGATGAGACCAGAGGAAAAACTACCAGGCCACAAATCAGCATTGCTGACAAGCTAATCCTGGTTTAGTAAATAAATGCATCGTCTTTATTAAAGAGCTGTGGCCTGGGACCTAAGCATTAGTCTGTTACCAAAAAAATAACTAACCGTGACTGCTGGCTTTCTGAAGTCTCATTATGTGAATGATAAAATTGATTATTTTACATGTACTGTACATCCTGTGCAAATATAAACTCAGATTTTGCTTGAATGTGGAATGAGGCCCCTGATGTACAACATGACCTATTTACCCCCGATTTGAGCCACTGTCCAACTCAGCCTGTATCCCTCTGTGTTTTCTGTGTTCAAGGTCGTAGCTGATGCTGCGAAGGTCGTTCACAGCAGTTCCCCGCAGCGGCGCTAGCCTGACCTCACTGCCGAAAGGCAGGGAAACCACGTCAACGCATTCCTGTTCTGGCTCTGCCTTAGCTCATCCTTACTGTAGCTGAGCTATTGTTCAGTGGCCACGGCATTATACCAGGCCACAATGATGTTAAACGGCACGTTACGTCAGCCTGGCCTGGGAGTATAGGGGGGATAGCTTTACTCCAGAGTCAATGCTGCCGTTCCGATTTCCTTCCATTCAACCAAAGCTGAAGTGCATTACGTCACCTCTGACACAGGGACCAATCCACAATTTTACACTGGTGTCATTATGCGCAATACCAATGCACCGATCACTCTGCTTGATAGTGACACACTAATATCTAGATGCAACACTGACACAGCGATCTTTACACAATACTTATATTGACCACTACAGGCAACACTGGCGATGTGACCATTACAGGCAGCACTGAGACAGCCATCACTACACAACACTAACACACTGTTGACTGCATACAATACTGGAAACACCAATCAATATATACGTATATATATATTTTACTATGTATATTTACACAAAATACTGATCCCTACAAGATAGCAATGATAACTGGTCAGGTCAGGCCAGGCTCATGGCTGGTCCTAGAACATTCTGGAACAGGAAAAGATCAGGACAGGTTTCCACACAATGCTCCTCTATGTTTATCTCCCTCTACCATCAAAATCACTGTTCAGCTCCTTCCCAGGGCAGGATGTCACTGGCACAGCTGTCTCTTTCAATATAATCCTTTCCTATCTTATATTGCAGTGAAGAGTCAGTTAGTTTCTTCAGTGAGAGAATCTACCAGATACATACAGTGTATATTCTGTGACTACTTCCACATTGAGAGCCACAGACTCTCCATAAAATAGGATTGGGTTATGCTGAGACATCTGTGTATTTCAGTTCTTTTTACAGTTAGTCATTATTGTATCTTACACAATCGGCCCCTCTTTCTTCTGCTTGACTTAGGACTCGTACTCGGTTTTCTTACAGCTGGGATCACATACTGTTGTGTGCAAGTGTGGGATGATATCAGAAGTTGGAATGGCTAGAAATAAGAAACACAACTGTTACAGGAAGTGGATAATGATTTCCTGACAGAATTTGGCTTGGAAACGTATCAAAGTCATTTACAACACATCTTAAAACTGCTGTAGGTTAGCGCATAATTAAAACATTTTATTTTACTGCTTGCTTTGTAAAAACAAAAATCATAAAGAAAAACTGCCATTGTGTACCACATTTAACTTGGAAAACAAAACAATGTAAATTACAACAATTGGGAGAGTGAAAGAGGGGAAAGATGAGCATTGATTTCTCCTCAACATTCCTCATTTTTAGCTTGGCTTTAATAAAGGTCCTTTTTGCGTCTCTGTTAAACTATGACAATGAGTATCTTTCCTGTGCTGTTGAATGCAAAAAGCAGGAAATTAAACAATTTGACTTCCATCCATTTTGAGTGAACATTGGTAAAGAGCAGCCTCTTGTGACAGAGAAAAACACTGCAACAGCAGTCATTTCCTGTGGTAAAATTCCACTTCCACATCAGTGAGTTCTCAGAGACTACGGGCTGTGACTGAAACAGAACTCGCATTTTGCCACCATGCTTCCCTCAGAAATCTCATAGTGTGAGATATAATTAAGTCTGATTCAAATTGAATTACAATGTGAATGCTGATTGCATTTCTGCTGATGGAGCATCTTCACCATCAATCTTAGTCTGTGAAACGTTCAATCTCTCGGTAACATACAGCTGGAACTCGTCTTTGAATCAATAGATCATCAATGTGTCGACCTTTTAATCAAAAATTGCCTCTCTAAGATGTGTAACTGCTGCTTTGTATTTAATCTTTAGGCTTACTGTCTGAAACATTCATTCACAGTGACAAAGCTTAGCACAAAAATGGCTTAAGACTGCCCCTTGTGGAAAACTGTAGTATTGAAACTGCATTGGCGCTAAACCACAATTTCTGGAATAATGTTCTTTCCAGTCCTCGAGGCTTGTAAAACAACTGATTGATTGAACATCATTAATCAAACAGCACCAGATTTAATTGATCTTTAATCAGAAATGCATGTCCTCTATAATCCCACCAATGAGATAAAAAAGAGAAATATAGGGAGTGAAACTGAAGAAGGCATTGTTCACTGCCTTTACATTGTTTGTGCTCTCTTTCGTTAGTTATCATTAAATATAATATCGGCATTAAGGTTGCTCCTTTGATTTTTCAATGTGGTTTGCTCACACTGAGCCACAAATTAGTTTTTTATATATTTTGACACGAGTTTCACTATCTCAGTGAATTTCTTTTCATTTTGCTGCAACTACCAGCTCTTTACTGAACATGGTAGTGTGCAAGACTTGTTTTTTCCCTTTGAATGAAAAATGCAGCTTCAAGCAGCAATAACAGGGGGCCAAGTACAAAATGGCCACCAAAATTTATGATTGTTGTTGTTGAGGGTCTTTCACAACCATTCCTACGCAATTGAAACAGTTTGGAAGGATAGGCATAACAGCTCATGATCATTTGAGAGTTTTACTAAATATTTAAAATTTCAGAAAATCCAACATGGTAGATCTTATGGGTACTTGAGGCTTAATATGAGATTTAATATGAAATTGTATCCTGATTGACCCTATAGTTAATTGAATTACTTAATTTGCATTTTCTATTAAAATTCTGTGAATTTATTGCTTGGTGACTACCATGTTCTTCTGCGTAAAAATCTGAATTGATTAAATCTGGTTACATATCTGGCCTTATCAGATATTGTGCCCATTGCCCTCCAAAAACTTTTCAAGTTTGGTAATTCTTTGATAAACCAGTCTAGATTATCAAAAGTGTCTGAAAAATCTGAACCACAGCACCTGCAGGGGGCACTATGTGTACTAAGCATTCATGCAAAATATGTCACTACTCTGCTCCCACAAATGTGGCAAAAACTGAACAAAACATGCACATCCACACGTGTTGCTTCCCATCGCTTAGAAGACAAACTTATTAACTGCTGATCATGATTCTTTTTGCAATTTACATATTCTGTAATCTATTTAAATAGACAAAGGCCTGTATTCAATCAACATGTATCCTAACATTTCACAGATATGTACAAAGAAATTGACATACTGACGACATGAGACAATAGAAAATAAATTTTCAAAATCACAGATGAATATACAATAATAGTCGCTAAAGTATAAGACAAAAATCTGATGTTCGGCTGTCTTGGCAGCAGCCTGAGAAATTAAAACTACATTTGGGATAAATTTTCATGTGCCTGTCAATCTCACCATAGAGACAGATGCTCATAAATAAAAAGAAAATGGATGGATTTAAAGCTTGATGCAAGAAACATACTGTACACAAGAGGGAAACAAGGTCTACTTGTTGTCGATAATCATAACAGACACTGAAATGGCACTCAATGTGGGTTTACATTGAGTTTTATTCACAGTTAGCAACAGCCCCACACGTTTCCCACTTCCAGATTTTTTCTGGACGTGAAAATGTTCATCAGAAATTGGGTGATGCTGTCAATTTTTTTTTATTCACAGGCACAGTATCAGTAACCTTAACCATGGTTATGATTGATTATAAGAGTTTGTGATAATTATACACATGTTTAGTAAATATGTGAATACTTCCACATAGTATTTATTAACATGAACATGAGCTTAGATAGGAACATACTTCAACTAAAATTAACGTTGCATGAAAGATGCATGTATTGCATAGCCTATTACATACTGTATTTTCAAAACTTATTTTAAAGAAATGTAATCTTATTTAATTTTCTTATGATGAGATAACATGTGGCCTATAAAAATGTATTCGAGATGTAAGCAAGTCCATCTTAGAAAACTGGCACATGATCGTTATGTGGTGAGGAGACTATTCACCGCATAAATATATATATTTTTTGTTTTTCAAAATCACATAAACTGTGTGACTTGTGTTTGTGATTCACACATTTTATACGGATGTATTCGTAAACATGGTTTAGGATTTAATTAATATGTGCGCGCAATAGAAAAATGATTCCCGAACAGCCTAACCACTACTGATTTCCCTTTATCTCTCATAGAAGTAAGTAAAACTAGAAAAGTAGAAGCACTGCTGCCAAACCAAAAACACTGTTGAAGAGAGTCCGTATTCTTTGGACGAATGAGTATCAGCTGTCTTAAGAAAACACAAACCACTTCCCTGTAATATAAGAACTGCGTTAATGGAGCATATCTGCCATCCTGGGAGGCCCAATTGACCCCATTTCCCAGTGATTTATCTGGACTGGTCCCAGTCAAGGCTGTTCGGCACTGCCGTCTTGGGCGTAATGGCTTCATCAGGAGTGACCTGGGAGCCAGTCAGGCATGCAGCTATGACTCCAGCTCCTGTCAGACTCGCTAGCGCTTAGCAAACGGATCCGATGTCTGCCGTCCATGGGGGAGAAATGCTTCCGATGCTCAAAATGTGGAACACTAATTGCGTGTCGTTCAGGGCTGGGAAATGGGAACTGTCCATGCTTAGCCAGCACTGCAGCCATGCTAATCTGTAATCTACTCCAAACTCATGGTTGAAGTAGCGGCTTGGTTACAACTTGGTTTGGAGAAACTAATTTTTGCTGGACGTTTGTGGGTCTGTGAAGGACAGCCTTCTCTCTGGACCAAAATCTGACCCAAATCTGAGGCACTGCACTGGAGAAAAAGTTGTCTTTCGGACACAAAGTTGAGTGGGGTCCTAAAATACAGATTCTAGGGACTTATCTCAGAGAACACTGTGTTCCTTACTGCCCTGGCTACATGCAAGCATTGTGATCATCAAAATTGATTATCTCCTCACCTCCAGCCCAGCTGATGCATGGTGCAAATTCTGGCTTTGAGATCATGAGAAAAAAGGCACCATATGAATGCAATACATGCTTTTTAAATATTATAGTTTTTTAAGAATTGAGCATGGTGTATATTCCCATGGGCTAGGCAGAAAAGATGCAAACACTCCTTTTGGTTTATTTTTGTTCTGACATCATGCAACTGACAGTTCCTCTGAGGAAGGACCTATACCTCTTTGATTGCCTAATGGAGGTCCAGGGAGTAATTGTTACACCACCCCGCTGCTTCTCCACACACCTCGTTGTGAACATCATCATCAAAGTTTCTAGGTATGATTGCAGGATTATAGACTGGCATAGCTACCCTAAAAATGTCAGCTCCAAGAGTGCAGGCAAAACAACAGATTAAGTAGAAACGTCCGTCGTATTTAATGAACATGCTTCATTCTATTACGAGTGCATTCTATTACGAGTGGCAGTCTGATTAACCACGTTATCTACACTGTCCCATACTGAGAGCACCTTCTCTCTTTTATGAGTTATATCTTTCATTGTTATAACACTGCCTAATTGCTGTCACAATCTATAGACTGACGTATGTTTCTAAAGATTTTATTTTCATTTAATCTTCGTTTGGCATTTTGCTTGCTGCACTCAATCGTGTTTCTTGCTCACAACGGTGAATGGGCGGGGTTTAGGACAGAGGCGGAGACTTCTTTGATTGTAAACACAGGACCACAGCAAAGCTAAAAATCCTGCATAGTGCACCTTTAAACTCAAAGATTCTGTTGTTGACGGGCAAAAAAATTTTTTTTTAAAGACTGGGAAGTTGAAAAAACACCTGGTTGGAACATTCCACAGGTAAACAGGTGATGCTATCATGAGTGGGTATAAAAGGATATCAAAAGACTCTTGGGGCTCTATCTTGGCGATCTTGGCGCTTGGTCTAAGCGGATGGCATAAAGTCCATTTAGGGCGTGTCCGAGTCCACTTTTGCTATTTTAACGGCGTGTTTTTTGGGCGCTAAGCACGGCGCAACGTCCAAATGGGCTGAACCTAGTCTCTTCATTAATTATAGGTGTGTCTTGGGCGTGACATGCAATAAACCAATCAAAATGTCATATCCCATTCCCTTTAAAAGCCTGCTTTTCCACCTTGGCGGATTGCTTATGATGACAAAACAGACATGCTCGTGCGTGTTTAGTGCGATCAAGGAATAGGCTATATGGACCAATAGTAGCCTATGAACAATATTATTCGGGCTAACCATTATGAGTTCCCCGTAATTCCTGACAGTGCTGTTTACAAAATATATGCGGTTAAATTTCGTTAAAAGCACCTGCAACAGCTGAGAATAAGCGACCAATGGCTTGTCTCACCTTAGAAAACGCCAAATTAGCCTGCTTGTTTAACGAATTTCGTTTTATTATGCAATGAACTCATGTTCAAGCTTCATCTGAAGTTCATTAGGCTACCTGCATTCTAATTTTGATTAATAACATAAATAACGTTATTTTGCCTTAATGATGACACTAAATACAATAAATCTGTCAGGTTGGCAACCCATAGGTTCAGCATATCTTCCCTTGTTTTATAATGTCCTGCTTATGTAAATGTGACCAACCTGTTTTACTGGTAGCGTAATGCTTTAAAACGATCCACTTTACCAGGAAGACCGTGAAAAGTGTGATTTACAGCAGGGGAAACAGATCTGCTCCTGTAAAGCGCACATGCAGATAATGGCATTAAAATTAATTGTAAATTAATTGTGTAACATGCTGCAATTTTGTTTTTGTTTCTAATTAGACGCTTAGTTCTCTTTAAAATCTTTTGTTCCGTTATGGAATAACAGGTGAAATCAGTGGGGTTTTAATAAGCTGAGAGTATGGAAACCTTGTCACTGTAATTAAAAAAATATAAAGGACGAAGTATAGCTAAGGTTACAATTCAGTTAACATGATGACATTTATCTCCGTTTTTTAACCATAGGCTATCGAAAAATAGGCTAGCGAATCCGCTGTAGCCTAGGCTATTTGAAAAACAATAAATGCAATATTCACTGGACAAGGTATTGAACTTCTTTCGGTCACAGCCATCTATTTACTTACAGGTTGTATTCCTAGATAAACAGAGCTGTATTGTAATGACATCTGAAGCGTATTTTCAGAACTCAAATGTCCGTCTATTGCAGTGCACGAGTTTTCTATTGAACGACAATTCACGCATTAGGTGTAAATGACAATTTGCGCATTAGGCTTGATATAGGTGTTATCAGCTCCTTTTTAATGGATAGCCATTGTCCCGTACCATCGCACATCGCCTGGATGTTGATGGAGTGAACTGAAGGACAAATATGTGGTCTTTGACCTATGGACCCTTTTATTGTTTTGATATAGCCTATTTTTTGATATAGCCTACACAATAATGATATTTCACATTGTAATCTTGATATTTTAGTCATGCTTGTGCGCGCCCCTGTGTGTAACAGACTGGAGGGTGTACGCGCGTTGTGCACATGCCTATGTAGATGCACTTATATGCGCCGTTAAAATAAAATGTAAACAACTGCGACATGACTTTAGACCAGGTTTGTGGTGGTTCTAGCGCAAGCGCTTTCTGCTGGCTCAAGATAGCAATACGCCAAAAAGAATCCTGGCCACTCCTCATCTTAAGACCAACACGCCCAGTTCACTTGTAATGGGCGCAAGAATACATGGCATTTAAACGGCGTGAACATAAGGCGTTATAATGAACCATGCGCCGGATGTAAGATAGCAAAGACACTTGCGTTTGGGTTAGTGCCGCTTTGCGCCGGGTGTAAGATAGGGCCCTTGATATCTTATTTTCAGCTACTCTGACAAGCGATACTACCTCTCTGCATTTGATTGGATCTCTATGGGAATTGGGGCATGGGACTAGATTAAGTTGTATATTACACAGGAATAGTATGGAACCCATGATTGGCTAAATGGCTGTAAGTCATCAAGGGTCTGAAGTATCAAATGAGCCTCAAACCATCACTCTGCTGCCGGATATGCAGTAGATATGGATGGATTACTTTAAGGGTTGTTTCTCGTGACTCATTTTCCTATTGAACTCTATGGAAAACTAAGTCAGGAGAAACAACTCTTCAAGTGATCCATCCATCCAAAAGAGAAGGATATTTAAATTGCAGCTGATTAAGTCAATGAAATCAATAAATATAAAAGTAACTAATATCGTTGTTGGTAACCATGGAATAAACCACTCCAGGCTGTCCCGTTATTGGAACGTGTACTTTGGGCCTGATAAGCGACCTCGTCGTACATTATTTTCCAATGATGGGACAGCCCGTTGTGGTTTATTCCTTACTTACGGCAATGCAGGAGTGAGTGGAACTCTCTCTACATTATGTTGCATCTAGCTGTACTTACTGTCAACGTCATTGCTGATTGGTTCACGCCATGAGCTACTTTGTTTGAAAACAAGAATTTGGGCTGAATCACTCATTTTAGAATGCAGAATTTGAGGGTATAAACACAGTGTATGGTGCTGGATTTCTCAAACGGCAGTTCTTTCTATAATTGCTATCAACTAATCATGACCGTTCACCAATATCTTTTTAAAGAAATGTTGCCTACTCCTACACTCAACCTGAGGTGTAATGAATGCTGAATGACTTTGAGGGCTTTATTCTAAATTTGGAAACTTGAAACAACAACACCATGTTCCCTTAGGACATTCAGAACTCATTTATAACTTTGGTTCAGATCTAATTGAAGCATAAAGGTTTTTTTGTTAAAAACTCTCACTCATCAGAGGAGGAATGTTATGGACCTATTAACCTTGTGTATACACGTGTCACATGTTTCAGTGCTCTCTGGATGTGATGTATAAAATGCAGATTTTTTTTTCTTTGTAGGCCTGAGGGTGTTTTTATAGTCACTGTTCCAAGATATATATTTTTTTTTAATCATTGATGCTCTTTTCACCAGTAGAGTGCTTCTAGGGAAATGATAGAAACATTTTTTGACTGTGTTAAAAACCGTGCCAGAGCAACGCTTATGGACGCATGCCAAGTTTGAACAATTGGTTGGATTGTGTTGAATGTTGTCTCCCTCGAGGATGTGGAATTTCCCCTACCCCATAGATTATCATTAAGTCAAATTTCAGGAAGATCTGCTGCCAAACATTCCTGTGAAGTAAAAGGACAGCCAGATCTCTGACAGACCCTAGAGAACATCAGGGACTAAATGTGATGTCTGATTAAATAATAATAGTAATAAAAAAGATACATGCCTACTTTATGGCCATGTACTTCTCAGTGATGGCTGGCACATTGAATCACTTCAGAATAAAGGTCTCAAGAAAAACCAAGGCTCCTAAATCTTAGAAGGCTTTTGTTTGTGTTTGTTTGTGATGTAATGATATGTCCAGGTTTTTAAGGACTCTTGCATGAAAATGAAAGCATGGAGGAGATTCAGGGAGTGATACAGGTTGTTGGTTTGAGACTGTGGAATGTACTGCCCAATTACCTTCTGACTCCGCCCATTTAGGCTTTTTTCATGTTGAAATGGTACATCAACCAGGTTTTATTTTCCCTTCCAAAAGAGGTCATCAGTATCATCATATATTCCCTCATTTAACTATATTATTACATAGCGAAATTCTCAAAACAGTGCCTGTGCTTTATAATATGGGAAGAATACCTCGAAAGAGCACACATTCAATTCAATTCAATTTTATTTATATAGCGCTTTTCACAGACGACTGTCACAAAGACGCTTTACAGAACAGAAAGGGAAGGAAAGGGGAAATGGGAAATGCCAGCTCTAAGCCAGCTCTAAGCCCCCAGACAGCAGAGGTAAAAACTCTCTAGTAGGGAGAGAAAACCCTCATACTGTGGTGAGAAAAAACTCCCCGGTGGGAAGAAATCTCGAGAGGAACCTGGCTATTGGGGGGATGCCCATCCTCCACTGGCCTATGGGTTGATTATTTCATAGGGAGGTATTCTACTCTGATGACTCCGTCATGTAGAGATCAGCAGTGGCAGGTGGGGGGCACGTAGCTGGTCTTGGGCGCCTAGCTGGTCTTGGGCTGGAGCTCCGGGCCAGGAGGGGGGCGGGGGGAGGGCTCGGGAAACTCTGGAAACTTGGGCTAGAGCTCCAGGCAGGTGCCCAGAGCAGGGAAGAGGAAAAAAGAAAAAAAACATTGTTAGGGGGTTCAGATGGTAGCAGAACAAGCAGAGCAAGAGAGACAGAGGTGCCTGCGTGCGATAAGGAAACCCCGGCAGAATAAGGCTATGGCAGCATAGCTAAGGGCTAAACAGAGGCAGGGGCCAATACAGCCATGAGGGCAGGCTTGAGACAGTCACCACCAGACCATGACCGGTCCAGCTTAACACAGCACTACCAATAATGATCCAGTGACAGCATTGACTGCTCAGTCCACCAGAGACTCTATAGCTTATGCCAGCCACCCACTCCTGCCCCTCAACTATAGGACAGACTAAAAAGATGGGTTTTAAGCCTAGCTTTAAATAAACTGATAGTGTCTGCACCCCGAACATGAGCAGGCAATTTGTTCCATAGGAGAGGAGCACGATAGGAAAAGGCTCTACCACCTATGGTACTTTTAGCTATTCTAGGAATAACAAGGAGGCCTGCACCCTGCGAACGGAGCGTTCGTGAGGGATTATAAGGGAAAAGTAAATCACTTAAATATAAGGGGGCAAGTCCATGTAAGGCTTTAAAGGTAAGTAACAGAATCTTATAGTCTATTCGAAATTTGACTGGCAACCAGTGAAGTGAAGCTAACACTGGGCTGATGTGTTCAAATCTCCGAGTTCTCGTGAGAATACGAGCTGCTGTATTTTGAATTAGCTGAAGCCCTTTCAGAGAGGAATTTGCACATCCAGACAAAAGAGCATTACAGTAATCTAATCTAGAAGTAACAAAAGCATGGACTAGCTTTTCAGCATCATGTAGGGACAGTATTTTTAGAATTTTTGAGATGTTCCTCAAGTGATAGAAAGCAACCCTAGAGATGTCTTTAATGTGTGTATCAAATACGAGATCTGGATCAAACGTAACAACAAAATCTTTAATGACAGCACTTGAAGTGATTGAAATTCCATCAATGTTAGGCATATAGCCAGATAGTTTGCATCTCAGGGACTTGGGCCCCACTACCATTACCTCTGTCTTATCAGAGTTTAGCAAGAGAAAGTTATGGGTCATCCATTCCTTTATATCTATAAGACAAGCTTCCATCTTTGACAGCTGTACAACTTCATCAGGCTTGACTGATAGATACAGCTGGGTGTCATCTGCATAGCAGTGGAAGTTAATGCCATGTTTACGAATGATTTGTCCCAGGGGAAGCATGTATAGAGAGAAGAGCAAAGGCCCAAGGACAGATCCTTGTGGTACTCCATATCTAACCCTAGACTTATAGGAGGAGTCATTGTTAAGATGCACAAATTGATATCGGTCTGATAAGTATGATCTAAACCAGGAAAGAGCCAGTCCACGGAGACCAACAATATTTTCAAGCCTATCCAGAAGGATGAGGTGATCAACTGTGTCAAATGCTGCACTTAAATCTAGAAGCATGAGTACAGAGCTGTAGCCACTGTCAGAAGCAAGGAGTAGGTCATTGAATACTTTGACTAGGGCTGTTTCAGTGCTATGAGAGGGTCGAAAACCAGATTGAAAAACTTCCAATATTTGATTAGGGTGCAAAAATGACCAAAGTTGTTTTGAAATGACCTTTTCTATTATTTTAGAGAGGAACGGAAGGTTCGAGATAGGCCTATAGTTAGACAAGTTGTTCATATCCAAGTTTGGCTTCTTAAGAAGGGGTTTGATGACTGCGAGTTTGAGAGTCGGTGGTATATGTCCAGAGGCTAAAGAAGCATTGACAATATGCAACAGTGGTGTTCCAATCACTGGCAGTAGCTCCTTCAGTAGCTTCGTTGGGATAGGGTGTAGAAGACAGGTAGAAGATTTTGAAGAATTTACTATAGTATTAAATTCAGTGAGATCTATTGGAGCAAAGGAGTTCAGATAAGCCACCCGTCCATCTGAAGATTCTGCATCCAAGTGTTGAGTGGATGGAAGGGCAGACCCTGTATGAGGGGTGGTAGAGGAACTTTGAATCTTGTCCCTGATTTTTATAATTTTGTCATCAAAGAAATTCATAAAGTCATTGCTACTAAATGGGATTGAAACACAGGGATCAACATGACACATCTGACTGATCACAAGGGAGTACTATAACAGCTCTGTAATGAGAGTATTATAGTTGTAACAAAATCATTATTTCACAACTCTGATGAGAACACCATTAGACCACTGTAATAAGGACATTATTCCAGCACTCCAATGAGGGTATTATTTAAATTTGTGGCCTTGCCAAACCATTTCTGTCCTTTGTGTTCTGATATGTGAACTGGTTTAATTGTAGGAGATATTTCAGTAAAAAACCGTTAATTCAGTTGTTGCTTTGAATAATGTCTGTGCCTAGAGAAACAACTGATTCATCACCATTGAGGTCTTATCACTTGGTGTCATGTTAACTGTACCCTGTAGCAAGCGTGAATATTAAGCTGTTCCGTCCTGCAGTATACAGTATCTGCACAAAGATATATAAATGTAGGGCAGACTGCTGATGGGGCCCTTCTCTCCCATGAAGACATGGAGTGAGTGCCCCCCCCCCCCCCCCCCCTATTTTAATAATTTATTTGAGACTAATGTCTACTCAAAGTCAACATCAATACATACAGTAATTCTCACACAGATTGTGAAATTCATGAATCAGTCCATTTAAGCCAGTACCTAAAATATTAGGTTATTCCGGGATACAGAAAGCAATGCTTTCATTGAGAGGCTGTCCAGGACGGCTGAAATGGAGGAGTACCTATATAACTGGGTCTCTCTGTTTTTGGAGAGGCCTGCCATTTGCAATCATCTCCAGAACTGGTCAATGTGCATGCCCCAGACTCCCAAAAATACAGATTAATAGTTGCCACTTAGAGACTGTCTATATTTCCTCTTTGGTTAGCCAAAGCTGAGATCTGATATTTCAAAAAATGTTGAAACCTCTTCCAGAGATGTGTCAAATACGCAGCCTACACACTCCCCCACCCCACCCCCCTCCCACAACGCACACACACACACACACATCACCCCACCTGCACATCACCCCACACGTTGAGAGAAATGCATCCGTCCTTGGCATGGAAATCATACACATGCCTTTTACTCCCGAAGAGTGCTCCTGGCTGCACAGGCGTTTTCTCTCACATGCGAGCAATTACCATTGTTCCACGCGACTCGCTGTGTGGAAATTGCGAGATTTACTGTAAGGTGTTTCATTCACTCCAACTTATTTTTGTTATACACAGAAAAAAATAACAAATAAGCCCATTATAACAAGCATTTTAGTCTTATATTTAGACTTTTAATCTTATATTTAACATCTTATTTATATTACTTTTTTGTTAAATAAGACAAAGAGATTGCCAGTGGGATAAGATAATTTTACTTGTCAAGCAATAAGTAACTTAAAACAAGCTAATAATTTCTACTTGAGGAAAAAAAAAAAGATTTTAAGTCTCACTTGTTAAGACAGACAATTTTTGCAGTGTAGCTGTTTGAATATGAAAGACTAAGGGGCTTTATTAAAGTGGGCAGACTGCCATTAAGTGTGAGCTGGGGCTGGTGTTGTTCTCTATGCTAACTTTTGTCAAAATGGCTAGAGAAAGGAAGCATAGGTCAAATTCTCTGGCAAACAGTCACTATAACATCGCAGAGCAAGCAGAAGCTTGGAAAAGGTAGCACTTGTTTATCTTCATCCAAAAAACAAGAATAAATCATGAAGGCTTCAGCTGAAATCTGTTAGCGTCTCTATACCTTGTTTGACTTCAGCACAAAATAAACATGGTGTAATTGAGGTTTGTTCCCCTGAAATGGACTGAATTATATTTTGTTGGGGTTTCGCACTATTTTTCAGGCTACTGAGGCTAGTGCATCTTTTCAAGGGAGGCCTGTTCACAAATCATAAACTATGCAAACTTTACCAACAGGAGATCTCCCTATGCTGTGAGCATTGCAGTACCTGACCAGATGTTAGACGTCTCTTTAAAGCCTCACAGGCTCATAAAGACCTTTAATAGCGGATATTATCTTCTCTTGAACTTGAGGCTGGCATGTGTGAGAGTGCTTTATGGGGGCTATTTTCGTGAAACACATCAAAGCCTAATCCAGCTGGAAATAACAGGACCCTACGTGACGGGGCTCCTCAATTAACTGAATATGTTTGACCAATTTCCACTGAAACCAATGTGAAACACATATGCCATCTCTTAGCATTTTCACAAAGGGAAACACAGCATGAGATTTGATCATATTACTCAAAAATGAACCTGAGAATTAAAACAAGTTGTAGAACAGGGGTTTACCTTAGAACTATTTTTTAACTATAAATAATTGAACTGGTCAAATTGAAGCTTGAAATTAGCATTAATTTATGTTTGAAATAAACCCCTGGGAATATGCCTAGCTGGTCACACCTGGTCCTCAAAAGAACATATAACCTGGGGTGAGACCAAGGAAGGGCTTCATGGGTAGCAGAGGCTGACTAGACTACAAATCCAGGGAAATTGTGTAATGAATGTCAGGACTAAAATTTGTGAAATGATTCCATACACATGTAATGTAAGATACTTCCATTGTACTTGCTGGTATCAGAGAAATGTACTTTTAACTCATTTGCATTTCCTCCCCCCTAAATGTATAGCCAAATGTTTAATTATATTATAATTATGTAATGGGGCGTGACGTGTGAGGTAGGAGGAGCCAAACGCAGCAAGGGGATTCTGGCACAAATAATGCCAAAAAACACACCACAGTAGGCTATAAACAACAAACAATCACAATGAACAATTAATATCGAAGCCCAGAACAAAAGGAACATGGGCTTAAATTGCTCACCGGCATTACATCCCAGCTGTGAACGCTGATTACTTACTCTGTGAAAAGAAGGGACGGAGTCAAAACTCCACCAACGGAGCAGCGCCCACGTGTGGCGACCGAGGAACACGACCGCAAGGGAAAAAGGGTCATAAACCATGACAAATTAAGTCTCCTGATTTGTCTCTTTACATGTATGAAGCAGAATATCATCTTGACATTCATCTTTACATGACATTACATTATTTGCTACAATGCTGAAAAAACTTTGGAAATACTTTACTCAGCTTTTTTCAAAAGTTTGCCTCAGAGTGTGTATATACTGCATGTTTATAACCATAATTTTAAATATGGGCTACTTCTTTAGACTTTACAATGTCACTGTCGAAAGCTGTTTCATATGGTTCCATTTTTTACTCTTTTATATTTTTAAAATCAATGCATATAAAAAAAACAACTTCTTCATAAATATATGGAGTGGCTTTGATAGATTGATACCAAATAGTGTTACCAAATACTTGCCCTTGGTTTTATTTTTTTACAGAAGCCCCCTGCAGGCTTAAATGGCACCATGTTTTCCTGGAAATTCATGAAAGCTGTGCTTGTTTTGAGTCGATAAAGTAGCCCTTGGGCAGAAAGCAAATGGTGCTACAGGGAGCTGTGGGAGATCCACACAGTGGACAGCGTGACATTTAAAAGTGTAACAGCATTTATCTCATCTGTTCTTTGAATGCTCTTCGAGCAAGCAGCTAAGGTGATTTCAGGCATGGGTATTTTTTTTTTTTTAGGCCAGCCAGCGGCGCGTGGAGCGGAGCTCCCACCATCAATCATTCTTCCCTGTATTGGGTTTCAGAAAGGAGACGATTGAAGCCCTGCAGGCTGCGTCCCATCTCCCCCACCTCCCTCACCCCTCCCAACCTCCCTCCCCCACCCCTCCCCACCTCCCTCACCCCTCCCAACCTCCCTCACCCCTCCCCTCCCCACCTCCCGTGTCACTCATTGTAATGACAGCCCACCTCTGGAATTCCAGCCAAGACTGGGAGACACTCCATCTGGGAACCTGCTCACAGACACACAGAGCGCAGGAGAGAGAGACAAACGCAGGGTGAGGGAGAGACACAGAGAGAGAGCGTGTTAGAGGGGGAGAGGTAAACACACAGGACAAAGCAGAGAGAGTGTGAGATCTTGGAAGCCTGTAGCCTGACTGGGATTCCTGCAGGGCCTTCCCTGCTGCTGTGGGTGCGCGGAGCAAGAGATCTGGGAGGAGCGGAGAGCGTCAGAGGGAAAGGAAAAGGAGACCGGCCGTCACACAGAGACATGCTGCCCCACAGTTGGATCAGTACCCTGCCCCTCCTGCTGTTCATGTCCAGTGGGAGCGCCGGCCTGTCCAGGTGAGTCGGCAGGATATTCACCGTTTCCTCCGTTTGTGGAACTTCTCTGTTTAAGAACACTTTCGATTCTCACATCAACACTACACTAGCTCAATAGTCTTGGATCAATGGGTAAACAAACAGGGGTTTACCAGGGTGATTCAAGTGAAGAGCAAAGGACAGCAATTTTCCAGCAACGATAGTAGAAAACAGTGCACCAATCCCATTTTGTCTCAAGTCTTTGCTACTACCCGACTACTTTCTAAGTAATCTGTGTTATAGCAAATCTTTAAAAACATCAGCTTTCCCTTGCCAGTGACGCACCAACTCATGTGCCTGGAATAAAGTAGGTTTATATTATATTAGTTTGCCATGTTCCCTAGGGGATATTAAGTCTTTGCATTGACTGTTTACCAAGTTATGCAGAAAAGGCTTTCCCTTTTAATGAAGCTGAGCATGTACGTGGTAGAGGCACACTTTCGCGCCATCGCCACTCTGGCCATCACTATGCAAGGTATGGGCTCTTGTCAGCAAAATGTGGCAGAGTGCATCTGTCAATAGCTGCAGGGCACCTGTCCCTCTATAAACTCCGTGTCCTGTGGGCTATTCTGGTTGAACTCCGTCAGGGTTCAGTTTCCACAGGTCTCGTTTGGAGCCTGGGTTCGATTTCGGAAGTGTGCTGTTTACTGTGAGAGAACTGAAGGGTGTAGAGGGTGGTACTGCACACGGAAAAGGTGAAATGGATTTTAGGGGAATCCTCATGTGTTATTTTAGGAATCCTTACGTTTTGTGCTTTTAGTCATGTAATATGCTCTTCCCAGAGAGTGCTTTAGACTGGAAAAATGCATTGTGGTTATACCAGTGGGAGAGGTATGGAGCATGCCATCACAGTCAGAGCTCACACTGAATGATTTGGAAGCTTTGATTCCGCACTAATGTGTATAGAATTATGTGCATTTTAATTTCATTGTTGAGGTTTTTTTTTGTGTGATATTAAATTATATCTAGGTAGCACTTTGTGTCGCTGTCTGTCTCTCCCTCCATCTCAATCTCTGTCTCTCTGACTCTCTCTGTGTCTCTCTCATTCTCTCTCCGTCTCTCTCTCTCTCACTCTCTCTGTGTCTCAGGGCCTTCTGTGGTTAGATGATTTGGTTGGAATAGCCTTTGAAGATGAGGTTAATTAGAGAGTGGATACTTCAGTTCCTGCTGCTGCTGGTGTTAAGGGTGTGTCTTATTGCGGATACACAGAACCTGAGGCTAGGCCTGCCCTCCCCACTTCAGTGTCCATTGGACAGGTTGAATGAGTTCCTTCAGAATCATTTGGCCTTTACAACATTAGCCCCGTCATCAACTCAATCTGCACTCAGTCCAGCTAGCTGCATTACTCCTTATTCCACCTCATTTCAAATATTGCTGTTATAGAACCAGTATCATTTGTGTTCATGAAACTAATCCACATTACCTGAGTCATTATCAATCAGGAAATTGATGATGATAGATAAATAGATTGGTGGTTATTTGTAACCGTCACAAGGCTGCCAAGCAACGCGTTCATTCCTGTTTGTTACTATAGTAGAGTAGCACGGTTCATAAACAGTTTGCCAGGGTGCTAAATGAGATACTGTATTAAACCATTTCTTCATACTAGGTCCTTTCATGTTAAAAGAGTGGTGTTACTGCCACTCAGAGCGCTGTGTCCCTGACCTTTAACCTGCAGGAGTTCCAGGCAGGTCCAAGCAGGTAGCCACCCAGGTGTGTGTCGTTATGGCAAGCGGCTGGAGTGCTGCTATGGCTGGAAGAGAAACAGATTAGGGCACTGCGAAGGTATGGCCGCCTAAACTCACCTACACATTCTCCTCCTTCTGCTCCTCTTTCTTTGCACAGGCGTCAGGTAGTCCCATGTAACAAATAAAAAGGACTATATAAATAAGTTATTTTTGTAACCATACAGATAACTTTTTGCGGTATGTTAATGTGTGAATGCATGTGTTAATCATACACGAGATTATAAATTGGACTATAAAAATGACCCGATTTGACCTAGTATGGTGTCATAAATATTACTGAAGCTTTGTAGAAGACTCCAGTGACGTAGGGCTTGCATTGCACAAAGTTCAGCCAAGAGTGCTATAGTCTTTCCAAGGGAGGTAAATTGTCAGGTAGTCTGGAAGATTAAGTCCCTACTTCTTACAACAAGGGAAGTAAAAATATCTTTGGTATTTACCTTTTAAGATAAAAAATCTTACCACTTCTGATATGTGAACACCAATACCAATATTTAAACAAACAAAACATACTAGAAACTGCACCCAAAATCTTACCCAAAATGTAATGAATAATGTCATTCATACCAACCCCGATCTCTCTGACCGATCCCTCTGGCAGAGTTAAGGCCAGTGAGTTTTGTGCCAGTTGAAGTGTTAAGCTCCCGCCTCAATATGACCCAAATTAAACTTTTCAATTCCATTCAATTTTATTTGCAAAGCAAACTGTCACAAAGACTCTTTACAGAGAAACAGTAGGAAAATTGGCCAGAAACCAGGCCTGAACATCCAAAAAGCAAACGAGGTAAAAACTCCCCAGTGGGAAGAAAAACACTCAAATAGTGGCGAGAAAAAAACCCCCAATGGGAAGAAATGGATTGGCTAGAGAGGGGGAGCCTATCCTCTACGAACCACACGTTGACCACACTAACCTCACCCTGATCATCTTCTGAAAGCTCTCTAATTCCACTGAGCGCACTCTGAACAGCTATGGGTTTTTTTTTTTTCCTCCTGTTGAATGGCCCCAGCCCAGTGCGAGCACGGCTGCAAGCACGGGGAATGCATCGGCCCCAACAAATGCAAATGCTCCCTGGGATACACAGGAAAAACCTGCAGTCAAGGTCAGTGATGTTAATGACAGTTCATAAAAAGGCCTCCTATGTTTCCTCTGTCTTGTTAGACTCTTGCTATTTCCGTTTCTCTTGTTGGAATGGCGGGTGGTCGAATTGTTTGAGAACGTTCGTCCGTTCGTCTCTCTGAAGTTCAGAGCTTCCCACTCCAGTAATGTGCGCTCACTCCTCGTGCAGGCTTTGCGCAAGAAAAAGCCGTTTCACAAGCACAAGGATTATTTACTCAGCCGCTTAAATTAAATGCAGAGATTAGGCACTTTCAGGGGAAAAAAAGGTTGTTTATTGGAAGCCAGTGTGCAGTCAGGTGATGAGTTAAATATATTATATAATGTTTCAAAGATCAGTATAATTGTCATCACTGACATGAATGAGTGCGTTTCTGAGGGAACTCGTGAGAGAAAATCCAGCAGGGATAACCGTGTGGTTCTCTGCAGATCTGAATGAGTGCGTTTCTGAGGGAACTCGTGAGAGAAAATCCAGCAGGGATAACCGTGTGGTTCTCTGCAGATCTGAATGAGTGCGTTTCTGAGGGAACTCGTGAGAGAAAATCCAGCAGGGATAACCGTGTGGTTCTCTGCAGATCTGAATGAGTGCGGACTGAAGCCACGCCCGTGTGAACACCGCTGCATGAACACGCACGGCAGCTACAAGTGCTACTGTCTCAATGGATACACGCTCTCGCCTGATGGATCCTGTGTCAGTGAGTATAGAGTAATGGTGTACAGGTGAATATGGAGGAGGAGGGATATGGGAGGAGCTTCTGTTTTGTGGTGGAGTATAAGGGGAGGGGCCTCTTTACCACTTGGAGGTGGGGGGAACTACTGAGCCCTGGAAGTGACTACTGAGTTAGTATTGTTTTTCAACATCCATTCAACCAGATTCCTAGCATTCTAAAGGCCTGTATCTTCTGCACCTTGAGATTGTTACTGGAGTGTAATTGCAATGTTGCGTGTGGAGGAGTAAGTTAATCTAAATCGGCTGCCTCAAGCATGCAAGTTGCTAGACGCTAATTGCTGTCAGACTAACATGCTGGCTGCCGATCACACGTTTTGTCCCGCAGACTCGAGGACGTGTGCCCTGGCTCACTGTCAGTACGGCTGCGAGGAGGTGCAGGGCGAGATGCGCTGCCTCTGCCCCTCGACTGGGCTTCAGCTGGCCCCCGATGGAAGGAACTGCATCGGTGAGTGACCTCTGACCCCTGACCCCCTCATGATCCAGCTGGATCGCAGGCCAACTGACGGCTTCGCTCAGCATGGCGCAGGCCATCGCACACAACAGGATGAGCTGCTTTGTGAGAACAGCTGTACCACGTAGTCCATCTGGTCATGCTCTGTCCCGGGCCCTTCACATGACTGTGAGAGGGCCTGTGGCTGGTACTGGAGGTAGCGCTTAATCCCAGCAGCCTGCCGAAGCAGCAGGGGGAGCCGCCTGGGAAACTGCAGGATATTAGCCATGAGTTAAAGCTCCATAACGGACCTGAGGGATGAGGCGTGCCTGGGGAAATTCCCTCCGGTTTCTGGCAGCTCAAGACACGGATAACCTTGTGACAATTCTCCAATTTATCAAGGAAATAAGTCAGTCTATAGATATTCACTGAAAATGTAAGCAAAAACATGAAATGAATACTTTTAAATCAGGTGTTGATTTTTTGGAAATAAGACAAATTGATCGTTGTATTGAAATTATGAAAGCTCATGTGTAAAACTACAGCTATGACTTGGATGACTACCCCCTTCTTTTCAAGTCTAGTTTTTTAATTATACAGAATAAAACATGACTCACATTTCACTGCAAATGATAATTATAGTTTTCCCCATCTTGGTTTTTATATGACACAATTTGTCTCCACAGGAAAAGCTGTAAAGAGACTAAGCGATTAATGTGCCATGCTAGTGTGCCATATATTGAAGTTTGGGCTTTTACCTTCATCCAAAGATTAATCTGCTTTTTATGGAAAGTGAGAGCCTGTGTCATCCACATGAATAACAAAATCAAACTGTGCAGGAAAAGCTAAGTACTGCAGCACTGGCTATTCAAAGCAGGAAAGTACAACAGGAAAGAATTCATTCATGATAACACCCCTACAGGCAAATATTTTCATTACCTTTTTTTTTTAAGACTGTTTTTTCCAATAAACTTCAGAAATCCCCACCCAATGTGCACTGAAGTGACTGGTTTTCATGGTTCTGCAGGGACAACCAGTGTAATAGCACAATGTCATAACTGCCAACCCCACCTCCTGTCCCAGATATTGATGAATGTGCGTCCGGAAGGGAGGATCTCTGTCCATCCAACAGAAGATGCGTCAATACTTTTGGCAGCTACTACTGCAAGTGCCAGACTGGATATGATCTGAAGTATGTTGACGGAAAATACGACTGTGCAGGTAAGGTATACCTTGAAAATGTAGTCAATTCTTAGTGAATGAATGAACTTGTGAAATGGTTGGTCTTTTTTTCTCATGGGAACATTTAGCTTGGCTGTTGTTCTTTCAGACGTTGACGAGTGTGCATCCGCAGTCCACACATGCAGTCGCCACGCAGACTGCCTGAACACACAGGGGTCCTACAGGTGTAGGTGCAAGCCAGGTTTCCGTGGAAATGGAATTGACTGCTCTGGTAAGTCCGAACATTATGTTTTTTTTTTAAACCTTAATTATGTGAAACAGAAATTTTATGATAGTGATTTGAAATATAAGGTGTGAAAGGCGCAGTGCTGAATTTTCCCTCTGGAAGCTTGGACTTATGAAGGGTTGTCAGCATTCTAGAATTAAATACTCCCTCAGATCAGCAGCAGGGTGAAGTTATGGCTACTTTTATCATTTCAGCCCTTAAAAAGATCAGGCTGCTTGAGTCTTGCCAAGGCCTATTTCCTGTTTTCAGAGATCTCTGAACTCTGGAGATGCTTGCAAGAGACCGCCCAAGATTGAAACTGCACCTGTGTAAATATCTGCCATTGTCTGAAACCGTGTCTAAAGCATCCAGGGCACAGGAAAGTCTTTCTAGGGGATAATTCACAGCGCGCTCTGTGACCCAGTCTCAGATATTCCAACTGAGGTTGGCGGCACGGCTGAGAGCCGTGCTTCTCTGTGTGTTAGTTAAGGCCAGTGAGTTTTGTGCCAATTGAAAATGCCTCTCTGTTTTTGTAGTCAAGCCATTTTATCAGAATTCATGGGATGGAGACAGGGGCAGTGCTGATGAGTCCCTCAATGGTGAGACCGCGTGGAATTGAAGGCCTTCAGCTTTATCTGTGCGCTTCTCGCCGCCCACTTCCTGTCCCACAATGCTTTGCGCCTCTAGCCCACTCCTCTGCAGTGTCCAGATGGCTGCTTTCTGGCTTGTACACAGCTTGCTCCACACTGTAGCACGCACAGCAGCCTTCAGCATGCAGCCTTTCAAATAACCGCGATGTAAACACCAATCCGACACTTTGGGCTGCGCTCATGTAGTTTTTCATGCTTTTTTTGCACGATGGAGTATGTTTGTATTGCTTTTCATGATTTGCAGCAGCTTCACAATATGGAATATATCACCCAAATATCCCTCTATAACAGTATTAAAAAGTGCTTAAAATATATCAGAAGAAAACTAACAGGTAGGTCAGCTGCGATGCAGAATGAGTAATTCACCATTTATTTCATAAATCTTTTTTATGTAACAGTAAAGAAATATTTTATGTTTTTCATTTTAAATGGTATAAATGTTTAGGAAGCTTGGAACACTATGTTGTTGGCCTTGGCTCATTCATGCACGAGACACAAAGTAAAGTTTTATTTTGCTTTGTAAGAATGTTTGAAGGACCTGCAAAAACAGTGGAATCGGACACGAATGCTGTTCATATTTGGAAAAACACTGTACGTCTTGTTTGCTATAGCCTTAGTGCTGCTGCAGACTTTGCTCTAAACACTGCCTCAATACTATAGCCCTCCCTGATCCCCCAGTCAAGTTCCTGCGAGACAGCGAGCAGCTGAAGAACGTAATCCCCGAGCCAGAGGTCACCCCTGCACCCAGGATTCGTCTGCAGCCTTTTGACTACGACGGGGAGGTCTACATCGGAAACCCTGAGGAGCAGTCCAACTTCTCCAAGGAAGAGGAGGAAGAGGGGGAGGAGAACCAGGAGAACAAGGTGGACAGTGAGGATCTGAGTCCCAGAGGGGATGTCTTCAGTGAGTCCTCTCTGCTAATCCCACTATATCCTAGCCCTGGGTGGTCCTCCGCATGTATAAACACACACACACACACACACACACACAGACTGGTCCTGTGTGCTTTCACAAACGTGATTACTGACCTGATTTCTGTTTGTTTAATGTGGGTTTCCAAGTATCCCTATAGAGTCACTTTCTAAGTCACAATAAGGTCACGCACATGTATACAAAAACTCTGCATGTTAAATGAAATAATACAGAAAGCCTGGGGGAAAAGACAGGTCAGGTTATTTTCAGAGAACATTTATAGTGTTTTACATATAAAACAGGGATGTGACTTAGTAAATCCAGATTTGTAGACCTAAAGCTGATTAATGTACGGTAAGGCAATGAAATGCATCCCATCATGGGAGCTGTGTTTCTCCGAGCGAGACATTCTCAGGGTGCAAGGATCGTAACTGCTGCCTAAATGACTCTCTGCTCAGGGTTCAGGTCATGGCGACAGCTGCTCACCTCACTCTCCGTCTGATTAGTGAATTCTTCTGTCCTGCCCTGCACAAGTGCACTTTGACCTTTGCAGGTGTCCCGGCCTTGGGTGCCCTGTGAAGTTTGAGCTTGTTCCTAATTATAGATATCGCACTTGACACTAAATTTGTGGCTGACAGAGTCTCTTAGTTGTGCATGAAGGCTGTCCTAGCCATTTCAGTAATGAAAACCCAAAGACTAAACAAAGAACCCTCTGGACAACAAGCTACACTGAAGTGATTCTCATCTTTGATGCATTTGCCTGCAACTGACCTCGCAGGAAGTGTTTACAGTTCATTTACCAAAGTTTTCTGAATGTACTGTTAACTTTGAGTACAGCAGATATACATTCCCCACACATAATGGACCAAAGATTTAATTATGAATGTATATATTCACATTAGAATTCCAGAAGTGTTAGTGCACCCAAATCTGTTTTTCTTTCTTTTTGTCTTTTTGTTGCACTCTGTTTTGGCAGTCTGAATAAGCTTGAAAACATGAACTACCAGGTTATTTTCTTTGAAAGGAGACTTCTCCAAGCTCTGCACAAGCAATGCCAAGCATAACAACAAAGAAACTTGAACCAAACATCACTGTGGTGTTTTTGTCTGACTTCAGACAAATTCCTGTGTGTGTGTTAGAACCAAAGGTATGTGGCCGATGTTGATAGTTGGCATAGATTAGGGAAATGTGTCCAGAGCGACATGGAAATTCCCTAAAAAGGTTTTGAAAGGTGGTCCAGTCCACACACTAGTTACGATGAGTGAATTGGTATGCCATCCTGCCACGTGAGGAAAGATCATGTTTGTAATGCAGGCATAATGGTGTGACATGGGAGATACAACACAGAAGCAGAAATGGCTTGAGAGAGGCATCACATAGATTACTAGAAAGCAGTGTGGATCATTGTGGATGGTCTTGCTCAGCAGGTCTGGTCAGAATATTCCTTGGGTCTCTGTTTCCTCTACTATTCCTTACATTACTACCTGTCTGAATAGGAAAATGAAACACCTCCCTCATGTTTTTTGTGACATTTGCCTTAGACTCCAATTTGTATCCACGACCTCTTAACATATGACTCATTGCCAGGTCCAGTATTTTTGTTGTTCACAGAACTTCTGCTAAAGCTTCTATCCTCCTCATGACCTAGGCGCCATTCTGTTAAAGTGATCTGAGACTGATACATTCCAGCATCCAATTCACCTTTTATTGCTTTATCGTGTTGTTTCAGCCCAGACTTGTTTGGGTCTTCTATGACACTTGTCAAACTGTTAAACCCAAGTCTTTTCATATTGGGCAGTGTTCTGGTTAAAAGTGAATTAGTGTGAGTATCTATTTGATTGGCAGTTCTGGCCCCTTTTTACCAGAACTGAGACTGCAGTTTTGAGTAGGACTCAATGATATCAGTCACTGAGACAGGGAGGTGCCGCAGGCTCCATCCCCTTCAGGACGCAAGAGGAGACGTGCCCAACGTAGAAATTTCACACAATGTGCGAGTGCCTGAGGACATGGCTCTCCCTATATGCATCCTGTCCAGCGGGGGAGGGGGTGTTGACTGTTGAGGAAGCCTGGCCTTTTATTATCATCCACTGGAACAGCTGTTAGACAAACAGACCTCAACGTCTCTGGAGAACCTATCATCAGACTTCTAATCCCTTCAAACATCAATCCATTTATTTTCCGAGTTCCATTAGCAATGCCTGGGTACATCCGCATGTCCAGGTTCAGTTCACAATGCCTGGTTAAATCTGCTTGTCTGAAGCCCCTCTAAGAATTGAAAGTAAGTCAGAAGGGGCGCTGAATTAAATTTTTTATCTTCAAATTGTAGTACATTGAGATAAATGACAGCTGGGCATGAACATGCTTGTAGATGTAAAAAGTCTATGTGGAATATTTCCAAAAAATGTTTCAGTTTTAAAGGAATAACATCCTTTTTCTCTAATGATCGGTCCACTGCTTGTTCCACCACTGTACAATAAATTATGCAGTAGAGTCTGACTGTGTCTTTTCTCTTGGTGAATTATATTATGTTCTCAGCTGTGTAAAAAAAAATTTCTCCTGGTTGTGGTCAGGAGATTGATATTACATCTCCTTATATTTTTACAAAAATAAAATAGTTGTAAAATACGCTATACAAATAAATTTGATTTGATTCGGTCCCCTCCTGTCTTCTCCTCAGCTCCAGAGTCAGTCTTTGGTCCAGGGACAGAGGTGAAGGGGATTCCAGTGGCTACTGGACAGGAGGGTATTGGAGCTTTTCTGTATTTTATGCAACCTCTACTGACCCTACTGACACCTCCAGACCAATTCAGACCCGGGTGTCTGAATTGTTTGTGTCCCTTTCAGAGTTCATCATGGACTGCAACTTTGACCAGGGAGCATGCGAGTGGGTGCAGGACAAGGAGGACGACTTTGACTGGGGTGTCTCCTACCACGATAAAGGTAATGTTCATCAGACGTTTGTGCCAAGTTTGTTTCTTGGGGAATTAACATTTGTGTTTACATTTTTACGGTTACAATTTAGCAGGTGCTCTTATCCAAAGTGACCTACATAGCTTGCATTCTTTAAATTCAATCCATTTATACAGCTGGATATTTACTGCAGTAATTTAGGCTAAGTACCTTGCTCAAGAATACAACAGCAGTGCCCACCTGGGAATCAAATCTGCAGCCTTGTAGTTGTAGGCCCAGTTCCCCCATCATTATGCTGTTTTGTCATGTATTACTAATTAACATGCCTCTTGATGCCTCCAAAGTGCATTTTTAGCTAATGGACTGATGCAGGTAAATAGCCATGACCATGCCTCCTTGAAGTGGAAATACTCCTGCACACTCTTTACCTGGAACAACTACTCACCTACTCGCCCCCTGTCTGCAGGGATAGGGAACTACATGGCTGCGAGTGGTCTCCTTGGTGAACCCAAGGACCTGGCCAGGCTCAGACTGCTCCTGAGCGACCGTGCCCAGAAGGGCGGCTTCTGCCTCACCTTTAACTACCGTCTGGTCGGGGCGCAGGTGGGGGGACTGAGGGTCCTCCTGGATAACAACAGGTACGCCGTGTGGGAGCAGAGCCACGGCCGTGATCCGGACTGGCACACGGAGCTCATCACCGTGGCCTGGGAACAGGAGGCCCCACAGTCGGTGAGAAAGCGCTCAGATTCGCCTCATGCAGTCATTCAGACTCAGTCTCTTTCATAAAGGTGGCATCGAGTGAATGCCAGGTATTTAATCTACTCGATGCAATATTTAAAACAAGAAAATGTTGTTTTCCCCCCCTTTATATTTATTAACAAGGACATACTGTGGTGACGCTATACTGTAATTGCAACGACCTCTGATGTATATTGCCAAAATTGTTGGTTTTTAAATTACACTGAAACGGTGAAGGCCAATGTGATGTATCCTTAGAGCACCAGCTGTAGTTTCCTGTCATTCCTCCATTCTTGTTCTGTAGATCATCTTTGAGGCGGAGCGAGGTATGGGTGCTGGAGGAGAAATCGGGCTGGACAATGTGGTGCTCACTTCGGGGACCTGCCAGGAGGATGAACCTGTTATCTTCTGAACTGCTTCACACCTGCTTTACCTGCATAACCCAGGGACCGTGTCGTGACCTATCCCAGGTGTCCATAGTCCACGCTGTCTCAGTCAGGCCTCGTCCTAACTCACAGAGACGCACCAAAGAAACAAACCATACTACATTTGAAAGCTGATGTAATGTGTCTCCCCCTTCTGGCAAGTATTAAGGAAAGGCATATAGCTGCAAGATGCTGACCTGTACTTACCATCCAGACAGTGAGGTGTCTCTTTCACACCTCATAGTCACGTTATTTTGTCTGTCACAACACAATGTCTATCTGCATCACTGGCAAAGCTAGGGATTTTCACACATGCATTCACCATGTACGGACTACTTGTGTGCCCAAGATATAAAGCTTTGATAACAGTGAAGAGCCTGACAGTACCCAAGGTTTTCATGTTTCATGTCTCATGTATTCAATAGAATTGGCAGTAATCCTTGGTGTTAGGAAAGCAAAATCTATGTTTGTGCGGTTTTGTGTTATTTTGATGTGGTACAGGCATGCAGCAGTGCACTGTATAATTAACAGATATTTAAAATCTGTAGGGCAGGGACTGGTTTCATTCAGAACACTACAGATGAAAATTCATTTTAGATTCATCCTGAAGTCCTTCCCTTAAATTTTACTTAGCAGTCTTTACTAGTCATTATTGTCTGTTTTATTATATTAAGATTGTAACTCAGAACTGTTGTAAATTATGTTTTCATACTGTATTACGATAATAAAAATTGTTTTTATAAGTGTTACATGTTTATTTGAACATATTTTACTTCCATGAGTAGATCTCATATCCTGACATGTGGATGAATGAGTAACTACTCTAAAAGTCAGATGTGTTAAGATTCCAAATTCAGAAAATGAAAGAATGCCTGGTAGAGTTGGGGTGTGATTAATCTAATATATACAGGCCAGGATTGTCCAGACCAAACAGGCCAAGACTATGTAATATAAGTTTTTTGGTACAGAATTTCCACTAAAGATACTCCAGTGAAGTAAAATACATCATGATTTCAAAGAAAGATCCCTCACCTAGCCAGCCGTAAAATAAAACCACTAGTAGAACAAATATTAAAACAATGTCTGCATCTGGGCTCCTAAGAAGTCCTGCGCTGCAAAGGGGACAAGGCCTTCAGTGAAACCCTCACTACATGGAGGAGGGCATTAAGGACAAAAGGATTTTCAAAGGCAAAAGTATAATAAACATATTGACACCCCACCCTCTAGGACACCTGGTATTCTTTTTGGCAGTATAAGAGACCTCCTAAGTGCTACATCTGTCTACTGTGGAAGCAAAAATAGAGAAACAGCAAAAGAACACATCCTGGCATTCATATGGGTGGAGTACGAGTATTTGCCAAGGTGGAAAGGTATTTTTTTCCCCATTTCCTTGTGTTGACATGCTTCTGTCATATTGGCTTTAAACATCAGGAACCTGTAAGAGGAATGATATTAGTTCAGGAAATTACATCTTTCACCCCACTACACCAAGCATCAAAACTCAGCTGTTGAAAATGCATAACTGAAACACTTATGGGGTATTTATCTTACACTGGCCTCTAGTGTATTACCTGGAGATATTGCATAGGCTATATTAATGTGGGAAAAAATAATTAATATTTTATTTGCAGTATTAAAACCATTATAGGATTATAGGAAAATATACTTATACAGAGCATATAGGCTACATCGTTAATAATATTAGTTGGCCCATTCTGATAATTTTGATTCATTAGATAGACTATCAATACAGTCAGAAAAAGACTATCAATACAGTCAGAAAAGTTGTACTATAAAAAAACACATGAATATTCCAATCTACTGCCCATGATGTAGCTATAAAAGATGTTACAACTGTCCAGTTTGGCTCCCGAATATCACAACAAATCTGATGATGTGATTATTTTCAGTGTTTTAGCGCCATCTGGAGGTGTAGGCCTCCAGCGTTGGAGAAATTAAAGGAGTAACCACAGAACGTGGGAGTAACCACTGAACTATATAGAAAATATAGTTTTCTATATAGTTCGGTGGGAGTAACAGAGGGTGCGTCTTATAGAGTTCTGTGGTGTATCCCCTCCTTTCCTGCACTAGTACCACTACCTCTCCTTTGGGCCCCAGAAACCGATCGTTGCGTCCTAGTCTAATGTTGCTGCATATTAATTACATATGAATTGTTAATGAATGTCTCGACGCAAACCGCAGTGTCAGGTAAATTGTATACTGTACATGCAACTACTTGTACTAACGTACAGGCAGTTTTGCATAGCCTACTTCCTGGTAGAGACGAGTGGTAGTGGGGGAGTGGAGGAAAGGAGGAGAGGAGTGAAGAAATTACAAACAAGTATGGCGTCCATCTAGACTTTACAAACGACGGTACGTGAGGTAATTTCACAGCTCTACTCGTTAGCTGCTGCATGAATGTCACACACAATTTAGCCTAGTACTGTAAGTTTATTCTACTAATGCGATGCTGTGTTGAAGGTAAAATAGCCATTTTGTCTCGCTGATATGTTACCTATAGTTAACTATAGCAGCTAACGTAAGCTCGCAGAGTGCTTGCTACGATTATATAACGTACAGTTAACGTTTTCTACAATATTATAATTCATAACGTTACTCATACTGTAGAATTTGTAATAGGCTAACGTTAATTCTGAGAACATGTAGCCTACATGGGTCTTGAGAGCTATGGTGACGTAGATAAATAAGTCCTGTAAGTTAACCAGGTGAACTAGCTTCATTACCAGTTCTACGCATTAGGCTACGTAACGTGATGCTTTAAAAATATATATTTAAAGTTGAAATGAATACATTTAGCCATTGCATATGTAATCTTACACATTGCATCTTATTATGATTATCATTAAATTAAAATTAAGTTATTGCATTTATGCAATTTACGTTATGAAATACTCGTGTAGCCTACGGGCTATTTTCAAACGTTTCTGAATATATGAAAAGTCTTCCTATATTGACAGGTGAAATACTTCCACTTTTGCATGTTTCCAGTGACCAAAGATGAGTCAATTATTAAATAAATTGATGCAGACCACTTGATCAGTTCTGGCTGCAGCCTATCAGGATGATTTTTAGAACTGTTATAGCCTCACTCAGTTCATCTCACCTCTCGAAAATGATACGCCACTCAAGTTCTCGCGCTTGGCATGTAAGGATTGATCATTTCCATCATCATGCATGATCCTTGCTTGTGTAGAACTAGATTAAATAATAAGTGTTGGATCAGGTGCATCAATAATCTGTGATTTTTCTTGAATGTATCTTCAATCACTAATTCACCAGTGAAGATGTACATTAACAATTTTTCACCAATATTGGATTTCCACGTTCACTTAATTTTAAGCGTGGTTGTATTGGGTGAGATATGTCTTGCACAACACATTCAAACTTGGCCTTTCTCCCATTGTTTCCATTTTCAGCCTCTGGATCCTCTAATGATGGATACAAATCAGATTTTACATCACGCCCATCAAATCGAAAGACTTCACCATGAGGGAAATTATGAAGATGTATCGTCACTGCTGAAGGACCTAGAGCACGTGCACATTACCGTGGAGCTGCTTCAGGACACGGGTGTGGCTAAAGTCCTGCATCAGGTCGTGAAGACCTGTCCAATGGCCACAGTGAAAAAAACAGCCAAGCTTCTACTGTCAAAATGGAAGAAGCTGTGTAGTCAAACTCAGCTTTCCACAGGAAGCTGTTGTCATCGAAAGACAGATGCTGAATACCCAGCCCAAGTCCGGGAGGGAAACAGGGAATGGCAGGGCGGAGACGGCTCTGGCTCATGTGGCAGCTCTGATGGCCCACAAGAGGAGAGTCACCGTGAGGTCGCACAACACATGACGTGGGAAGACGCCCAGTCTGTGGAGGATAGTGCAGAGGGTGTGTCTGTTTTGGACAGAGGAGATTTCACAGTAGCATCAACGATGCCATCACCAGTGGAGTTCACGCGGGGGCTTACAGAGACTTCCCAAATCACCACGACTCATATGTCCCAGAGTAATGATGCCTCACCCCTGAGGTCCAAATGCACACAGCTGCTCATCCAAGCTCTGGGGTCTGAGGAAGCCAGTGGGGACGGACTGGCCCTTGATCTCAGAGAACTGGCTCGTGACATTGAGAAGCACGTCTTCATGCTGCACGGCCAGAATGCACTGAAGTATAAATCCTGTGTTAGAAGTAAAGTCTCCAACTTGAGGAACCCCAGAAGCCCCCACCTGCGGCAGGGCCTGCTGAAGGGCCAGCTGGGGCCAGAGGCCTTCGCCAGGATGTCCGCGATGGAGATGGCCAATCAGGAGCTAAAGGAGCTTAGGGCGGAGTACACAATGTCAGCAATCCGTGAGCACCAGCGCCCCGTGGGAGTGGAGGGCACCCCTACAGATAAGGTCCGGTGCAGGCGCTGTGACAGCTTTGACTGCAGAGTGACACAGATCTCCAGGGGCGCACTTTTCCTACCAGGGTGGGTGCGCAGCGGCAATCCAGACGAGGACACACTGACCTTTGTGACGTGTGCCGGCTGTGGAGAACAGTGGTACCACTCCAGCTGGGTCTGTTTGTGATCATGGCAAACAGGACTGTTTCTCATTCATTATTTCACGTACAATGTTTCAATACGGTATTAAGCTGAATCCAAGTGTATCAGTGTCTGGACTTTATTGATATTGTGGAATGTTAATATTCATAATATTAGCTGTCTGGTGGTAAGCTTAGTTAACCTAGCTCACTTGTTCAGGTTGTGTTGTTGCTTTCTGAAGATTAAAGTGAAAGCTAGCTAACGTCAGATCTAAAAGCTATGTCAACTGCCACTGGCATTTTCTCAGCCGAGTGTCAGCCTGCTTGTGTGAGGGATAGATGAAGTTTGTTTGTAACGTTAGTGTCCAGTCAAGTGTCAGCCTGATTGCGAGAGATAACGTTGTCGTCCTCAGCCGAATATCAGCCTTAGCTACTAAGACAAGTTGAACTCAGTACTGTTATTTAGTTTTTCTAACTGTAACGTTAGAAAAACTTGTAGTTACCCTGGTTACAGCGATGCAATGATGTAGCCTATGGGAGTTGGAGGCTTGAACGGCTGCAAAACATCGGTGCAGGCTGTCTATAAATAAACATTTCTTAATATTTTCAACATACAAAATGTAACTACATATAATTAGAATAAAACAACTGTGGCTACACATTTATCCTGGTGATATTATGATACAAAAATTATAGGCGTGTTTTACTGCCATATGAAAATAACTCCTATCAATTTCCATATTAGACATTTCAACATTTCAGAAATGCAATTCAGTGACGTCATTGAATTGCATTTTGCAGAGTTCACATCGTCAATGCTCATAGCACCTATCACAACAGAGAAAAAGCTTGGAAAATTGCAGAAAATTTTAACCTTAAAGTTAATTATAGTGGACTACCCCTTTAATTCACTGCTTAGTTGTGAGGAGCTGTTTTTATAAATTGTGGCGCTGTAGGAAGCAGAGGAATTCATATTGCATTTATTTGGAATGCAGAGAGCTTATTAGTCCTCCCAGATCATGTGACTGCCATAGAGCATGCAGAGCATGTGACCATGCAAGCCCTCTCTACCCTGCGCTGAACTCTGATGAGCCACTCGTAAAAAATACACACACCATAGAGCAGGGTTTCTCAAATCTGGCCCCCGAGGCCAGTAGTACAGCTGTTTTTCTTTTCTACTTGATAGTTCATTGATCAATTAATTCCTCTGATTTGCCGGATATTTAACTTACCTGGTGTCCTAGGTTTACCTCAGTCCTGATTAGAAGGGACGAATGAAAACCAGCAGTACTACTGGCCTCAAGGGCCAGATTTGAGTATCCCTGTTGTAGGTTATATTTTTTGTTGTTGGATATCAGCTCTTTTTATCAGCATTTTAGATTTATTGGATTTTTTGTGGTGAAAATTTCTCTAACAGCCTTGGTGAAAACCTCAAAAACCCCAAAGAATCTGCTTTGATAATACAATGATGTCAATAAGTAGATATCATTTTCTGTAGTGTGCGTGTGTGTGCGTGTGTGTGTGTGTGTGTGAGAGAGAGAGAGAGAGAGAGTGAGTGTTTAATGTAGGAACACCCATATTTGTGTGACTGGGAAACTTGGAATGAATTGAAGTTGTCCTCATGAGACCTAGCCAGTATCAGCATTTTGACACACTGTTAGAAATAGCATTGCTGTTATGATGCCTGAATGGGAATGTAAAATGTCACTTCCTGAATGAGCTGTTAAAACGTCCATGTTTCAATTGTTTTGTGTGGTGTTTTCAGTGAATATTCTGTTACATTTTATTGCCATTATTACTAACTTGCGATAATTACCTCAGGTTATTATTGTATGTCTTATAAACATGTTTATTCGGCGTGCAGCTCTGTCCAGAGACCTTGAAACATTTTATGGGAATGGCTCATCAAGACACTGATGTTTGGCAACACTACTACATTAGAGTGCCAGCACTGTGTAATTGGTTTGGAAGTTCTTTCCTGAATCAACAGCTATGCTGAGAATACAATTTCATGCCGAGCAGAACTACCATTCAACTGTAGTTCACTGAAACAGCACAGATGATTATGGGACTATGCAAATTCACATTTTAGCAAGTACTCAAGTCAGCTATCATTTCACCTCATTGAACTGAGTAGTCTGTGAAGTGTTTTAAGTATTTCCTGACATTATGTCTCCTTACCTATAGGACGAGCTATAGCTATGACGGAACAGTTTGATTTGCCATCCTGCAGTCCTAATGCAGACCTGTCAGGTTTCATGTTTCTTCAGTTTAAAGTGCATTTAACAACAAGGTCTCAACACACTTTGCAAATCAACAAAAGAGGCAGACACTAAATAGTTAGGAACATAGGCTTTGAAAGGGTATTAAATAGACCAAGATTAAGATGTAAATTACACTGGAACAGTATGGAACACATGGTTGGATAAATGGCTGTACCTGTAACTCAGGAAGGGTCAGAGGTATCAAACAAGACTCAAACCATAACTGTGCTGCCAGATATGCAGTAGATCTGGATGGATCACTTTAAGGGTTATTCAACACAATTGTAAAATAAGTCAGGAGAAGAAAGACCCTGCATGACTTACAACCATTTAACCAGCCATGTGTTCCATACTGTTCCAGCGTAATTTACATCTTAATGTAGTTTTAATGCACATTTGGTTGTGTAATAGGCTAATGTGATATGTGTTAGTATCATTTATGTTTTACCATCATTATAGTTACATTAGCTTGCTCAACAATGCTACAGACTAGCCTAAATGAGACATCTGACAGTGATAGCCTGTCATATTTAGGCTACATTTCAATAGCTAGACTACAAGGTACTACAACCTAACGTTTCACTATGTTCACTCATTTTTCATCCAACCTAATGTTAGCTACCCGAGACATACACTCTAGCTATTTCAAAATGTTTGGCAAGAAGCATATGGGCTTATGCATATATTTAATGTATTAATGAACAAAGTTTCCTGCCCACTTCCATACCCCCCCCCCCCCCCCCCCCCACCACCACCACCACCACACCAAGTAAACAGCGTGAACGCAGTGATGTTGAAAGTCTTGAAGTATCCGATTTCTGAGTTGTCTTGAACATACCAGGGGTGCGTCCCAATATTCTTCTCCTCTCCTCCTTTCCTCCACTCCCCCACTACCACTCCTTTCCTACCCGGATGTAGGGGAGACCGAGGCATCTTGGCACACTTTTTGTTCTCACCTACATTTCTCAGTCACAGTACATCACAGGTACTTGTTTTTCATATCAAAGTAAATATATTCTGAAGCAAAATTATTTATTTCTTAGATTATTAATATTCACTTTAATATAACGATATCAATGATAAATACAGATCGTGCATCGTGACAACTTTCACCATCACGGGGTAAGTTGTCACATTCTATTTTTCAACAAATAACACAAACAATCCATCCTGAACACTGGTTGAATATTGATGAAGTCCTATCATAACTTACACAGAGCCCACAAATATTCCCACAGCCAATCACAGGCCTTACACATGGTCAGTCCATTTAAAGCTTGTAAGTTTCAATAGCCTACAGGTAGTTGCATGTACAGTGTAAACATGTAGCCTACCTAAAATTGTGGTACACGTCGAGACTCGTTAATCAGCAACATTAGATCAAAGTGGCTAAACATCTATATGCAAACAGGGCAATTTACTGTAATTCCAGAATCCCGATGTCTGAACATAGAAATAAGTCACCTCATATAGGTTACTGTAGCTATAGCCTACTGCTACACCGTGACAGACATTCTATTGCCAGTTAATTGCATCTCACCTAGGCTAATTCAGAAACATTTCCGTAGATTAGTGAAACAAATTGTTTCGATATCGGAACATGATTATTTTTGTAGCATGTGGAAACGGTGCATTTTATTGTCTGTAACTGTGACAAGATGAAGGTTGTAAGTTAACATTAAACAATGTGTAGGGCTAGTGGCATCCTGCTGTTTTATTGCCCTGCAGTGCAACTTGACAGGCTGTTGTTTTCGCAAGCGTGACACATTTTAACAATCTTGCATCCGGCCACCGTGGATAGGGCTAAGCAATGTTTATCTGCCATGCTGGCAATCTTCTCTGATGTCTGGGTCATTATATTTATTTTGAGTGTGTGAGGTGGCAGTACATAACATCAGTGAATACATACTTGTTATTAGTGCTGCAAGGGCTACAATATGAATAGCCGCCTGTAGTCTGAGCGTGGTTATCTGCGTGAACTCCGCAGTGTCTAAATTTCATGAGCACCCGCACACAACCATGAAGCACCACCTTAGCACCCACAAACAAAATTTTATGGTGCCGCCCCTGGTCAACAGGCCAACATCGCTGGAGCATAGTGCACAGGCTGGAATATAGGGCTTGAGTAAGTTGGTCAAGTAGGTCAGAGCTAACCCATAGCCTATAATGCCTTAAAGGCCAGTAAGAGGACTTTAAACTCAATCTGATATTTCATTGGGAGCCAATGCAGCGATAGATTGGACGGGAGGATCGGAGTAATGTGCTCTGGCTTGGTTCTAGTCAGCATTCTAGCTACAGAGTTTTGGAATTATAGAATATTGAGTGCAGTATTTCATTAGCCAGACAGCAGTTCATTACAATAGTCTAACCGCCCTGCTAGAAAAAACATTAGAAACCATCACGTAATGGTAACCATTATGTGATGGGAATTGGGACATCTTGGTTTTGGTCTCCCATCAGGTTACCATTACAGACCATTAGAGACAATCAAAATCCCCACAGATACCATTAGAGTCTAACAGAGCACCACCAGATGACCATTAGAAGCCACTGGATTACCAATAAAGACTATCAGAAACCAGCAGAATCCATCACAAAAACATGAAATTCCATTAAAACCATTAGGAATTGTCTGATGGTTTTTAATGTTTTTTCTAGCAGGGCGGCATGTGACAAATGCTTGAACCAATTTTTCAGTGTCCTGTATGGAGAGGAAACATCAGATTTTTAAATGTTGTGTAAGTGATAGAAAGCAACTTTGGAGATGTTCTTAATATGGATGTCCAGGGAGAGATCAGATTCAATGTTCTGAAGTGTGTCTGGAAAAACAAGACTAGGTCAACCTAGTGCATGCCGGTCGCTGGAGGTCTTGCCCCGGTGATGGCTTTCTCACCCTAGCGCAATAAGTAGGCTATTCTGTTAGTGGTGCTGCGTGTGTTGACAAGGTTCCTGTCCGGGAAGTGCTTGTGTGGAAATATCACGTATACACAGGAGAGTGCACACGTCCCTGCTAGAAAAAACATTAGAAACCATCACGTAATGGTAACCATTACGTGATGGGAATTGGGACATCTTGGTTTTGGTCTCTCATCAGGTTACTATTACAGACCATTAGAGACTATCAAAATCCCCACAAATACCATTAGAGTCCAACAGAGCACCACCAGATGACCATTAGAAGCCACTGGATTACCAATAAAGACTATTAGAAACCAGCAGAATCCATCACAAAAAACATGAAATTCCATTAAAACCATTAGGAATTGTCTGATGGTTTTTAATGTTTTTTTTCTAGTAGGGGTGTCAACAATGCAGTCAGGGACAATGTTTGTGTTCCAGTCGGTTCCAGTCGGTCGTTTTTGCACCATTTTTAGGATAGCCCCGGACTCTGCTAGAACGTTAACGATGTCGGTTTGTTTAATTACCCAACCGATCAGCTGTATGCGATATGAAAAAAAGTGCCATCAGTTGTTAGGTAACAGACATGAAAGTTTATTATCGATTTCTGATTGAGTATTTAGATTTTCCTAACCTGAGATAAGATAGGATGTAGTAAGATAAGATACAATGCTCCTAACGTTAGTTAAGATTTCCTTCTGTAATATGAATTTGTGAAAAATCCTATCTTAGACTTCCCTTAAAGGGATAGTTCGGAATTTTGGACATAATGTCTCAATTACGACTTACCCATGATGTAGTTGATTGATGGAAATCATTTTCAGATAATTCCATGCTGTCCCTTCTTTTGGACATACACACATTGCTAATACTAGCGCAACTTGTAGGAAACTAGTAGCATCCACTACCAAACGCACTTAAACACTCCACAGTGCACCCAAAGCAAATAAAATACGACGACAGTCTATCTGGGTTATTTTCAGTGATTATACCATCATTTTTCAAGTCAAACTATCGTTGAATCCTTTACTTTGTGCTCACCTAAATTCTCAGTGGAAGTACGGCTGCGGAGCTAGCTGTAGATTAGCCAGGGTATCTGCCTGTAGGCTATCTGCTGTACTCCACAGTTGCCGACACAATTCAGTTCATTAAAAAGATTTGTTCAAAAGATTCGTTCACCGAATCGTTCAGTGCTTGGGCGGAGCTCCGACTGCGTACTGCGTAGTCCGACTCACTCAGTGAACTGAAACGGCCGAACGGTTCATGCGGAAGTGCTGTCGCTTTGACAAACGCGCCAAACTCCGTTTACAAATCTTGATATTTTAAAAGTTTCCTCGTTGAATATCAATATTGGAGGTGAATGCTGGTTTTCAATGACTTTTAAGTCTTAACTTGCTGGGCCTGATTCTGGCAGTTTGAGCCGCTGATTATCACTCAGGATCACGTCACGTTAACTCACTGTGTCTAGTAGCCTTCAGTGAACGAATCACGACACGTTCGCTCGCAGAAGTCCACTCTGCACGCTCGCTGCCTCGCTCAGCGCCCGCCCGCCCGTGAATGATTCGTTCAGCACAGCAGAACTGGTTCGCAGGGGACGAATCACGTTCGCTCGCGGCAGTCCCTCACCCTCCCTTCACGCTCGCTGCTGATCAGATCTGTTCGAGAGCTCAACTGAACTGAGAAATGAACGGATCTTTTCAGTAAGTGATTCAGCTCAGTTCGTTCACCCAAAAGATTCGGTCTTTTGAACGAATCGTTCGCGAATGACACAACACTACATCTTACCTGAACGTTAGCTAACAATACTACGAGTCTGATTCTTTCACACGCGCGATATTGTTTTTGGCCGGCAGAGCAATAGGCTACTTTACGTTACCGAGCTACTAAACTAGCGCCGTACTTCCACAGAGAATTTAGGTGAGCACAAAGTAAAGGATTCAACGATAGTTTGACTTGAAAAATGATGGTATAATCACTGAAAATAACCCCTGATAGACTGTCGTCGTATTTTATTTGCTTTGGGTGCACCTTGGAGTGTTTAAGTGCGTTTGGTAGTGGATGCTACTACTTTTCTACGAGTTGCGCTAGCATTAGCAATGTGTGTATGTCCAAAAGAAGGGACAGCATGGAATTATCTGAAAATCGTTTCCATCAATCAACTACATCATGGGTAAGTCGTAATTGAGACATTATGTCCAAAATTCCGAACTATCCCTTTAAGTCGCATCTTAACTAAGACAATTCTTCAAAATGAGTGAACTATCCCGTTAATGTCAAACCCTGATAATAATTTACAGACAGACTGGTTTTCCGACTGGATGCAAAGTAGGCTACTAATAACATCGTCAGCGCCGAAGTTCAACTTTCCACGGTTTGGGTTTGTTTATTTACCCAACCGATCAAATGTGCACGATATGAAAAACGTGCTGCTGAACGGTAACCAATCACAAAAATGATGCTTGTGATGACTGGTGACATTTTGCGTACTTGCACACAAACACCACAAGATCAGTATACCACCATTTACTGCCTAGGTATTAAACCACTTCTCACGAGACTTCCAACAAAGGGGAGGGAGTCAGTCAGTCAGTCACTTACCCACTAGTGATGGGCAAAACAGTTCACTTCAGTGACTCGAATCACTAGAATCAGTTCATTAAAAAGATTCGTTCACCGAATTGTTCAGTGCTTGGGCGGAGCTCCGACTGCGTACTGCGTAGTTCGACTCACTCAGTGAACTGAAACGGCCGAACGGTTCATGCGGAAGTGCTGTCGCTTTGACAAACGCGCCAAACTCCGTTTACAAATCTTGATATTTTAAAAGTTTCCTCGTTGAATATCAATATTGGAGGTGAACGCTGGTTTTCAATTACGAATCACGACACGTTCGCTCGCAGAAGTCCACTCTGCACGCTCGCTGCCTCGCTCGGCGCCCGCCCGCCCGTGAATGATTCGTTCAGCACAGCAGAACTGGTTCGCAGGGGACGAATCACGTTCGCTCGCGGCAGTCCCTCCCCCTCCCTGCACGCTCGCTGCTGATCAGATCCGTTCGAGAGCTCAACTGAACTGAGAAATGAACGGATCTTTTCAGTGAGTGATTCAGTTCAGTTCGTTCACCCAAAAGATTCGGTCTTTTGAACGAATCGTTCGCGAACGACACAACACTATTACCCACTCAGTTATCTACTCTCACTGTTCTAGACCGGCCTGGCACCCAGCAAAAAATTTAAGTCAAGGGTCTTATCAATCAGTGATCTTCAGTCTTTGTTCTAACCAATTAAGACTTTGAATACATTGAAGATAAACATTCAAACATTGAAGAGAAACCCAGCCAAAAAAACTTGGAATTGAGAGTCAATGGTCTGGAGTGGTTGTGACCCACAAAATGAAGTGCCGTTACATCAATTTGATGTTGGAGAATTATTTGCGGCACTGTGCCTATACCCTGGATGAAGTTTGATAATACCATGGATTTTTAATGATTTAAGTTGGATTGTAGACCAAAAACAAAGGAGTCTTTACAAGTACCCAATCTTCAAATTCTTATATTATGGATTCTGAAAGCAATGCCAAACAATTACAGTAGGCTATGCATAAACTGCACACACCAAATATATTTCATTAATTCCACAAAAAAATTAATTGAAGGTGAAACGTGGAAATCAAACAAGAAACTATTTCAACAGCTCCATAAATTTAATTACATTTTTTTTAAAAGACATGAAAAAAATTGCTTTAAAAAAAATCTGGCAACCCGGTAGGGTTTTTGCACTGGTCACATGAGTCAGAGCGGACTGTCTCTGCCCAGAGACGCCATGTCAGATAGGAGCCGCAGGAAGCCGTAAGCATTCAGGAAGGAGATGCGATAAATAAATAATACAAAAAGACACCTGCACAATGTAAGTGTTGCTACTTAAGTGATTGAATGGGTAAGGTACGTGTTTATAACAGATCGCTCTTTAGCTGCCAGAGAAATATAAATCGATAGAGCAGCTAGTTTTACCTACTTGTTAACAGTTACAATTGTCAACATTAACAGCAGTGTTGGGAGCATCACAGACTGGCATCAAAAAGTACCAAACATTAAGTTAGCTGGGTGGAAATGACCGTATCTAAGTTAGCTCGAATCGGCCTTACGGAGAAATTGGTAGCTAGCTAGGTAACTAGCTTTGTCCGCAGTTTGCGGTGTTGGCAGTCAAATAGCACTAAGCTTCCGAGACTTTCATTTTGTGACCACACTCGTGTTTATCTAGCTAACGCCAATTGAGCGTTACATTCTGCTAAAACTAGATGGCGAACTTCTAGCCTTAGCTTAGTTTATGTTACTATTTTGATTAAAAAAATAAAAAGCCAAGACGGATTAGCATCCGGTTGAAGCTATCTACCCAAATGTTGTCACTTGTTTCTTAACAAATCGTCTAACGTTGTGCGTCTGGTTGATTCACATGTTTAAATATTGGCTATTTATTAGCTAGCTAGCTAACAGGAGTTTGCGAGCTTTCGGGTGTTTTGTCAGCGTTTAGCTAGCGATTTAGCTAACAAACTGTTTGCCAACTAACGTTATCTACGTCGGTTTCAGTGACTTGTTCAGATGACGTTAGCTAGCTAGTTATACCATTGTCTGGCTGGCCTACCTAACTTTACTTTGATGTATTGATAATCCTGATCGCTAACTAACTTGTCTGTGTTAGCCTGTAACAACGAAATAACGTACGTTACAACGCTGTATTGTAAATTATGCCATCATTGCATTGGCAAGAAGTAACGTTAATTACACAGCTAACGTTAGATCTCAACCGTAGGTAAATCTTTGTCTAAATGTGCATTAACCTTAATATTATTCTCATTTAAAATGTCCATGCTTTGCAGCATAATGGCACAGTGTGGTGTACGTTAAACCTTGTGACTTGCATGAAAACAGACTGGCCTGATAACGTAGTGCTACTGCGGCAGCGGCCTGCTGGATTATTCTCTAGCTGTGCACTGCTAGCCCTTTTTGTTCAGTCATATGTTATAATTCACTTTAAATCACTAATCGTCTTTATAAACCTTAACCGTAGAGTCAAAAGAAACAGTCTAAGTAGTGTTTAATCAAATAGTGCTGAACGGGTAAGTCCTTAAACGCAGTTTATAAACCAAGCCTTTTGAATCATCTCCAAGTATTTATTTTTACGCTTCCTGTTTAACTGGTATAGCACAGTCTGTCAAGGTAATTTGAAATATGGAGCCTTTGGTTGTTACTTTGCACAAGATGTGCCTACATGAAAGCAAGGCAGTACCCTTGTAACCACTGTTCAGTTAAACGTGACCAGTAAAATCCATGCAACTACTGCAAGGGAGAAAAGGTTTTGTTGATATATAACATTTTCAAAAGCTGAGTAAACAGCATTTTTCGGATAGGAGCCCTGCAGACTTTTACTGTTGTGAAACTAAAGGCCTAGTCTCATTGCTCTAAATTTGTAAATTAGAACACTTTCCTGTGCTATTCTTTCAGAAGGGTGAATTAAAACAGTAACTACCCTAACACAATGTATTTGTCATTTGAGTTTTTTAATCTACATGTTTTTATTTAAGGGTAGTAACTTTGGAATACGGAAAATGCTGACTTGGGACATTAAATGCTGATGGGAAAAGCAGATGAGTTGGTTCCTCTTGACAGTTGTGGGCAAAGGTTAGTTTAGACCTTTTTCTTTTTTTTTTCTTACCCATGTGACTGTCAGCATAGACTGAGATACCTTTAGTTAAGATCTGAGTTCATGAAGGCTCTTGAATAGCCAATAGTTTTGATAAATGTGTTATTGTGGGTACTTCTGTGCATAGTTTATTAAACCACACTATTATACAGAATGCTGTCACATTACTGTTTTGCATTAAGCTTTGAAACATTGGCAAAAGTGGAGTGACCATTTTCCACTTTGAGTAAATGGGTCACTTAGTGTCCACAACCATTCTTCTATTTGCTCAGTCACTGTGAGGAGCTTGCTACAAAAGTATACTGTACATTCAAACTTGTCTAAATAATGAGTCACTTATTGCATTATGGCAAAGACCATAGCAGAAGGGTTCTAGTTGTATTGTTCCAGCATTGCCATGATTCATATTGCAGTTATTTGTTCGTAAATATTCAACTCCACTAGTTAGGAATGAGGTGTGCTCAGCTCCTGTGTAACAACGATAACCACTTTGTATGGACATGCCATTCAAATGTAGATACACTTATTTTCAGGGTCATTGTGCTTACCTGTGCCACTATCTAGGCACGTTAGAGTGTATGCAAATATACCTTGTTGAAGGCATTTGAATCTGTGACAAGAAGGCAAAGTTATGCAAAGAGTGGCTTGTGCTTCTGCTTCAGTGAGAGAGTGCGAGGCTGCGTTCGGATCCAAAATTTATCCTTTCTTCCTGTCGTTCCCTTCACTTGCTTCAAGGGGGGAATCCCGAAAATGCCAGGATGAAATATGGCAGCCACTCCAAGTGGGATTCGGTTCCAATTTAAGGGGAGGGAGTAATTAATATAAATATAATTAGTAGGCTAATTATATTACCTCAGTTCCCTCACAATGCAATGCTCCACACAAGTGGGAGGTCACGTCTCAACTCTACTGGGTAGAATTCCTATATCGGTTGCGAGGGCCATTCAGTTCCATTTTGCTTTGTTTCTCATCTATCCTCCCTTGCAGAGCACCTTTAGAGTTTGCTTGATAGCTCACAATATAGCTCACTCGAGGGAAGAGAGCAAGGGAAGGGAATGTGTTAAGTTGGATCCGAACGCAGCCCGGGACTGTAGGTTGAACCATTTCCAACCTGCAGGGTCCAGATTCTGAATTAAACCTGCTGCTCTCTAATGCTCCCCATCTTGTGTTTGCTGACCAAATTGATGCTGAATTTCTCTTGAGCCACACTTAAATGTGATGCTGCGTTTATGTGCTGAAGTCACCCTCTCTGCTTTAATTCTGTCTTGCGTACGCTGTCTTCTGTAAGCACGAGACGACCAAATAGTTTTTAGTCTGGACCAGTGGATGGTGTTGACTTGATGTCGTCTATCTCCATTAAATCATTGGCGCGTGTCCATTGTCTACAAAAGTACATGTGCTTGCAGGGTGTTCAAAAGGCTGAGTTGATCAGTGGGCTAGATGGAGTTTGTTAGTCAAAGAGAGTTCTCATGATTAGATCAGAGGTTTCAGGCAAGATATCAAGGAGTGTGTGCTTAAGAGCCTCGCCAACTAAGTGCAAGGGTGAGAGTAAAGGCAGTTTTGGCCAAACAAATCAAAATTCAATCAAGAATAGGTTGTGATGCGGGGAGGTTCATTTGGAAACCATAGAGACTGCCATTTATTCCGATTATCACCTACAAACACTGAGCTCACTGAACAGATTCTGATCCTTGCTGATTAGAGAAAAGTGCGGGATTGTTTAACCCTTGGAAGAAAAAAAAAATGGCAGGAAGATTGTGTATGTAGGACAAAAGACTGACCAAAGAGGTATGCCCGTAGGATGAAACCGTTATTAGCTTAAGAATACAGTTGTTTAATTTCAGATATACAGGTATTGTAAATGAGGGTCTAAATGAATTCTGCTGTCTTACCAATATAATTCATTTTATTAGTTAACTAGAGATCAGTTTTTCAGTGCTCATGCTATTTTAACCCAAAGGATTTCAGGAAACTAGAAATTATACTCAGATGACAGTAGCTGAAAATGCTGGAAGGATTTCAGTTTTGGGTGTTGCATTGTCTTACAGTCCAGTGAACTCTTCCAATGTACATCCTATAAGGTGAAACTGAACTGTTACCTTTTTTTTTTCTCCCAGGTGGATGTTGATGATTTCCCCTGAACAGTAGAGGTAAGGGTACCATGTGTGTCGTGTGGTTCATCATGACTGTCATAAGACAGAGCGAAGATTTTGGCCTCCTAGCACTGGTCCAGGACGACAGTGCTTTTATTCAGTTTTGTCCGTTAAAGGGGAAATTGCAGGGCATCGCTGCAACAGCAGGCCTTTTCAGGGTTTATAATGAGGATCACGTTTCATTCGGCATGGCTGCCTTGTTATAGTTGTAAAAAACGCAGCTGTGGAGACAGAAAAAAGGGCCATGTTCCTGTCTAAATATGTGCATTAGGTGCCCAGAATGTTTTAGAGGTGCTTTGTGTAAGTACATAACTCTTGGATTAGATGTCTACATTGGATTAGAGGCCCTTGTTAAATCCAGTTACCTCTAGTCCAGGATGAAGCGTGTTGGACAAATTCATTGCTGCGTTTGAGACCCACTGATCCTTAAATTAGAATGTGACAGCACATGCTACATTTATACTGTTAGGGTTTTCCCCAGATTTTGCTGGGGGGTGGGGGTGATGGATGGAAAAAAAATTAAAAAAGGACTACAAAAAATTAAGTGTATTTATGAAAATTAACTCCAAAAAAAAAAACATTAAAAGTGAAAAATAAATCTCTCACTTCAAGATGTATGACTTAATTTATAAACTTTAAAAAAACTAGTTGAAGAAATATGTGAAACCAGACTGGACTTAATGGTTACCCAGTAGGAGTGTAACGGTACACAAAAATCGTTGTTCGTTTAATTCGTTTTGACTTAACTGTTCTGTAAATTTCCGGTACAGTAGCAGTAGAAAAAAAAAAAAAATGAAATGCGAAATATGGAAGTGCTTGTCATTTATTAAAATTAAATAGCAGTGGCTAACTGGCCATAATTGCTTTCTGAACAAAATAAGGTACATTAATGCCATGTCATCAGGGAGTGGGAACGTGGGAAGTTCTGCACCCGCATTAAAGCAAGACTGTAGCTGTTCGGTTTGCAGCGCTTGGCAAACCAAAAGTCCCGTACTAAAGGAAAGAGGACATTTTTTCCAGGCTTGACAAAATAAGGGGTGATTCTTTTCTGATTAGACGCCCCTTTTGGTTACAAAGTTGCGCAAGTGAGGGAACAGAGTGGTGTGCTCTTTGGGGAGAATCCTGGGAAGGTAAGTGGCTTGATAATGGTGTGGAATAAGGGGTTAAGTGCCAATGGTGGATACAGTTGTAATGTGGAGTAAATAATGATGCTGATAAATAAAATGAAAAATAAAACAATTTGTAAAGTGGATATAATTTACATGCATACATAATACATGTGTATATACTGTATATGATTGGAAACAATAGTTGCACTATTAAAACACCATCTTGGAATAAGGGCAGTACCAGTACAGGCCATTTAAAGAAAGTTTGTTTTCTGCAGAAGTGAACGAGTGCAGTAGGTTTTGTAGATCACTGTCAAACATCAGTTTGTCAATAAAGCATTTCATCCTCATCGAGAGATAATTATGACTCCCACTGTCGTATTCAGAATTTGACTGAATTGAGTGGCGCTGTGGAAATTATTAGTGTCTGGCTTTTTTCAGTCTTCAGGAAAAAAAAAAAGATCTTTGTCACCGAAATAAATCTGTTCTGTTCTCCAGGACCTACTGTATCCACAAAGCGCCCAGTCGAGAGGCCATGGCGTCAAAGTCGTCCCTGCTGAAAGTCATCCTGCTGGGGGACGGTGGCGTGGGGAAGAGCTCCCTCATGAACCGCTACGTCACCAACAAGTTCGACACGCACCTCTTCCACACCATCGGCGTGGAGTTCCTCAACAAGGACCTGGAGGTGGACGGCCACATGGTCACCATGCAGATCTGGGACACGGCGGGCCAGGAGCGCTTCCGCAGCCTCAGGACTCCCTTCTACAGGGGATCGGACTGCTGCCTGCTCACCTTCAGCGTGGACGACAGCCAGAGCTTCCTCAACCTGGCCAACTGGAAGAAGGAGTTCATCTACTACGCTGACGTCAAGGAGCCCGATAGCTTCCCGTTCGTGGTGCTAGGAAACAAGCTTGACGTGATCGAGCGGCAGGTCTCCACTGAGGAGGCCCAACAGTGGTGCCGGGACAACGGGAACCACCCCTACTTCGAGACCAGCGCCAAAGACGCCACTAATGTGGCAGCGGCCTTCGAGGAGGCGGTGCGCCGTGTGCTGGCCGCAGAGGACAGAGCGGACCACCTCATCCCCACGGACACGGTCAACCTCCACAGGAAGCCCCGCTCCAGCACCTCCTGCTGTTGATTGCGAGTGCAACCACGGCTTTTCGTCCAGCATGCATCTGAGGCATGGCCACCTCCCAGGAAAGATGGGATGCATTCAGAAGACGGAACATCACATAGAACACAATGAGATGGAGCCCAGAGTTTTGGGTTTTTGCAGGGTGTTGGACTCTGAACTCCACCTCCCATCAGCCCCTTTGAGAAAAGTTATGTGGTGCTTTGGCAATTGAGTGTCCCCCTGATCTGTGTGTCATGAGTGCGGCACTCCTGTCCACACATGTCCCAGCTCAGCCTGGCTCCTCTTGAGTGAGAATCCTTAGCATTTAATTAGACGCTCTTTATTACTGGATATATGAGATTATAGGGTGGTGTGGAGGGTAGACTTCTGAAGCTTTAGTGGGACTTCCAGGTCAACTGTAGTATTTAATGAAAGTATAAATATTGTCTAACTCTTACATATCCTAATATAAATAACACGGTAATGATAATAATGCAGAATGGAGGTCTGGAGCTGTGTTACCAATGATGGCACGTCAGAGAGAACCGCTTCCTTTATGTCATAATCTCAAGAGCGACAGGAAGAGGCACCTCTTCAGTGGTGGTTGTTGTGCTCCATTGTAAGATAAATCATTTGGACCAGGGCCAAAAGGAGCCTCTGTTCCTTGTGTAGATCACATGATGGCAAAAACAATTGAAAGATGTGTCGATAATTTGCTCAAGATTCTGCAAAAAAAATTAAATGCAATGTTGAGCTCCGGAAAACATTTAAAATGGCTATTGGGTTGTACATAATCACATTTGTAAGAAGGAAATTGATATTTTAATGAAATAACAATTTGTTTATCTTAAATTGAAGGATTCCACGAAGGTGCCAAATGGAACACTGTCTATAATGAATTTCTAACGTAAAAATGACAAAGCAAGTTATAGTCTTCCCATTTTTGTCAGACCTCAAAGTGTTGGAACACAGTCTAATAAAAAGCACTAGTGTTACTACTTTATAGTACAGAGAAAGATGTTGCAGAGAAAATGGTTAGCAGGAATATTCTTCTTTGTAGGGAGACCTGCTCATGAACCCAGTCTCCGTGTACTGGTTCAAGATAATAAATAACCAACGTTAACCAGCCATGCAAAATTTGGTGTCTGGTTGACCTGGCCTTGCTTATGTAATGTACAGGGAGGCAGTGTTGTGGTTAGGCGGGGTGGACACGGTGTGTTCTTTTGAATTTTTCAAAATATCCTTTGCAGATGAGAAATTGCAACCATGGGAGAGAAAGAAATTCAAGTGATAAAGCCTGGCTGTTGTCATGCATGACCAGTTTTGTTGTTTACATTACCACTAATAAACTGAAAAGGATGTTTTACTGCAAAATGTAAACCATTTGATTTTTTTGTTGCACCTCTTTTTTTTAAAATATATGTCATAATTATGATCCACTGTTGAGGCACCAAAACTATTTTGTTTATTTGGAATGAGTTTGGTAAGCAGCCTCTAAAATACACATCAGTTGCCTTTTAAGGGGTCGATTTACTACAGGTTTGCATGTACAAAAACGTTCAAAAGAATGAAATTCATGATGAGAAATCTTTGTAAATACAGCATAATACATGACTGAAAGTCTAAAAAGTGGAAAAAAAGCAAAAAATCAAAATGTCATTTTTCAATCAGATGGATGAGAATGGGAAATAATGTTTATTCAACAACCAATGTGAAATAAATGAATGAAAATGCTTAATACAATTATGATGAAAATGTTTCAGTGAAAGATCAGCAACATGAGACTATATTGAATTATATCCAATATGTGAAAAGCAACAATTCTTATTAATTATAAAACGGTTCTTTTTCAATCCTGGATGCCGATTGGCCAAGACCGCATTCTACAATGATTGGAAATCTGACACAGTAACTGTTGCTCAACTTTTTATAATTAAAAATCTAAAAATAAATACTGTGTCATCAAAAGAAGTGGCATTTAGAATGTTTGCTTTTTTTTCCCACTTGATGACACATAAGTCAGGAGTTACACAAGTGGTACACAAATACGCGTGCACAGCGTATGCATGGCAACTTTCACAATGGAATATTGTTACTCCAGTTATATTATTATTGCCGCACATTTTGAATACTAAATGTATTTTTTGCAAGCTATTAAATTAAAAACACTTAAATTCCATGCCAATTCTATAAAAGAATAATTTAATTTGCCACTAGTTTTTGTTCAATGAACACCATTTCCATTTAAACTGGTACTGAATTTCTCAAATCATTTGATAATCCACTACTCGATTCAATTTTTGAGTTGTATTCAATTCCATAATCATTTATTTTTTAAATTTCCCCTCATAGGTAGCAAGGATATACAGGATGATCTTCTATTAACAAATTGGAAATATAACAGATTCTCACAAAACATTGTATATGCACCACAAGAGGGGGACATTTTAAGAGTTTTTTTTTCATAATTGTATGGACTTTTCATAGACGCTATATACAGCATGTATGGAAGGAAAATATATGGTCATATTTACAGCTCAGCTTCAAATTGCCCAAATATTTACCACACATTTGAAACTAAAATGTATTTTGGGTACAAGCAGGTCTGGTTTTCTTGTTTTTACAAAAGATAACTGCAACAACTACAACAAACATGACAAGTTATAAAGCCTAATAACTGCCCTGGTTGATGAACCCGTTTTCACTCATTCAGCTTTACAGGCCCAGCATGTGGAATCTGCTCTAAAGCCTCTAAACATTCTTTGTATTCAGTTTTCAGCACTCCAACTTTGTTAACGTAGCTGTTATGCAGAGGAAAATGGCCAGTTAATTACCAAGACTTGAGTGTGCAAACAGGAGGCTGGGCTCACTACAGTAAAAAATAAAAAGCGTCCACTTCTCCACTTCCGTGTTCTCAATTCTGGTGGGTTCCCCACTGACTGGATCAGCTCAGGAGGTGTTTCTTGCCAAGAAATTGTACTTTCCTGTCGAAGGCGGTGGAGCGGATCGGGGCGTTTGGCTCATAAAAGGGGTTCATTGCAAACTGGGAAAAAGGACACAATACAGATATTTAATCTGAGAAATTGTTTCTACAGGCATGTGAATCAATAACGCGTGAATTTGTGCTAGCAATTTTGTGCAACTTCCACAACTGCTTGTCAGTGAAAAGCAAAGAAAACATACTTACTTTTATATATAAATCATAGACATCATTAAAGAAGTTTTTAATTCCATCTTCTTGTCTTACATCATGGAGCATAATAAACCTCATATGTAGGAAAAAGGTTAAGGAGGAAAAACAGGGTCCACATGGTTTCTTAGTTCTGGTATAGGGGCTGTGACTTCATTTTTTTCTAGTAAAGTTTCAAGAATTCACTGAGTTATCCTAATTTGTTTAGCTTTAATTATTACCCCTTTCATGATACCCTAAGCCAAAAAAAAAAAAACTTAATTTTTCAATCCAGTTTTTGTTCACATTCGACCTGACACTGGACGTTAAGGGCTCTACTTTCCAGCCTACGCATTGCGTGTGGCGAGCTGTTGCCCTGGCGAAGTGGCATTTTCGTCATGGATTTTTACACGCCTGAGCCCGTTTGGTAATTTTGCGACTCGCCATGTTGGAGATGGAGGTGTGTCCCCGCTGTCTGGGGTGTGTCAGTCCAGATCACAGGAGCGCAGTACAATTTTGGTGGACCTAATTGCAATTTTGCGGGTCGGATTAGACTGCAATTCGCGCCTGCACCGCCCACCAGCTCAAACCAGGTTTATGGCACAAATTGCAGTACAGCGTATGGCGAGTTGCTAATTTCAGGACTTTCCCAAGCAATGCATGCATGATCATGACCTATTCAAAAGCCAATCAACAGTTCTCGTGGATCATCTGCTGTCCAATTTGACTTGAAATCCTCCAGCAGGAAAAATGCATACTTTGCATTTATTGTGCATTGTCTGTTTTCTTTTTGATGTTCGGCTGATTCCTGTATTTCGGATTTTAATTGTTTATGGCTGTTATTATACTGCATTGTGGACCCGAGGATACCGTGTTCCGTTCCTTTTCTTACACCCGTCTGTAATGAGAAGAATGACAATAAACACAGTTGTGCAATGCCGACGTGGACATTAATATTAGCTTTAATTGGCTGTATATTGTTCCGTGCATATCAATGTTTCAGTGCCAGTGGGCAACATATGGCATTGGAATCTAGCCTACTTGTCATCAAAGATTATGAAATGCATCACCTTTCTGGGAGTAAAATACTAAAGTCTAATCCCTCTCTAATTATATCAGAGGGTTATATCAAAATATTTACTATCAAATCTAGCTGCAACCAAATGTTTAAACTAGAATCATTTACTTGTTTGAAGTATTTGCAACTTATTATGAACGGAAAGTGAAGCTTGTTTGAAAATATATAGACTACTCACTGTAGGCTACAAAACTGTAAATAGGTTAGGCTCAGTCCTAATTATGATTATCAATATTCTGCAAAAAATCTCAAAAGAAAATGGTGAAAGGACTGGCAGCAATGTTGCCAGTGAAAAAACCATTTAATGAATGGGGGGGGGGGGAATTATAAATCCTGTTATTTTTTACCATAAAAATATTTTGTTTATAGTACACTATAAAAACAAAGCTACAGGATTCGTACAGACCCCCCCCCCCCCCCCCCCCTTCATTAAATGGTTATTCACTGGCAACATTACTGCCGTTTAAAAAAAAAAATTTTTTTTAGTGTCACAACCTGAATCGTACGGCCATGACAAAGGCGGGAGACGCACCAAAATGTAAGGCGTGCAGTTCAATGGTGCACTTATGAATGAAGACACCTTTGGTGAATGGATTAACTCGGTTTTAGACATTCCCTTGTGAAACATTATTACATTGATGGTATGGATTTTTTTGAGATATCAATGCAAAATAGATCTGTTGTCTTCCACTGCAGTGGTAGTCGGAAATTGACAGTATGCCGAGTCGCAATGCACACAGCTCTTAAATTGACTGAAGAGGTCATTTGATTGGCTATGAATCCAGCTGAAACACACCCACTGATAAATATTCAGCCTGACCCAAGCCATGTTCAACCTGCGTAGCGCGCTGTGAGCGCCTCGCCTCTGGTCATGAAAATAACGAAATTCAGTAGCCACACATACCCAATGCGCCATTGACTGCCCATTCGCCGTGCACCGGAAAATGGAGCCCTTAAAGCTAGAGTACACAACTTTTTCCAAACGGTCGCATTTGTTGTCAAAACATTTCAAAATCACAACATCCCTTAGCCTGCCCACAGAGAAAGAAACACACACCCCACCGCTTCCACACAGACATCTCGCCACCTTCTAAAATGAGCACCCATGTTTACTCCAGTTTTCAAGCGAGCTTTATCCAATTCCCTTTTCTTTTTCTTTCCGTGAAATAGCGCCGGTGTAACGGGTCGCTGTGAAATGTCTAGCTGGTGAACTGGCAAGGTCAATCTCACTGTTGATTGGTTCGCGATTGCTTCTACGGTCTATGGTCATAAGCCACTTTGTTTTGAAAAGAAAATTTGGGTCGAATCACTGGTTTTAGAATGCGGAATTTGACCGTATAAACAGACAATGATTAGTTAATTAGTTGAGTCAGGTGTGTTAGTGCTGGGCCAAATCAAAAACCTGCACCCACACCGGCCCTTTTTGGATAAGATTGCCCTCCCCTATACATATTCCTTGCAGGTTTTCATTCAGAGAGCCAAGATAGTACATTCTTGGGTTAGCAGTAAAGTAGCCACTGTCAAATATTTAAAGCAGGTCCACAAGGATAACGTACCCAAGACCATCACTGCGTTTAATTTGGCCTTTATGATCATGCTGAACAAAAGCCTGTACAGCCTCCCAAATTTCATTATTAGTGTGTACTGGAGAACTAAAACTTACTGAAACCAATTTGATGTGTTAAGTTAACAGACCACAGCTGACAATGGCAAAAGGATATGTCCAGCAGTGACAAAGGCGGAGACAAACCACTCGTTGAACTTGTCCACGGTTTTCAAGTACATGTTGTTGGACAGCCACATATTCTCATCTACTAAGTCCAACGCCGCATGAGCAATGAACTGGTTCAAGTGACGATGATCATCCTTTTTAAAACGGAGACAACAAGTAATAACAGAGAGATGGAACATCACACATACACCTCTGCACATTATGTAATTTAGGTCACTGTCCAGCATTAAAAAATACATTTTTAAAACATTAGGATTTCAACATGAAAAGTTGACACAGCCAGAGAAAATACGTTACCATTACCATTTGGTACAAGAGACTGAACTACCTGACGATATTACGTGCCGTGGGAAGACCAATTCAATGATGTGGAGACAAGCCCAAAAACAATGATTGTGGTTGTTTAGAAAGGGGTAGCAACTAAAGATTCCCGTCATTTAAATTCTTCATCTGTTTAGAAAGTAATTGGAATGTTAAATCCGACTTACATTTAAGGTTAACTTCGCTAACATACCTTTGATTCCGATTTGCCAGCTGGCAGAAACTCCATTTCAAAGACTGGATTGTCATGGTGACCAACCATGACAAAGTAAAAACTTCCTGCCATCCTCAGTCTCCGGTTTCCAGAACTGCAAATATACAAAATATTTGTATATTAACGTCAGTTGCGTTACGCTGGGAAGAAATTAAGAAATTTTTGAGATTCGACCAAGAGGTTGCACTAACCACCTTGCAATACAAGAATCACTGAGCTAGCTTGGACGGTATACGTCTATAACTTAATATGCACTAGTTATTCTACCAAATCATCGTATAAATATAACGTCAGCTAAATACATGAACTGTTACACTCTCCGTTTTAATATTTCGCTAACATTACCTACTAGCGTTCGCGAACTCGTCTTCCGTAAATAAAAGGGACGCAGACTGATGACGACATGATTAGCTAAGCTAAAAATAATATTTTTAAAGTACTCATTGTGATGTGATAGTCATCGACTATCAAATGTTATACTATTTTACTAACGTGTTTAATGTTAGTTATGCAGAATAGCTTACTTTAAGACGTTTCTAAATTTTAATATTTTAAATCATTTCCGGTTCAACTCCCACCCACACCCAGAGAAAGTTGTTGATGGCTTGTTATGAGTATTAATCATAGAGCGTTAATTATGCACGTCTATGGTATTAATGAAAGGAAAACGGTGTAGAAAACTGAAAACTCGCCTTTGCTGTCTGGTTAAGGTAGCTGCCCGTTGAGGGGTAGAGTTCAGTGTAGTTGCCTAGCTAACCGTGCTTCTTAAAATAACCCAGAAGCACTAGTACAAAAAGATATCGGGATTGGTCATCTGTGGTTACTAAGAGACAGTCTGTTTGAGTTTCTCTTTGCAACATTTTTGTTGTAGGACAGCTAATCAAGCATTGTTTTAGAATAAGGGTAATTGTTAAAACCGTCCAGCAAGAGACAAGAGCACGCAAGTCAATATTCTGTTTGTTCATTTGCAGCTGTGATTGCTTGGTAACTAACCTAGCTAGCTGGCTTTAATTTTAAAAACTACAGTAGGCTTCTGTACCAACACGTTGGTTGTTTATTTGTGACCACAGGTAAGTTAAGATGTCTGGCGTTAAAGAGGAGGTCATCTCTTCGGACGAGATGCGAAAGAGGCTGTACAAGACGTTTAAGAATCGAGGTGTACTGGACACTTTAAAGGCAAGTGTGACACCTCGCTATTCGCTTTGCTTTACGTTATCTGATTTATTTATTTATTTATTTTAAATCTGCATGTGAGAGATAACTTTACCGACATAGCACTAGATGCAATTATTTGGACGGAATGTATTTATTTGGCAGATGCGCCTATGCAGCATTAGTTTGAAGAACAACATGGCGAGACATTGCTGTGCCAACAGGTTGATTAGTGACTCTGACTGGCTGTTCAGTTCTACCAAATGAACAGCCAATAACACAGCAAATAAGCATCAAGCTGAAACCTGTGTTCAAATGTAAGTACAGTAGCAATTGTTTTAGCATACACATGTAACGTTACAGCAAGTGTCCTTTGGAGCCAACTTCATAATTAACTTGGCCTTACAATGATTCTAGAACATCAACAGGACCATAAATCATATTGAAGCAACATTTGCTTGCTTCATATCGCTGTATTGACAATTTTGTAAGGTACAGGGGCTTAACCTAAAGGATTTTCTTTAGACCCAGCTTCGGAACCAGCTGATCCATGAGCTCAAGCACCCAGTTCTAAGCAGACAGTCCGCAGTCAGGCCCCTCTTACCGGAACCAGAATCGGTCCTGTTTGCAGCATCTAACAGTCTGGTTGTGGACCACCTTCAAAGGGCAGGGTATGAGTACACATTATCCATTTTCTACCCAGAGTGTGGGCTGGACAAGGACAAGGTGAGACCTGCAGCTTCTTCACAGATTAATGTTGATACCAGATACTTTTTGTCGGGATGTCTGTGTCTTTCTAAATGTTTTAGTGTGATTAAATTAGCCTTTAGTTTTCATCAGTAATACAGATACCACTGAACTATAGTTCAGTGACAGGTACATGCCTTTATATGTTTGCCTTCAGTTCAGTGAGCTGAGGTGGTCATGGCTGGTCCTGTAATCAGCTGTAAATTGGTGTGAGGGGAACAATATGTGAAATAAACGGTATAATGTAATAATATAATAATGATGATGATGGAGATTATTTATTTCACTGATCATCAGATTGACCACAGTGTTGTGTGCTTTTAAGGTATTTTCTACAAGAGACCTCCTTCAGCTTATGAAGATCACTCCACGCTCATCCTTATACAAATCACTGGTAATGGGAACCCCTCTTATTCTGATAGGTTTGGAACCACAGAACTTTCCATTGGATTTTTCTTAAGCCTGATCTACTAATAGGTTTGTTTTTTTCCTCAGACATCAAGTATTCAGAATGATAACCAAAAAGGTATGCTAACAGTTTTGCTGTTTCTCACGTTATTTACACTAAATGCCTGACTTCATCGTCAGTGTAGAAGTACCATGTTGGCTTGGATGGGCGTTTCACCAGCCAAACCCAATGTGGTACCGTGTCCACCTTTAGTCTTGCTCAATTTTGTTCTCTACTGAGTAGATGCCTGGCTGCTTCCACAGGTTTCCTTATGAAGTTGCTCATTGAGCTTTCAGACCATCACACACAGAGAGAGCACTGCGATGCTGACACTCAGACCAGCTCCTCCCCACTGTACAGAGAGTCCCTTGGTACGCCATGCGCTGCATAAACAGAAAATTACGTCCGAGTGGCATTACAGAGAGGTAAAATTGTCCTACTTGTCCAGAGTTCAGGTGTGACAGTTTATTTTATTTGTGTGTTCAGTTGAGAAGATGCAAATGATAGATAATGAGTACGCGGCCCTTCAACACAAAGGCGGGAGGTGGGAGACTCTGGACGTGAAGCTTGCGGAGCACCGGAAGGAGGCTGAGGTGCAAGCTCAGGAGGAGATGAAAGCAAAGGTGTGTTACATCTTTTTGGATTGGAGGGGGGTGTTGGCTGATGAGGAGGAGGACTGGTGGTGTCAGCACCCGTCGTCCAAAAAAATTGTGGAATTGTTTTTTTTATGATAATCACATTGTTCCAGCTGCAACATTTTAAAGACGTGGACCTGGCTAAAATGAAGCTGGAAGAGCAGGAGAAATCTCGTAAGGAGATCCAGGAGCTCAGACGTGACATGGAGAGAACCTACCAACAGAAATTGGAGGCCCTGATCAACAGGGAGAAAAACGCCATTGAGAGATTACAGAAACAGCAGGAGGTACTGCTTGCTGAAGCACTTTATTATTGCACAATTGGTTATTCTGCTTTTATGGATGCAAGCTGGCCAACTGCCTCTAGCTAGCATCCGTATCCTCCTGAGTTTAATTCAAATTCTGAATCACATTGCTGTGTCAGTTACATATTCCATTTCAAGCAGCAGGATGTTGACAGGTCAATATTTTAGACCGCCCCATTAATAATTAAGCCTCTATTTTGTCAAGTATAGACCCGAGACCTTTACTGTGGTATCATGCTCATCGGGAGTTATATGTATTAATGTATGCAAGTGAGGCATTCCGTCAGAAATCAATCACTTTCTTACCTCACCCTTTTAGATTTGAACACATTTTTAGATACATTTTAACCTATATGAGAGAATGTTAGAATGTGGCTTGATTGACCAGAATGACCATCCATTCAGGAGACAGGAGCCCTCAAAGTTGACCCATACTGGACCCCCCACCCTACATAAGACACCGATATTTTCTTCAAAAATAAACATAACAGTATGGTTCTCTTATTATCGGAAAGCTTACAAACAAGGTTATCCACAATTTCAATATTTTTGGTCCAAAATAACTAAATATGTAAGTCCTTATTATTATTTTTGTCCTTAAACCTTAATTAGCAAGTGGAAATTGCATTTTTTAACATGTTATAGACACTTCTTTACATCTGAAGTTTTCATATTGTGCCCGCTATCGGTTGAGCAACAGCAGACGTCTCAGTATATGGTGGGTAGGTCAGTCTAACAAATTAATCCTCAATATTGCCTATGATTTTCTTTTTCACCTCAAATATTACTTCAGTTTTCCCATTTGTTTATCATCACACGACTGAAAAACGGAAAATTAAAATGAAATTACACAATAAGGAAGCCCAATTCAGCAAAAATGTGTGTAGTGCAAATCCATGTGAAGGTGTGAAGATCTTTACTGGTCGAGGGCCTTAAACTTACCCCAAGTTTATCAGGATACCAAGGGAAGGAAAATAATCTGGAAGGTCCCTTTGAATGCAAGAAGTTTATTTCTACCTGATGCTGCTTCAGATCAACAGACACCACCATACTAAGCCACCATTCTCTGGCATACTGAACTGTGACCTAGTCTTTGATTTATTCAAAGGTCAGCACATTGTCTTCAACTGTGATTGGTTCCTGTATTTGAGTTGTTGCATAGAAGAACTGCCGTGCTATGACCTTCGTCCTGGAAATGGGTTGAAAGTAGTGAAGATTCCTAGTGCCTGGTAAATGTCTTGCCTGACTGAAACGCAGCTTCAGACATTTGTTCTCAGCAAGCCATTGTGATATTGTGAAGTATTGCACTTCAACAGCAGGGATATTGTCCTTAGCAAAGAGGTATAATTGATGTGGTGTCTGTATTAGTCCTGAAATGGGCATTGTAAACTAGCTGTAGTTGCCAGGTGTTTTATCATTTCCCCAGTGCCGTCACATTGTCCTTTGCCATGAGCAGTTGCAAAGAAGTTCCACTCTGCTTCCGCACCAAAATTCTTCCAAGTGGAGGCATAGGCTCTGGAAGCCTTTGCAGTTCTTGTACTGTGCTGCACAACCATTTGAGTAGGACACCTTCTCTGGGAGCTTTCACAGCTTTCTTTAAAGAAACCGTATGAGTTGCCTTTGAAAGAGATGGACTGAAGTGGTGTCATGGGTCAGGCATTCTGAAGTTTCTGCACATGAAACATGCTGAGAGTTTCCCTCACTGTCCCTCCAATAACAGACAAAAGGATGGCTGATGGCTTGTGACTTGTTCCAATGGTGAGACTGTGCTTCATCCTGGATGACAAAACTGCAATTCTCTGCAGAATCTCCAACCACCAGGACATTTTCTTGCAGGAGCTCATGCCTCAGCTGCTTATAATATTGACTCTGCATTTTGGTGTTGAAGTCATGCTGACGGAGTGCAAAACGATGGTTTGTGAATGAGTCAATGAACTGATCAACAGGCTCTGAGATGGCCGGAAGGGTCTGTCTGTTGTAGTACACTTTTTAAACTCCGCTGTATCCAGCAAATTGTCATCATAAAGCTCCTGAAGCAACGTTTTTAAATCATCCGGGTGATGGGCAGATTTCACACTTCCTAAATGGCCAGCTTCACCTGGAAGTGACAGACAATCCCGATAGTGAACTGATTGATCGCTCAGTTGTGGAAGTTTAGATGAAAAAAACATCAGCTTTGCTTTCTGATTTATTGTGCATACACAAACTGAATGTGGGCCACTAACTGCCATAACTGCCTACCAATACACAGTCCTTTGGTCGCAACTCAGTAAATTAGGAGAAACCCATTTCGATTTGAAGATGTTGTGTTTTGAATAACCAATAGGCTTCTGACAAATTGCAAAGTACCAGTCGCTTTTGTTTGTGAACTCCCCTTCCAAGCTCTTTATCAGAGACGGAGACAAAATCTTTTTTCCCTGCCATGAGCCTGCTCATATCTTCAGATCTGTAGAAACAATTTACCTTCTCTGCAGTCTCCTCTGGAAGGGTTCTCCGGCTCTTTTTTTTTTTGCATCAGGAGTGGCCAGTGTGCCATGATCCTCTTGCAGTGCTTTGGCTTTTCTTGACATGTGATACAATGTTTTAAACTCTGTGACAGTCTTCGAACAAACCAGGACTGTGGCACTATAGTGAGGACTTGAATTTGTTCACTGAGGCTTTCAGTGGAATGGAACGTATCTTTTAGCTGGGACATAACTTGGTCATTTGCCCCAAGCAATGCCTCTGGGAAGACATTTTTAACGTGTTCTGTAATGCCTCCTCAGCCCCTTTCACCTTAAAGGAAGCATATTTGTTTTGACTTATTTCCCTTTTTCTAAAAGGAGACTCCCCCAATGCTGTGAGAACCTGATTAACTTCCTCTGTTTCATAATCTTTGTCAGAATGTAGCATATCTGTTTGAGACACTTCCCATTCCAGAACATTCTCACATAGTGGCTGTTCTCTGTCAGGTTTTAGGTTAGAAAATAGAGAACCAAACGCGACAGATAAGGATTCAGAAAGCGTATCTAAAAGACACGCCACAGAAGCGGAATTAAACCACATCAGGGGAAGAAAGGGAAACTGATAAGCGGAAACAAAACTTCCCTAGCTCAAGGCTAACACAAAACAACCTCAAAAGGAGGCGAGAATTCGCTAAAACAGCGAGAAACAAACAAAAAGAAAGAACCTCATGCACTAATTGATCTGCGTATATCAGAGGTTGAGAAAACTGAAAAGAAACGAACAAAATAGCAAGCCTGTAGCTACAGCTCAGTCGGCTAAGGAGCTGCACAAAGAATAAACAGGCTGCAGGCAAAAAGAAAAGAATAGAGAGCGATAGGACAGAAAACCAGAAATTCTAATCCTATATCTTATACCAATAGCTGTGTCTCTGTATAACATAAAACAGAGATACAGAAGCTAAAGACTATTACCTATACCTAATACCGGCTTTCTAGTAACAACTCCACAACAATCTAGAAGCACCGGAAAGCGGAAGTGAAGCTCTATTTATAGCCGACGGAAACCAAACACAGGTGTAGAAGATAATGACCCGGAGAGATCCAAACACTGGAACGGAGGAAGAAAAAATCCGATAGAGCCTCAGACGACGCCAAACGGAAAACCATGGTAGAAACAAAAGGAGACAGCCACTAACCATGACAGTTCTCTGTCTGGAGGGTGACAAGACAATGCTTTCACACAGGTGTAACAAAGCTTCTGCCCATAAACAAAACCAATGACCTGTGCTCTTCTATCTGCTTTTTAGTCACTTTTCTGCATTGGAGGCATTGGAGATTTACTAAGACCTTTAGCATGTGCAAAACCTCTTGGAACACACAAAGTCAATAAGATGATCAATGATATGGTATTTGTTTTTGCACCAATCATTGGTTTTGTTATTAGTTTTGCGTGTGCTAAATGATTTTGCACTCGCTAAAGGTCTTAGTAAATCAGGCCCTTGGTGCACCGTTGTCCAACATGCTTTTGAAATGGGTCACTGCAAGGCTTGATATGTGCAGCAGAAAGAAAGTTGCTTGATGTGGAAGCCATTTAGATTTATAGATATCCCCCAAAAATGTACAAATTAATCTTGTTTTGATATATGAATGAAATAATGCCTCTTAACTCTTAATATGAATATATGTGGTGTTATTATACTGCCTCAGGAGGAACAACCCTTAAAGTGATCCATCCATATCTACTGCATATCTGGCAGCAGAGCGATGGTTTGAGGCTCGTTTGATACCTCAGACCCTTGATGACTTACAGCTATTTAGCCAACCATGGGTTTCATATTATTCCCGTGTAATTTACAGCTTAATCTAGTCCCACCCCCCAATTCCCATAGAGATTCATTCAAATGCAGAGAGGTTATAGTATCGCTTGTATAAGAGTACCTGAAAATAAGAGTCTTTTGATATCCTTTTATACCCAGTCATGATAGCAGGTGTTTTTTGAACTTCCCAGTCTTTTTCTTTTTTTTGTGTGTATATTTACAAAAATCTGTAAAGTTGATAAGGTAAAACATTAAATATCTTTTCTTTGTACTGTTTTCAATTAAAAGATAATTTACAAATCACTGCTTTCTGCTTTCATGTGCATTTTACATACTGTCCCATACTGGTTGGTCTTTCTGGTTAATCAAACCACATTCTAACACACTCTCATATAGTTTAAAATGTATAAAAAACTTTGTTCAAATCTAAAAGGGTTTTTTACACCAAGGGAACGGCTTGTATTTGTTGATTATTTTTTCCATCAGATTGAAGAGAAGGAGATCTATATGCAGAGGCAGCTGGTGCTGAAGGAGATCGACGTCGTGCGGAACAGAGAGGTCGATCAGAGGCAGAGGACTGACGCTTTTGAAAAGTAAGGAAATTAAGTCCTGGAATCTGAATGGCACAGAACATCTTTAATATTCTGCTGTTACCTCTCCTCCTTATAATCAAAGCCATTAAAATGTACAGTACCAGTCAAAAGTTTGGACACACATACTGATATAAGGGGTTTTCTTTATTCTTACTACTTTACAGTATAGAATAATAGTAAAGACATAAAAACAAGTGAGAAAGATACATTCAATCAACTGTGTCCAAACTTTGTACATCCACAGTGATAGAGTGAGACTTCTCAGCATCTCTGCAGATTTTATAGACTAACCAGATGGTCAGCACCTGTGTTCCTTTCATCCCGTTTACTTCCTAATAGCAGGTTTCCATTGGTAACAGGAGCTATATAACTGGTGCTATATTCATGATGGGCCTGTGTATCTGTGCTCCACAGGGCCTGTAAGCTGCAGCATGATAACACCAGGGCCACCGAGGAGCTGCTGGGGCGTAGAGAGCTGGCGGTCAGGACTCTGGAGGAGACTTATGACCAGAAGCTGAAGAACGAACTGATGAGGTACTGCAGCAGCCCTGTGCCAAGGGCTACATTTACTGAATGTGGCCTTTCTGTGTCGGCATAAAGCCCCTCGCTCCTGATTTACATATCGGATCCATGTAGTGCTCCTAAATTTGATGCATGTTATCCTCAGGTTGAGTTGCAGAGCAGACATTTTCATTGCTATTGAAGCTTTATTTCAAATGTCCAGTGGGTGCCACTAGATGGCAGTGGAGACATTTTTCAGACATACAGTAATATTATGGACCTACCATTTCAGGATAGTTCCTGGAGGGCCAACTGCCCTATAGATGTGTAAATAAATGTGTGCCAGCAAACCGTCTTATTATTTATAATCGTGTTGAATTTCAGCAAATGTATAAAGCTTCTTTCAGATATATGGATGTGATAAATACATATTTATAAGTCAAAAGCTGCCAGTGGCCCCATCACCACATTTGTACACAGTCAGTAAATCTGGCACATATAGCCAGCTCTCAGGGAGTATTAGAGTAATACATGCTGGCATGCACGAGGAGCTCTGCAGGGACACACCACACGCAGAGATCACCTGCCCTCAGTCCACACATAGCCTGGGTGACACCATTGCAGACCAATACAGTCATGTTCACTGGACACATGTATAACAGGAACATGCACACAGTCCTCTGCAGGTTTAGTGGTAATGTGATAATGCAGGGTATTAACTTGTACTAATAAAATAAAATGCAGTGCTGTAGTATGGCATTACAGAATTCAGTACTGGGAAAGTGTCACAGCTGTCATAACTGTTCATGTGAAGTCCAGGCACATTCGTGCATCCTGGGAAGTTGAAAGAAGGTGATTTTCTTCTTCTGTTCTCTTTTCTTAGATATCAGCTGGACCTGAAAGAAGAATATCTCCAAAGAACCCAAAAGGTCACAGAGGATGAGCAGAGAAATAAAGGTGCAAATTTATCCATTTATACTCCTGAACATTTCTGTGCCAAGCTCAAACCCAGTTGTCTAAGTGCTGCAGAGTGATTTGTCCTCCTTCCCTGTGCAGAGGAGAAGGCTCGCTTGCTGAAGGAAGCCGTCTCCATCGAGGATCACAGGCAGGCCTGTTCAGAGCTGCAGAGACTGCAGGTCTGTTTGTGTGCTCATGTGTTATAGCTGCATATATAACCGCTCGTGTTATAGCTGCATGTATAACCTCTCATGTGTTATAGCTGCATATATACTCTCATGTGTTATAGCTGCATATATAACCGCTCGTGTTATAGCTGCATGTATAATCCCATGTGTTATAGCTGCATATATAACCTTTCGTGTGTTATAGCTGCATGTATAACCTCATGTGTTATAGCTGCATGTATAGCCTCATGTGTTATAGCTGCATGTATAACCTCATGTGTTATAGCTGCATGTATAGCCTCTCATGTGTTATAGCTGCATATGTAACCTCCATGTGTTATAGTTGCATGTATAACCTCTTCATGTGTTATAGCTGCATGTATAACCTCTCATGTGGTATAGCTGCATGTATAACCTCATGTGTTATAGCTGTATGTATAACCTTATGTGTTATAGCTGCATGTATAACCTCTCATGTGTTATAGCTGCATGTATAACCTCATGTGTTATAGCTGCATGTATAACCTCTCATGTGTTATAGCTGCATGTATAACCTCTCATGTGTTATAGCTGCATGTATAACCTCTCATGTGTTATAGCTGCATATATAACCTCATGTGTTATAGCTGCATGTATAGCCTCATGTGTTATAGCTGCATGTATAACCTCATGTGTTATAGCTGCATGTATAACCTCATGTGTTATAGCTGCATGTATAGCCTCTCATGTGTTATAGCTGCATGTATAACCTCATGTGTTATAGCTGCATATATAACCTCCATGTGTTATAGTTGCATGTATAACCTCTTCATGTGTTATAGCTGCATGTATAACCTCTCATGTGGTATAGCTGCATGTATAACCTCATGTGTTATAGCTGCATGTATAACCTCATGTGTTATAGCTGCATGTATAACCTCATGTGTTATAGCTGCATGTATAACCTCTCGTGTTATAGCTGTATGTATAACCTCATGTGTTATAGCTGCATGTATAACCTCTCATGTGTTATAGCTGCATGTATAACCTCTTGTGTTATAGTTGTGTATATAACCTTTTGTGTTATAGCTGCATATATATCCTCCATGTATTATCGCTGCATATATAACCTCATTTGTTATAGCTGCATATATAACATCATGTGTTATAGCTGCATGTATAACCTCAGGGGCAATAATATAAAGAGCCAGTCCATCATGTAGTTTCCACCTCAATGCTACTTTCTACCAAGCACTGTAGATTGCTTTTTGTATTTGCCAACACAGCATTATGGTTTTGTCTCATGGGGATTCTTTACCAATTTTATTAGTTGTTTAGGCATGGACGTCCAATGATGCATAGGTTCCTGAAAGAGTGCAATTGCTAGAAATGTCCCACATCCTTAGTATGCCGAGTGATTGGGGCTGAGCAGTAGGGCTGGGCGATATACCACAACAATAAATATCCAATGCGCTAACGGCCATATTGCCTTTCTTTTTTTCTTTCATTTTCCTTGATGCAGTAGTAAACATCCACACTTCAGAGGCCGCACAAAATGCTTCCAGAAAAAAAACATCATCATTGATATCTTTTGGGTTTTGATAAGATGTCCAATCAGCAGCAAGGGCTTGCAGCTTCCATGTGATTGACCAAAACACATCACACGGAATCTGTACGCGGTATATCGCCCAGCACTACTGAGCAGACGTTTGCGTTCACAGGTAGCTCTGGACACTGCGCTGTCACAGGTGGCCCTACTCACCCAGCAAAACGACCTGCTGAAGGAGAGGCTGGAAGCCGTGAGTGATTACCCAACTCTCAGAAGGGAGAGGGCAGAGCTGCAGGCTCAGCTCCGCTTCCTTCAGAGGACTCTGGAGGAGGCACAGGAGGACAACCATCATCTCCGGACCGGTGAGAACCAGCCGTCCCCCCCAAAAGGAGAACCGATCACCACCTGCGTACAGGGTGGAACCCTTTGATCAGAACTTGTGTGAACTGCAAATAGCATCTCCTGGTCACGATAGAGTGCAGCAAGAGCTTTTTTTATGGATAAAACCGTCTGTATCATTTAAAGTACCAGAAACTCACTATTGTATCAATTAATTTACCATGCACAATTATACATTATTGCATAGTCTTTAACTCTGCCACTGCATAGTGAAAAATCAGCTATATACATTATTTATAGGGAATTTAATAATATATTCATATTTGCATATTTTCTCTGGGAACTGGGTCACCTCTAATCTGATGCTATTTCCAGCTGGTAATGAAAGTCTTTTGATGCAGATATTATTTTAATCAAGATCCAGAGATCCTTAGGTCTTACCGGATGTTCTTGTTTTTATTATTTTTATTTTGCTGTTATTTTTCTGTCGTCATCTAAAATATTTGTGCCTTGTTATCAACGTTTAGCTATGTTGCAGTGAGGGGGAACTGAATTGTTAATCTGTTATCTGTTCCAATAGAATGTGCAAATGCATGTAGTCAAAATTAATGTGTTTCAATATCATACATCTAATGCCTGTGCATTACTCCCACTGGGTTTTATGTTATTTAGAAGAGTGCTGTGTTGAAGCTGTGGTGACAGGCAGAGTAAATCAGCCGTTTCAGTGTCTTGTCGGTTACCTCCTGTTGTTTTACGTCGGTCCTGAGTTGCATTGCGATTGGACCGTCCACAGACCTCAGCAAGCCCTCGAAGGAGCAGCTGGTGCTGCAGACTGAGCTCCGGAGGGAGCACAACGCCAGGAGGCTGGATGAAGAGGAGTTTGAGAACCAGAGGCAGCTCCTGCAGGTGCAGCTGCAAACTGAGGTCAGAGCACCTCCCTGCACCTCCGTACACCTTTTACACCGACATGTACTTTTTACAGCTCCCTACACCTTTTATACTTCCCTGCACCTTTTACACCTCCCTACATCTTTTACACATCCCAAACCTTTTACACCTTCCTACAACTTTTACACCTCCTTGCACCTTTTACACCTTCCTACACCTTTTACACTCCCTACACCTTTTACACCTCCCTGCTCCTTTTACATCTCCCTGCACCTTTTACACCTCCCTGCACCTTTTACACCTTCCTACACCTTTTATACCCCCCTACACATTTAAAAGGTCAAGGAGTTGAAATGAAACCTATGCCTATGCTTAAAGCGCAATGGCTAGTGGAGTAATTGCTCCAGTCATTGTGATATTCCCAATGTCTCATTGTCCCAGCACAGCTGACCGCAGCCCTTCCGGGTTGCACGTTCATTTGGAACATTAGCACAATCACTTGAAACACAAGCATTGTCATTTGGAACACTAGCATGGTCATTTGGAACACGAGCATGGTCATTTGGAACACTAGCACGGTCATTTGGAACACTAGCACGGTCATTTAGAACACTAGCACAGTCATTTGGAACATTAGCACAATCACTTGAAACACAAACATTGTCATTTGGAACACTAGCACAGTCATTTGGAACATTAGCACAATCACTTGAAACACAAACATTGTCATTTGGAACACTAGCATGGTCATTTGGAACACGAGCATGGTCATTTGGAACACTAGCACGGTCATTTGGAACACTAGCACGGTCATTTAGAACACTAGCACAGTCATTTGGAATACGAGCACAGACATTTGGAACATTAGCACAATCACTTGAAACACGAGCATTGTCATTTGGAACACTAGCACAGTCATTTGGAACATTAGCACAATCACTTGAAACACAAACATTGTAATTTGGAACACTAGCATGGTCATTTGGAACACTAGCACGGTCATTTGGAACACTAGCATGGTCATTTAGAACACTAGCACAGTCATTTGGAATACTAGCACAGACATTTGGAACATTAGCACAATCACTTGAAACACGAGCATTGGTATTTGGAACACTAGCATGGTCATGTGGAACACTAGTAGGGTCATTTGGAACTCTAGCATGGTCATTTGGAACACTAGTAGGGTCATTTGGAACACTAGCACGGTCATTTGGAACACTAGCATGGTCATTTGGAACACTAGACGGTCATTTGGAACACTAGTAGGGTCATTTGGAACACTAGCATGGTCATTTGGAACACTAGCATGGTCATTTGGAACACTAGCATGGTCATTTGGAACACTAGACGGTCATTTGGAACACTAGTAGGGTCATTTGGAACACTAGCATGGTCATTTGGAACACTAGCATGGTCATTTGGAACACTAGCATGGTCATTTGGAACACTAGCACGGTCATTTGGAACACTAGCATGGTCATTTGGAACACTAGCACGGTCATTTGGAACACTAGCATGGTCATTTGGAACACTAGCACGGTCATTTGGAACACTAGCATGGTCATTTGGAACACTAGCACGGTCATTTGGAACACTAGTAGGGTCATTTGGAACACAAGCACGGTCATTTGGAACACTAGCATGGTCATTTGGAACACTAGCAAGGTCATTTGGAACACTAGCACGGTCATTTGGAACACTAACACGGTCATTTGGAACACTAGCACGGTCATTTGCCTCCTGTCCAGGCGGAGCGCTGTGCCCAGCTGAAGGCCCAGCTGGCGGAGTGTGAGGAGAGGACACGGCGTGTGACGTCCCACGCAGAGGACGTCAAGATGCAGCTCAGACAGACGCAACTGGGTACGGAACCCTTTTCGCATTCGCCCTTTCACAAATCTCTCCGTTTCGTTCTAAACACAATTTCTTCTTCTCTCTCAAACTCGTGTGCTTTTTCCCTGCTCTTCCTCTCTCTGGTCTCTCTGACTGGAGCAGCCCTGGAGAATGAGGTGCTTCGCTGCCCCAAACCCTCTCTGGTGGACCGCTCCGTGCTCGACCTCGCCGCCGACAAGCTCGTGCCCCCCGATATCTATGTGGACTGCGGGGTTGTGAGGAGCAGGGCCCAGGACGACCCGTTCCAGCTGGGCTTGCCGTCTCACGGGCGGCAGCCCCAGTGGACCCGCACCACCTCGTCGGACTCTGACACCGAGCTGGTCGCCGGCGCCAAGGCCCGCATACGAGAACTGGAGATGGAGGCGGAGTCTCTGGAGGAGGCCTACCGGAACTACCAGCAGAGGGCTCTGCGCGCAGCGGTGTCCGCTGTCCAGCCACCCCGCCCCCTCTCGCCCCCCCAGCAGCGGCCTCCGCATCGCCCCAGAGCCGCCCCTCGCCCTGCACACCAGGGTGACGTTCGCTCACGAGCACCCCCCGTCTCTGTTCCCCGGGTTTGTGAGCTCCCTGCCATCGGAGCCCCAGTCTCCGGGGTTAGGAACCCCTCCCGACCATAGCTCTTCCCCTCCCAGACGTCTGTCATCAACACCTCTCTCCATCGCCAGGAGGCTGATCAAACACACCACAGAGGAAGGTGCTGTGCAAGCTGATCACACACACACACACACACACACACACACACACACACACACACACACACACACATTAACAATCAAAGCTTAGTACTAGTGTGAATGAACACGACTGAAGTCGATTACCTTACACATCCACTTTTGTGTATAAATCACTGTTAGTTTAGTTTATTTTATTACTTTATTTAACAGAGACCTTGCACAACATATTAGTTGCACCTAATGTTTGCTAAGTAGCTAATTTGCATCTGTAGTGTAATACAGGCCCAATATAGCTTTTCACAGAAGTTGAGGTGCTAGTTTTACTTAGTTTGTTGAGTCGCTGCACAGGACTTGTTTGCATCTATAAAAAGCCTTTAAAATGTTTTTTTTTTGCATCTATAAAAAGCTGTTTCTCCATTTCTGTGGTCCCAGATGCACAGTCTTCTCCTGTAACGTTTCGTGGCCTGTCCCCCGAGAGGCAGCTGTCACCGATACCTCACAGCGCAACGGGCCCGGCCGCGTCACCCAGCAGCCTGCCCGGCAGCCCCGCCCTAAAGAGCACGGCTCGAGAGCCAATCGGGTAATGATGCACACGCCGTGACATTCTAACTCACGCCCTGATACACCACGTACATTTGTGTAATGACACGAGCACCCACCTTCACACTGTCACGCAGTAACACACACTGTGCATGGGGATTCACAGAAGACCCACAGAGAATGCATAATATTAATGGGGACTGGTGGAATTCCTTGTGCTGTATATTTGTTTTAAGATGTGAAGCACGCTCTATAGCCTGTACTTTCACTCACTCACTCACTCACTCACTCACTCACTCACTCACGGACTTGCGTTTAACGAGTCCATCTCTGGGGAGAAGAGGGGGGTGTAATGAGCTAAACACATAAAGAAACACAAATGCAGGGCTCTAAAGTTCAAATGTATTCAGCAACGCACGAGAGGTGTGAAAGCGAAAACAGATAAGTTATGAAAAATATCAAACAATTTCAAGTGCAACGTAAAAAATTTTTTTTAAAGTGCTGCTACGGCCTGGTTTTTTGCTCAATTTTTCTTCTGTTTCCCTGTGCAGCGTTTTTGTGACAGTTCTCTGTAAAAAGCGCTATACAAATAAAATGGAATTGAATTGAGTGTTCCACCCCCTAAAGGCCCCCTCAGATGGGTCATACCATTCTTCCCTGCTCTATGACATCATGAGCGAAGCTTATTTAAATATATCGATACCTAGTTAACATTAGGTCCCTCTAATTTACACAGTGCAGGAAATATTACGGACTGGAAAAATGTTAAATAAAAATTATTAATACTTAATAGACATGCAGGGATTCAAGTTCTCCGTCGCTACGACTGATTTCCGTTGTTTTGATTCAAGGGAGAACGTAGCCTATATGAGATCAGTGTAGATCTGCTGGGGAAAGGGGGGCGGGGGGGAAGGTGGTTCAGAGATTGCTGAAGCATGGACAATGTAGCCTAGACCTCAAAACTGATCTACACATCACAATCATTCCCCCTCAAGTAAAAACAAATAAAACGTGTGCAATTGTATTTGTTTGTGTTAATAAAATGATATGTATTGCACCGTAATGGACGGTTTTATGTAGTCTGTCACCTTACGAAACGAAAATGAAAAATCTCCACCGCCTCCGGGTGCCACTTGCAGGCAGCACACGCAGTCAGTGCATGGCAGGCTCCCCAGCCAATGCATAACAAGGCTTCACTACTGTCAGGTCGTTGAGTTATGCATTCCCTGTTCGCTGGGCTGTTACACAAAGTGGCCCTGTATCGAGGCCTAATAAGTAAAAAAGTAGTGGAAAATAATAAATGGTGGGTTTATTTTAAAAGGGTTTTATTAGTATGGACTAGCCAATAGAAAGAAAATGTGTGACGACAAATTGACAATATGAATAGCCTATTTTTTAAAGAGGAAAACTTTGGAAAAAAAGTGTTCGCCACCCACAAATGAAACTCCACTGTACACTTGCAGATTGTTCATCCTTACAGAATGTATTTGGCTAGGATGGCTAGTAGTTCAGCTATCTGGAGGGTATGTCAGCTTTGGAGGTAGGTCTAATATTTCAGGAATTTATGGGTGTACCCATTAGTTTGTCTATACAGCTGCAAAGTGTATTATAATATATTTTTGTGATGTCATACATGCCATATTTGTTTGCTTTCACAGTTCAGAAAAAGCACAGCAAGTCCTGTCAAGCTCAGGGTCTTCGCCTTCACCTCCTGAAAAAATAACTCTTGATGATCTCACCGAGCCTTCCCAAGGTAATCCTTGTTTGCTGTATGTTGGGTGCTATATGTGAGTCATCACATGACGAAGGCTGCTTATTAATATTATTTATTAAATTACCTTTTTTAAATGAACTCTCTCCCCTAAACTTCATACAATTCTGGGATATAGCATTCAACAGTCTCTTAGGAAACAACTTTATCAGATGCCTAGTGGAGCTTATCTACCTAGAGGAAGATGGTGCAAGTTTAACAACCATCACTAATAATATCAGAGAAACAGAAAAGCACCCTTTTTTACAGCCTGAGGGACTGACGATACAGGCCTGATAGTGGACTGTAGTAAGCTCAGGCTTTTTGACAAGATCATGTGTTTTTTACACTGACCTTCGGTAAACCACAGAGAAGAGTACAAAAAAATGAGCGGTGTCCAATTAGAAATGCGTTTTAGATGAAGGGAGAGACGAGGCATATGGGATGCCATTTTATCCACATTCCACTGCCAAGAAAAGGATATAACTGCGGGTCCTACTGAAGGCTGATTTGCCGCTAAGTGAGTTCGGCAGTATGTGGATTTCAAAGGTGAGTGTTGAGTGAATGATGGCGAATGTGGCAGGAGAACTAATTTTACGCCGCATCCAAGGTCAATCTCTCTGTTGTCTTTCTTGCTAACTTTTTGTCTTACACACACACACACACACACACACACACGATTTAACAATAAAATAACGTTAACTTGATACTAGTTCCATATTAATCTTCTTCTTCAAATCTGTCGATTCTTAAGCACACATTTACTGATTTGCACTTTTCACTTTTTCGCATTGTGTTCATTATGTGTGTGCTTGTCCCCCTCTCTGCATGGGCTTGAAAGGTAATTGAAGTGACACTGTAATCCTCTCTGTCCTATAAACAGGAGTCTATTTATAGCCACTGCCTGTTGAAAGCGGAAGCCCTCTCGGTAGGACAGAGAGCAGTGATGACATGCACTCTGAGTTCCCAGCATGCAACACTTCCTGACCATGCCCGACACCTGCAGGACTTTGCTAAGCACACCTGTTAATAAAAACAAACACGTCCGCACACACGCCGCTCGCAGTCTCTTCACGTGCTTATGGTTCCGGGTTAAACAGCTGTGTGTTCTACATCATAAGGTGCTATGCTGCGAGTGATTAAGTTTTGCAATGATCAATTACTTGAGACCAGGTTGTGTTTAGATTATTATTTTTAAGCGTTATTATTTTACAATACTATATAAGCCTGCATATGATACGTGCAAAATAAATGTGAATAATTTCTGGCTCTGGCTTGGTTGGACACAGTGTTTTTGTGCGCGGGTTGGCTTGGGTCAGGATTCAGTTTTGACTGATTGTGGTTTCTGAGTCCGTCCCTTTGTTCTTTTCTTTTAAGTTTTTAATGATTTGGCACCTAACACAAGGCTGTGTATGTCCAATTCCCACCCTAATTTGGAATGCCCAATTGTCCCCCCAACCGCATTCATGGAGCAACCCCACTGCTAGGGTTGCAAAGGGGCGGAAAATTTCCGGAAATTTACCATGTGAAGTTAAGCTTGTAATTTTGACCAATTTGTTATTTTTTTATTTTTTTGCAAAAGTTAGTCTATAACATGGAACTTAAATTTAGTTGGCAAATACACAACTGCAATTCTAGATCCTGCAGCATGCTTTGGTTAAAACAACCCAATTTAATGCGAATTCAGTTGAATTTCAACCCTGCACTGTCCATTCTTCTATAGAGTACTCAAGTGACTATGTCACACTGGTTCGGAAGTGACTTCCCCATTGATTTAGACCATAGACATTGACTAAAACTTACTTTTAAACAATTTCTAGTGATTATGTCTTACCATCAATTTCCTGGATTGTTCAGTATAACAAAATATGTAGTTTTTCTGGACCAGCTACTAGTATATTTTACGTTTTAGTATTTTTTTGTGAATATATCAGTGCTGGCACTGTTTAAAAACTCGATGTCCCATAATTCCCTCCGGACGGTTCAATGAAGTAAAATGTCCAAATTAGCAAGGTGGCCTGCACTGCCAAAAATGTCCAGACAAGATTGGTCGAGAGCCGCCCGTGCATTGCAGTAAATGATATGTAGTCTCTTAAAGTGGACTACAAACCGGACTAAAAATCATTAATCCTTACTTTAAAAAATAAAAATTGGAAAATGAAATGTATGCTTTATATCCCTATACCACACAGGCTAATCCAGGAACGTTTCGGTTCATTCTATAAATCAGATTTCAAGAAATTGCAGATAGTCTCCGATAGTCCATTCTATCTGTCATAGGGAATTTACTTCCGAAACCAAACTCCGCCCACGTCTGACATACTCACTTGAGTACTCTATTACATGTGCAGCATGTGCAGTGTATTCTTTTATTACATGCACAGATAATTCCTAGCATCCTGCACACTACTGCAGGGCCCTCTGCATGCACTGTGCATTCTTCCATCACATGCAGAAATAATTCCCAGCATCCTGCACACTACAGCAAGACTATTGAGGCCACACTACTGCATTTGAGCCCAAGGACTACATCCATTTTGAATCCTTTTTTTTTTTTAGGGGGGGGGGGGCTTTCCTTTGGCTTCCTGCGGCTTTCCTTCAAAACACATGGCTCAGCCACCTGTTTCTCCCTACGCACCCGTCGCCAAACTCGCACAGAGCGGAATCGAAGGAAGACCACCCGTATGCAGCTGCCTGCAGACCATGGGAACGAGCGGCGTCTGTCCCTCAGCTGTTATTTCAGGAAGTACAGATTCTTTGTTGTGCTCTGCCTCCAGGCCCCGCCCACATTCCGGAGCTACCCCACGACCAAGCGAACCAGCCTGCTGAAGAGCCAGAGCATGGGCGGAGCGTCACCCCAACATCTCCACATGGGCGGAGCGTCACCCCAACATCCCCACGTGGGCGGAGCGTCACCCCAACATCCCCACGTGGGCGGAGCGTCACCCCAACATCCCCACGTGGGCGGAGCGTCACCCCTACATCCCCGCGTGAGTGCAGTGCCACCCCCCCCTATAATGGCGGCGTCCCCTTCAGTGCATCAGTGGGGTAGTGTAACGGAGCTGACTGTCCGTTACGGGACTTTTTAAGTTGACCAACATTTAGTCATACGTACACAACCACTTTTAAATCTTTATTCGGTGTACATGGTTTTATGGAACGGAGCTTTTGGCAGGGAACCGGGAGGCAGGGCACCTCGGGCTCATCTCGCATCTCTGTAACAAACAGATGTGATACGGTTTACGATGTTTCGTTTTTTCATTGTCAATATGAAAAAACGAAACAAGCTACTGTCGTGTGAGTTTTACAGCACATCTCGCTAAGCCGTTTTGTGCTTTGTAATTTGTTTTTGGCAGACAATTGCACTGATATGTGTGTACTTACCACAATGCTTAATCTGTTACTTCGGGGTTCCACAGGCGAGAAGCAAAGGAAGTGCTGTCGGTTTCAACGGCCCATTTATTATGAGACTGCCGCCAAAGGAGATGGCATGTTACTGCACGGGGGTGCCGAGTTTTTATTATTTGTGATTTTATGATATGTGCGCCCCCCCCCCCTCCCTGCATGGACTTTTATTAGCATGTACAATGCTGTTTTTAATGACTAATTGTTTTACATTGATTGAACCGGGTATTGTGAATATCAGTAATATTCACAATCAAAGATTGTTTACGTTAGGATACAGGATGCATATTTGATTGTTTTAATGAAGCAATCGTTTCTTCCAATGGCTGCAGAGCATAAAAGTGGTGCTCTGACTGTCATAAGGGTTGGTAGTTGGTTGGTTGGATGTGGGAGCAGGTGGCAAGAGCCTGGTTATAGTGGGGGTTTAACGGCTATAATTGTGAAGCCAGTTATTTTTGTTCAGTTATTCTTGTTTGTTATTTTTGATTTAGTTTTTCTGGTCTCCACTGTAAATACGGAGTCCAGCGACCGAGGTTGTGTTGGGTTTATACTTCGGGCGACTGTCGTCTTGTGGTCGCTGAGACATAAAATAAATTCAACTTTGACCCCGTCGCTGCCTCTGTTGTTATGGTAACGTTTGTCTCGGACAGTGGAGGCTTTGCTCGAGCTGTCAACTTACTAGCTAGGTGTACATAAGGTTACATAAGCTAACTGTTAGTAGCCAATGGACGCTGCCAGATTTTTTTTGTTGGAAAGCTTTTAAGTGCTGTCATAGGGTAGGCCTACCTACCCATAGCTTACCTAGCTAGCAGTAGCAAGCATGTGAATAGCATTATAAATTAGCACAGTTTAAAATGATTATTATTATTAATAATAATAACAATGTAATTTCACAGATTGATGCTGAGCTAGACTGTGTTGAGAAAACAAGAAGCAACTCGCTTCCAGTGTTACAAGTTACCAGTAGCCTATTAGTCTGTATAGGCTACTGAGAATGGTTACAAAGACACAGCAATTGGAGCTAGCAATTGTTTATGTAGTCGCTTGCATTAAAGTTATTTGCTTTAACAGTAACTTAGATTTTCCAGATTAAACTTTGTGCAACGAGTGACAGTAGCCTATCTGATCCGTGGCATTCTGATGTAGTGAGTGAAATAGGCTACTCCACGTTCTTGAACGTCACTAGAGAGTGTCATCTTGTAGCTATTTACATCCCTAACATATGCCCTCGGTGTTTGCGTACTAAATAACGTTAGCTAACAGCAATATGAAGAGTTGCATGTTGAAGTTTAAATACAAATGTTTTGTTACCTCGTTCAAAACCCACATAGCCTACAAGTGTATGAAAGACACAGTTTCAAACAATACGGTGCCCTCGAAATTGACATTTATGAGCTTTATTTCAGCGGCCTCAAACAAAAAAGGGGTAAAGCAGCAGACATAATGAGATGTAGCCTATTAAAGCTGCTTGTTCCTCCATTGTCCCCTGAGTGTAAACTGTCGCTGGAATGTCGCTGGAGTGCATTTATACTTTTTGCGAACGCCAACAACCACAGTGTATGTAGAGCGACAAGTTCGTGAAAGTCCATCCGTCCCCCCTCAAACACACACACACACACACACACACACACACACACACACACACACACACACACACACACACACACAACCCCATGCACACACACTCAGGCATCAGGTACAGTTCTGATTTCCATCTGCTTTTACTCTGCTTTCAGCTTTTACACTGGGATCTTTTCTTTTTCAGAAGTCCACCAATCCCCCAATGAAGCAGGCAGTGGACCAGAGAAAGAGCCAGACGAGGATGAGGAGATGCAGTGGGAGCTGGAGAGGAAGAGGAGGGAGGAGAAGAGACAGCACGACAGACAGGAAGCCATGGAGAGGGAGCAGAGGGAACTGGAGAGGCTGGAGCAGGAGAAGGTGGGAGTCCACTGGCCTCTGCTGTAAACGCTCCCACAGTGCACTGTTCCTTCATTTGCTTACTGTCCTCTCCTCACCAGCTCCTGGAAGAGCAGCAACAGGGACGGGAAGAGGAGATGAGGGAAGGGGGTGAGGAGAAGGACCAGGAGCGGGAAGAGCTTGGCACGGGACAGGTGGAAAAGCTGGGCCAGGAACAAGATTGGGTATCCAGCGCAGACCCTCTGCAGAAGTACATGAGGATGGTTTTGGAGGGAAAGGTCCGTCTACACTACGCCACGACGCCTCGCACTCCCGTCTGCTCTCTTCTGCCACATGAATCAGTCTGTTTCACATGAACAGGCAGCAGTGGTCTATGAAAGCCAACTGAATGTGACGTTTGTTTTTTCAGAGTCCAAAAAAAGAGGAAACGGAGAGGAGCCCAGAGGCAGAAATTCTGTCTGATGAGAAAGAAAACAGGTAACAAGCGTGCGTGCGGCAAATTCGGAAAAAGACAGCATTGGCTGTATTTGATTTAGTTTGAAAGCATACGCAGTCAGTGCGTTTACGGCAGAGTGGCTCTGTTGTTTCCTTTCCTCAGACAGGATTCTGTGAGTAGAGCTCAAAGGACCCACATCCTGTCCCTCACCATGTGCCTCTGTGTGTCTTCCTTTCAGTATTGCCGCTTTCTCACATGATGAGCCTGATGAAGATTTCTGGTAAAACTCTTACGCAAGGAAGGAGCTTTGGAGTTTTCCCACATGTATGTTCTGCTTAAACATTACTGTTTTTATACTGTTTTTTATTAATTGTGTGCCCACGTTATACTGAGTGCTGAATAAATACAGTAAAATACACACTTGTAAATACATTTTTTTTGGTACTTAACATTTGAATGAATAGATAAAATAAAGATGATAATTTTTTTGTGCATACGTTTCCAGTTATTATGATGATGTACATTCAGAAAGATGTCACACCCTGACAAATGACATTCATTTTAAGAACGGAAATCAAGGGAAATCATAATGATTCATGCTGGGAAAACTAAGCGCTTATATCATTGTGTACAATATCTGCAGATCACCTTTGAACCAGTTCCACCCAATTCAGATTTAGATTGAATTTATTGGCCTCATATAAGGAAATTAATTTCAGTAGCACCCAATGAACCAGTAAATGCAGCTAGGAAGCACTGGACCATGTATTGTACCTCAATAGTTTCCAACCCTTGTCCAGGGGTACCCTTGTGTATGCTGGTTTTTACCCCATCCTTAATTGCAGTATCTGAAGTATAAAGAGCTGGTAATTGTTTTTAATTAGACACTTTTATTGTCTAACAAGGGAGGACTCTTAATGCCACATTATGTCAGAAACAGATGTTCATGTTCAAAGAATTAATATTCCCCATTGAATGAATGACTTAATCAGTCAGATCAGTACACAGGCAACAAATGCTTTAGTTTTCAGTAATGTGCTGTGGCAAAGGGTTCCTGCAGTGGAAATCGGCGGCAGCGTGGCATACTGGTTAGAGAAGTGGGCGTATAACCCCAGGCTGGTATGTTCAGGTATGTTACCATTCCCAGGGGAGCACTGCAATTTTACATCATGTAAATTGAGTGACGTCATAAATCCTCAAGGTATGGACACCTGGTTATTGAAAGCAAAGCATCTGTGGAAAAATGAAGATATTGAAAGACAAAGAAGATGGTAATAAGCTAAACCTGTATTGTGTTAAGAACTTAAAATCTGTTGTTCCAGCTCAAAACTAAGGAACATGCGTTAAAATCCTTAAAACAGCATACATTGTCTGTTTCAGAACCAGTGACAAAACACCTTTGCCCAAAATGTCGCACCAAATCTTCTGAAATGATCCATTTACTCGTTACAACTCCACCATTCATGTAAAACCCTTCAGGAAAATCCTCCATTTCTTCAGTAATGTGGGTAGTCTCAAGCAATTTCCCTGATAAAAGTATCAGTTTGTTGCTCTGTTAATAAACTAGTATGAGTAAACGTTTCCCCCGCATGATCAATGAGCCAAAAGTATTTAGACTAAGATCACACCAGACTCCGGTTCTGCCTTTCTTTTATTCTGGCCTATAGCAAGAGATCGAGAGCGCCGCACGGCAACAGTCCAGGAGGTTTTGTAAGGTGTCCGCTTGAGACACAGCACTTAGGGTTTCTGTCACAAAGGGGGTAACTGAAACCTGCAAGGACATCACCAATAGTAGGGAGGGTCCTGGACTCCTGGCACAGGAAGGGTTGGCCACTGATATTCACCACATGGGTCATTCAATGTCATTTCACACAAAAAAAGTGGGATTTCAACATCCACTGACTGATTCATTTGTACAGAGGAAAATAACCAACACCATATTCACTGAAAATATATTGGGTACTGTGAAGAAACAGTACTCCAAGCTGCAGCTCCATGATACTGATCAAACATAGAGAACTGATGTTACATACTGTTTGTTGTGTCATTATGGATTAACGCGCTTTTTGATAAATTGAAAGGAACTGTATAATTGCATTTGTGCAGGGGTGTACCACCCGCAATATGGCAGATGTGGAGTGGTGGATCATTTATACACGTCACACGTTCCTAGAAAAGGCTTCCGCAAAGGCTGCATTCGTGTTTCCTCACTGAAGCATCCTCCAGTAGCCTCCTCGTTCCTCGCTCCTCCGAGGAGCATCCTTAAATGTCCTTAAAGATGGTGGACCTCGATCGATTTCCGGGTCAGGCGAGGACCGATGAGACGAGGACAGATAAAATAACGATTGGAATGAACCCTCTGTTTTGGCTACGGTACAACTACGGTGGCTCTGAAGTGTAAAACACAAAAACAGAAGCTTTCAGCTCTGAAGTGCAGATAGAGCCACAGAAGTGTGAAACACGAAAACAAATACTTGCAGCTCTGAGGTGCAAATCAGTGAAATCACAAGCATAAGTAGCACCTCTGAAGTGCAAGTACAGAACGACCAAACAACAAGCTGTCAGGTAAGTGAGGATTAGGTAAAATGTGTATTTTCTGAATCCAGCGGTTCCAACAGTCAATGCCCTTGTTAAAATGGTCATCTCTCTGAATACTGAACACAAGCGATATTACATGCTAGAACCCCTCAATTAACCTACATTCAAAATATATTTAACAGGATGTAATTTAATAATTATTATTAAAAATGACAATCATCAATTAAATCGCCAAATTCGTTGATAGGTCAGTCGAACAGTAACCTGGTGGAATCAACCAACAAGTCAAAAATTCTAAATAAGGTCTTAAGATTAAATAATTTTATTAAATGAAAAATAGTCAATTAGAATAATGACTTGAAAATTAAGGTGTATTGGGGGCGGGGGGTCATTTATGACAAGGACTGGTTTATCTGAAGGTGGACAATTTCCTATTAATTCAAGTGATCTTATGTTGTTGAACGCCAGACTGAGCACCATGATACAACTATTACAATATTCATGGTTTTAGCCTTTTTTTAAAGACACCAAACATGAATATGAATATGAATATACTGAATACCATCCCAAAGAAATTTGCTCCTGCTTTGTTTTAACAACACACAGTGATAGTTTTTTTTGGAAATTCTTAAGTCCAACCATTATCACTGGGCGTGGCTACTGAATTTCGCTATTTTCGGACCAAAGCCGAGGAGTGCACAGCTCACAGCGCGCTGCGTAGGTTGAAAATGGGCTGGGTTATGCTGAATATTTATCAGTGGGTGTGCTTCAGCTGGATTCAACCATAGCTAATCAAATTACCTCTTTTCAGTCCTTTTAAGAGCCGTGTGCATTCGACCCGGCGTATTGGGTGGTCTCGTTTTGACCATGTTGGGCTATCCCGCATCATGTGGTTTACTGAAAAACGATAGCAGAACATGCCCATTTGATAGCAGATCCCGCTTGTAGAACGAGTCCACCCACTGTCAATTTCTCAGTACTATGAAATCCGAAAGGCGACAAAAGTCACAAATAGGTTATCTGGATTGTGAAAAATAAAAAGGTTTTAATAATTTCCTTAGCCTCCAATCAGTCGATAAAATAAACTTAAAAATAATTTATTTTACTCTCCCATTTATCATTTACTGGGTTTTTTTATTTTTCAACTCCTCACTTTTCCTATTTTCTCGATCCTAGCATGCATTTAATCATTTTTCTATTTCCAATTTTCATATCCCATTTTCCTCACCACATTTATTAGTGACTTTTCTTGCCTTTAGGATTCTGCAGTGGAAGACGATAGGCTATCTATTTTGCATTGATTTAATTGAATGTAATTGAGTTAAGACTGAGGTACGTTTTTATCGCTATATATGCAATAACAGTGAATGTATACACCTATTCTTCTCATTACAGATAGGTGTAAGAAAGAATACAGTAGTACCCCTGGGACCACACTGCAGTATAATAACAGCCATAAACAATTAAAAACATAAATACTGGAATTAGCCTAACATAAAAAAGAAAAAAGACAACAAACAATAAATGCAAAGTATAAATTTTTCCTGCTTGAGGGATTTATTTCAAAGTCAGATTTGACCGCATATGATCCGTGAAACGGTTGATTGGCTTTTTGATAGGTTCCTGGATGTATTGCTTGGGAAAGCCCCGAAATGAGCAACTTGCCACACGCTGTAGTGCGATTTGTGCCATAAACGTGGTCTCACCTGGCGAGCAGTGCTGGTGCAATCACAGTCTAATCTTACCAAAAAATTGCATTCCGCTGCACTAAAATTGAACTGGGCTGCTCCCTCTTGATGGACCCCCCAGGTTCAGATGCGTGCACATCTGTGATGAAATTGCAACTTCGCCAGTGATGGCTCGCTACCGGCGGAAAAATAGAGCCCCAAATTTGCATGTTCGCTGCTCGATCTGGACTGACACACCTCCACCAGCGACTCTCTGCCTACGTAGGTGCATGGTGAGTCAAATGGGCTCAGTAGCGTGGAAATACATGCCGAAAATGTCACTTCGCCAATGCGCTGGCTCACCACCTGCCATACGCCAGCCGGAATATAGAGCCCTTAGACCAGGGGTGGGCAATTCCAGTCCTGGAGGGCCGGTGTGTATGCAGGTTTTTGTTCCCACCAATTACCCCAGCTAAATGAGCTAATTGGCTGTTTACACCAACACTGGTAGATTAGATCACATTAAAATGTTTCATATAGGGACACAAGAAGTCTTGGGCTGTCATTCACGCGCTTATTAAGAATTGTAGCTAAAATGTCAGATGGCGTAAATATTAGGGCTAATTAGGTAATTAAGGCCAGAAGTTGGCATGAAAACCAGAAACGGATACGGCCCTCGTCTGCCTTAGACTTTAAATTGATTATTTCAATTAAATTCAAACTTACCATCCAAAGGAAACCCTGAACCTTAAGATAATCTAAGGCATGCTGGGCCCTAAACCACTTTTGTTCTGGGTCTCCTCAGAGGTAATAAACTCCTCGCAGAGAATTGAAACCCTAGATTGCACAGATAACGAGCTCAGGACATTTCCTTTGATGCTTGTGGGGGTGAGTGAGCGAGAGATAGATAGAGGGAGTGGCTACTTTACTTAGTCAACATGTAATATTGTATGGACCCAAGTTTTTGTTTTTGTGTTTTCTTTTTGTTTTTGGGTTTTACATTTCAGTGGCTCTATCTGCACTTCAGAGCCGCAAGTTTTTGGTTTTTTATTTTTTATTGTGTTTTGCACTTCAGAACCACTATAGATAATGGCTCAATTAGCCTTTCTACCATGTCTGCCATTTTAAGATCGACAGATGGATAAACTTTAATTAAAAAATCAGCAAGCCGTTACAATTCAGCTTTTTCCTGGAGAGTTGGCTTCCTTTTAAGGAAGAAGTGCCACCCATATAGTGTTCAGAAAAAAAAATCACATGAAACACACACAATACCCAAATATTGACGCTGTCACCCACACCAAATTTAGGAAAAGCAAACAAGTGCTTAGGCATTAGGCAATAAAAACCAGCAAGCAATCTGGGTAGTTACATATCCCGGGCGTATTTGTTACGACCAAGCCCATAAACCCTAGTTTTCGAGGGTAGGTGTGAGCATAACCATGTGTGTGCGTGCGTGCGAAGAAAACAAAAACCCGAAGGATAGACAACTCACCTAATCTGATACTGTGAGGGTTAGAGTAAGGTTCGGAGAACCAGATGCTACCGATAAGGATTCTAAAAACGTATCTAGAAAGATACGCCACAAAAGCGGAAGAACCGCACCAGGGAGGAGATAAACAAAAGAACAGGAGCAAAACTTCCCTAGCACAAGGCAAATCAAAGCAACCTCAAAAACGGAGGCGTATCTCGATAAACAGCGAGAATAAATAACAAAAGAACCTCACACACTAGTAACAGGAGGTTAGAGAAACAAAGCAAAAACTCAAAAAAATTTGTGAAAGAAAGGAACAGAAAATAAAACCTGTTATCCAAAGCTCTATATGCAAAAGAGCTTGAAAACAAAGGGTAACAGGTAAAAAGAATAAGGATAATGAAAATTGGAAAAGAAAACCAATCTAATCCTAATTTCTTTAACCGGACTTGCTGCGTTTTCTATTCGTACGAACCAGAAATGCAGCGACCGAATTTCCTATACCTTACCAACTTCATTGTCAACATAGCAAAGACAATATCGAAGTGTTGGAAATGCAGAAGTCCTGGGCTATATATAACCGGCAGGAAACCCGAAACAGGTGCAAAGAATAATTGTGGGGCGAGATACAAACACCGGGACGGAGGCGGAAAAAATCCAATAGAGTGTCCCGACGACGCCAAAAAGAAAACCAAATGGCGAAACAGCAAGGGCTGCTAATAACCGTGACAGATGCTTTCTGTCACATTTTTACACAGTCAGCCCGATCTTCAGGCCCCAAAGCAATTCCCCCGCAATATCTTTGCTTGGTTCTTCTCTTGGTTTAAAGTGCACCAAAACATAAATCCTACGTAATAATAAGTGATCACAGCAAATCCCCATAAATATAGCCCATCATATACACAATACAAATGGGTAATGGGGCCAAAAGGAACTATCAGCTGAAGCCTGAATCAGACAACGGCAAGTTAACGTGGCCAGGGGTTGTCAACAAGGACCAAACAGTCTGGAGCCAGTGGCAAAACAAAACATCCATTACATATAACCATATAAATAAACAAACAAACAAATAAATAAATAAAGCCAAAAATTCTGCCAATGTCACGCTAAGGTTCAAAACAGAGCATAGGATCAGGGCTGCCCAGCCATATTCCTGGAGATCTACCGTCCTGTAGGTTTTCACTCCAACCCTAACAAAGCACATCTCATTTAACAGCTAGAAATCTAGTTGAGCTGCTAACTAGTAGAATCAGGAGTGCCAAATTAGGGTTGAAATGAAAACCTACAGGAAGGTAGACCTCCAGGAACAGGGTTGGGCAGCCCTGGGCTAGATGTTCCTGAGATCAGTGCCTATATAGGCAAAAATGCAGTCATTCCTAATACCATTTCCTAACAATGCTAATAAACTGGTATGAATTGAGAGCCCAATTTGAAAGCATAATTTTACAATGGTCACTCTAGCAACATTCGGTTTATTGATGGGATTTGTCAAGCCTAACAGTGCACCCCATCCAGTAAAAGAGGCTTAATTCACAATTATGTCTAAAACCTATTCTTCCCACTTAATCTGAGGTGTTGTTTGGTGTCGTTTGAATGTAAATAGACCTGAAATAGATGGGTCTGACACAGTTCATCTGGATGTTTCTGGGTTTAAAGGGTTCCCCTTGTCCTGCTGTATGTAAGCAATTTTAGAATGTCTGTATTACTGAACATCATGCACATTTTAGTCATGGTGACATGAAAAGAACATCATCATACCTTGATCAATCATTTATTTTTATTTTTATTTCATAAAAACACATTTACCAGGCTGGTTGACAAAGTGTCCAAGGGTGTCCTTAAAAGATGTTTTTGATCAATTATAATAATGATTCCTTATGATGATTGTATAACTTTTTTCTCTACCACATGCTGTGTAAGAGCCAAGTGATGAACAGAAAGCTGTCCGTTTGTACAGGTGTCAAACACAACTCCTATAGCAGTGGTTTTCAGACTCTGTCCTGGGGACCCACTATGTATGTCAGTTTTCATCACAACTCCAGATCCTTTTTGGTTAAGGTTGTTGAAAATGTGTTCTACGTTCTAACATCATTTTGTACTTTCACTTATACAACACAATATTTTCACAAATAGTTAAATTTAGGTGACCAGGTATCCCCACACTTTCTACAGTGAGGATCCCTATGATTTTGCCTGTCAGTTTATAGTTTGAATCAGTTAAAAAATGTAACCTCTTAATTTGTCAATTATCACACAGAATATTACAGAAAATGAAAGCATTCATTGATCAAACTGATTAAAAGCCTTAGGATGTGAATATTGAACATTTATTCTTTATTGCATACATAGCTATTTCTGACATTATGTGACCTTAAGAGGAAAAGTCATCCTTCAGTAGACATGGTAATTTAAGAACAGTTATCAGCTCATTCCTATTCATCTTGCAATGATGGTAGGAACATTACCCAGCATGCACAGTGCGTTCCCAGGATCAAGTTTTAAAACCCCTGCCCTTGAGGCCCATTGTGTTTGTATTTGTTTTTGTTTTGTTTGTGGTTAAATGGATGTAAACATTTTTAGCACAGAGTATTAGCCGTAATGTCCAAATTGCTCAAACTCAAAATATATACCCACTGCCCACTGAAAGTTTCAGCATTTGTTTTGAATAAATCCAGACAATTTCACATTTATTTTCCATCAGAACAACTGGGTAATTGCTTACTGAATAAAAACGTCTGGCCACCCTGCGTGAAGTGAGTTTGACACCACTGATTTTAACCACTCTCTTGCCTGAGTCAGATTTTTCATACAATGGAAAACTGCAGTTTGTTAATGTCACCATAAAAACACTGAGTTATGAAAAGTGTTTATCTACAAATCTTTAATATCTACTTGAATAAAACCACAAGGAAGCCCTTGGCACGCATAGAAAATACTGGTTTACTATTGGGTTACAAAATTGGTACTATGCAGGATTTATATAACCTTTGACTTTAAAAAAAATGGACTATGAAACAATTAGGACTACAATGCCATCAACATGAAATGGATTTTTTTTCCATTATAAAAAGAAAAAGGAATGGGCAAACACTGCCTACCATAGTTTGTCAGTACAAATGACTACACATCACCTGTTTTACTGCAGAAACAGTCATCTTTTGTCCATGCAATAATGAATAAACATCAATATATCTCTGTACATCTCTTCTACTTAACAGAACACAGATAGTACATCAGTAATTCTGGTCAGTATTTAAATCTTTGCACACCGCAACAATACCGAATTACAGTTTGAGATTTTTTTTAAACGAACAATTACTTTTTGATTACATTTTTTTTTTGTTTTTCCAAGCATTTAAACCAGTTTAATTTAAAAAAAACAACAAAATATTCCTGACTTGAAACATCTTTACACGTCCATATATAATATTCTTAGTTAAACACCCTGTCCATGGTCATGTGACCGACCTTATTCTGGCTGGGAGGAGGGGTTCACACATCTCTCACAGTAGGCTATATGTATTAGTACTGTAGGTTTGCAATGGGAACAAAAAGCACAGCATGAAGTTACCAGTTTCTCTAAAAAATTATTAAGCATAGAGTATTTAACATCTTGCAACAAAATGGCAGGCATTTAAATTGTGCTTACTATGGAACCCCAAATGGGTATTTCAAATAAACTGAGGGGGTAAATTTATTACACAAGCAAGAATTTCATTTTATTTTCCCCAATAATCCTGTCCCAGTGTAAAGCATACTCAATGCCAGTCCTTCCACCCACCCCCCCACCCCCCCCCCAAAGGTTACTGCTGTTTTATCTATGAGGGGTGAAAGTAACAAATGAATTAATAATTATGGAATCGAATGAAACTCAATTGAATCAAATAGATAATTCATTGATTAACAAATGATCTGATAAATTCAACACCAAATAAAATTTAAATAAAAGCATTTATTTATTTTGATGCCTTGCATTAATTGTATTTGGCACCAAGTTTTCAAATCAATGTTGTGGGATTAAATTTGCAACTGGTTTTTATCAAATCGAGGCCAACTTTTATCAGTCAGACATGCGCAATGTGTCAGTCAAAAGCCACACCCATAACCATAGATTGAGGTTTTCTCACACTCCACTGCAATTTTCTGAAGCTGAAGGAAAATAATTTATTTGACTTGATGGCCCTGTTTTTATTTAATCAACACCAATTTATTTAATTTATCAAACATTTGTTAATTAATAAATGTATTATTTGATTAAACTGAATTATATTCAATTCCATACTCATTTATTCATTTGTGTTGCTCTCATCCCTCATATTTTTCCCTCTTTCATATTATATTATCAAATTTGACATTACTGTAAAACTATAACACATTGAAGTAAATGTCAATTTAGTTGCATTGGAAAGGAATCATCTACATAATTCAAAAACAATGGTTTTATGGCCTGGTTAAGAGGTCAAGTTCTATGATGATGCTTTTGATAGGCAGAATTGTTCAATCACTTGTAATCTTATACAGTCTATGGAAACATCATGGCTAGAATTTTGCATTTTTCTTGCAAACTGCTTCAGAAGTAACTGAATTTATGTTTTTTAACCTCTGCTTTTTGTTGAAGGGAAAACTAATGTTCTAAAAGAAAGCTATTTTATGTAAGTAGCGGGGGGGGGGGGGGGGGGGGGGGGGGGGATGATTACCTGAATTATAAGTATTCTTAAAGGAATTAAGTTTCACACCTGAGGTAGTTTTTCCCGAAGGGCTTCAGTCTTTGCATCATATTCATGTTAAGATGAGCATGTCAATTGGAATGAACAAAGTTTGCAAACTCTAAAATTGAGCCATTCCTCCAGGTTTGCCCCAACAAAGAAAAACTACTTGTCATTCAAAAATAATTAAGTTATTTTCTTTGCTGTTACTGGATCTGATGACAAGCAGCAGGCCAGCAGAAACTACAATGGAATGCTGCACCTTTAAATTTCATCAGGGCATTCTGTTCTTGCTGAAACTCAAGACAAGACATGTAAAAATTGTGCAAGTAGAAACAACACATTGCACCAATCTGTTCAACCTGTTATTCTTTTTAATTTGTTAGCTTGTAAGGCGCATTGTGTTGTGCTAGGATGTATAATTGAAATGGCATCTGATGAAAACGGAGACTAAACAATCTCCAAAGTACTTCCCACTGTTCAGCAGCCCGCAGGCTGGATATACCCTTCTAAAACCATTCAATAAGCATTTGTGTTCTTGCTTTGAAATAGTGCAACATTTGAAGCTTTACCAGAAGACTGGTTAAGAAAAAAAGGGCCAAAGAAAGAAAAAAAAGAGAGAAAAATCATACAGAATTCAAAATGACACTTTGAAGTTTTGAGACAGCGAAAAAGTATATGTATTTATATATATATATATATATATATATATATATATATATATATATATATATATATATATATATACAGTGCCCTCAACTATTATTGGCACCCCTGGAAAAGATGAGTTAAAAGGGTTATAAAAAATGCACCGTTTTGTCACGCTTAAAGAATGAGAAAAATCCAACCTTTAATTGAAGTAAATTTATTCTGAGAAAAAAAAATCCCTCATCAAGAAATAATTATTTTTAACAAAACCATGTGTGCCACAATTATTGCCACCCCTAGAAATTCTTATGAACAAAATGTATCTGAAGCATTTTTTCCATTTATATTTTACTTTTTAAAGTTGATCAGAGTGTTTTGACTGTTTCACTGGGGTATAAATATGAGGTAACACAGAGGCCGTATTCCTACATCAACATGGGAAAGATAAGAGAACACACAAATCAAATGAGGGAAAAGTGTGTTCAGCTTCATAAGTCAGGGAATGGCTATAGAAAAATAGCTACTCACCTAAAAATGCCCATATCTACCGTTAGGGCAATACTTAAAAAGTTCAAAGCAACTGGAATTGTTACAAACTTGCCTGGAAGAGGACCCAAGTTTATTTTTCCCCCACGCACAGTGAGGAGGATGGTAAGAGAGGCAAAAAAATCCCCAAGGATCACTGTTGGAGAATTACAAAGGAAAGTAGCATCTTGGGGTCATCAAGTCTCCAAAACTACCATTAGTCACCTCCATGCCAACACATTATTTGGAAGGCATGCCAGAAAAAAGCCTTTCCTGTCATTTCACCACAATCGTAAGCGCCTGGAGTTTGCTAAATGCTACTGGAACCGTGTTCTATGGTCAGATGAAATGAAAATTGAGCTTTTCGGCAACCAACACTCAAGGTGGGTTTGGCGTAAAAAGAAGGATGGCTATACCGAAAATAACCTGATCCCCACTGTTAAGTATGGTGGAGGTTCCGTGATGTTGTGCGGCTGTTTTTCTTCCAAAGGCCCTGGGAACCTTGTTAGGGTACATGGCATCATGAACTCAGGAAATTTTAAATCTGAATCTGGCTGCCTCTGCCAGGAAACTAAAACTGGGTCATCGTTGGATCTTCCAGCAGGACAATAATCTAAAACATACGTCCAAATCAACACAAAAATGGTTAACTGAACACAAAATCAAGCTTCTGCTATGGCCATCTCAGTCCCCTGACCTAAACCCCATTGAAAACCCGTGAGCTGAGCTGAAGAGGAGAGTGCACAAGAGAGGACCTAGGACTCTGGAGAGAGTCTGTAAAGAGGAATGTAAAGCGCAATGGTCTCAGATTCCTTGCTCTGTATTCTCCAACCTTATTAGATGTTACGGGAGAAGACTCTGTACTGTTTTATTGGCAAAGGGAGGTTGTACAAAGTATTAAATGCAGGGGTGCCAATAACTGTGGCACGTGGTTTTGTTAAAAATAGTAATTTCTTGATGAGGAATTTTTTTTTCTCAGAATAAATTTACTTAAAATTTAATTAAAGGTTGGATTTTTCTCATTTTTTCAGTGTGACATCAAGCTAATTCACCAAACGGTGAATTTTTTATAACCCTTTTTACTCATCTTTACCAGGGGTGCCCATAATTGTGGAGGGCACTGTATATACAGTATATATATATATATATATATATATATATAACACATATAATTGAGGTTCCTACAAATGTCCCAAAGAGTTAGTGCAGAAAGCAACACTGATGCATTAGTTTGTTAGGAGCCATGTTAGCGCTGCATGTGAGGGCAGTTGGCGGATTATTGTAGCGGCGTGATGACTAGGTCCGGCACCTACAGCTGGGCTGGGGGGGGGGGGGGGGTGGTATGGAGAGGGGTTTTAAACCCTTATGTGTACGAATTGAGACATTCCTTTGAGTGCGACTCGATGTCTTGCAGCTCTTGCTCCTCTTTCGTTTTGATGTCTTGGTACGCGTGCGTGTGGCAGGCGTCCTTAAGGTAGGCCCAGTTGGCAGACAGAATCATTAGGAAGTGGATCTGGAACAGAACGGTGAGGCGGGTGGCCAGTGAGCAAGTCAGGATACAAAGCAAGCAACACAAGTTGAGCTACGTCTCACACACACAAACAAGAAGCACCTGAACCATGATGATATTATTATTATTATTATTATTATTATTATTATTATGAGATAAGGGAGTTGAGGTGGGTTAAGGGAGTGTGAAGATGGGGTGTAGTTAGGTGTACCAAACCTCATGCACTGCCCGTTAGTCAACTTAGTGATAATGATTACATTTTACAAACAAAGCAATAGCAGGTACAGACATAAAGCATATTACATGTAAGGAAAAGACCATAGGGGATTGTTTCGTACACAAATGTTTATTTTTAATTGAAAGGGAAAATAACTACAGTCTTCCAAATCCTAGGACAAAATTAAATACTTCTGAAATATGAAATGTAAGTAACCATAAACAGATTATGAAATGTAAAAAAAAATATATAGTCATGCAGGCTGTTAAAACAAATTGTGGCATATTTTAATGGCAACATTTCTATGAATTAAAGAAAATGGAAAAACGAGACCGTCCTATTGTCAGCCGAGCCTAGAACGGCAGAATCAATTACATTTCTAAAACATCTGGACCTACATGTACCAAGCAGAAGGACACTTCTGGTGTTGCAATTCCTTCATGAACATTTTCGTCCTTTCTGAAGAATAACCTCTAATGCTGCAGCTCAACTGTCGTTGTTTATTTCATGGTACAAGCGACAGGTGGTGTCTAATGGTATAGGGTATGAAACCTGGCAAGCGAGAGGGATTGGGCTCAGACCGCTCTGCCCTGTACCATTTATAAATATGTAGAAATATACAGCTGACGATACCGAGACCATGGACAGGGAGAAGGCACAGTGACAGGGCAGGTCTTTTCAAAGGCTGCACCGTGAAGAGCTGCACACAGTCTGATTCAAGATCATTTCAGAAAACAGAAACGTGATTTCTTTTCACGACTGAATAATTGAATAATTTTTACAGTGGGCTTTAACAAGTGTCCACGCTCAGGGGACGGTAAATCGCTGTGTAAAATTAGCCCTTGAGGAGAAAATACGAGCAGTACTTTTGCTCACATGCATTAGTTCTCACAATAAGGCCGAAAGCAGAAGCCATGTTCCACCCTGAGTCGAGCCCAACCCTGAACACACCTCCTGCCAGGTGTGATACCTTTGTGTCACTGCCACACTGGCCTGTCTCGGGATACAAATGCTAAAGGATGCCTAAAATCTGCTATTTACACATTATGTCAAAGGCAATGAATGTGTTTTTGTTTTCTATTTTTTACTTTCTTTTATTTTTGATTATAGTCCAGTGGCTGCTCTCTCTACTTAGTACAAAACCACGGACTGCTCTGTGCTCTTAGTACAGATTAAAACTTAGTGCAGCAGTCTTCCCGACTTTTAAACTTCAGAACAGCAAAGTTATAAGTGGTGGCCATCATGTAGATGAGCTGGTGGAAAAGAACATAACATGAGAGGGGTGAGACAACATGCCAGTGACCGCGAGGCCTCAACAGCCAATGGCGCCATGGCAACTGGTGACATAGCAACTGATCTCTGAGCTAATGAGCTGTAGCATTGATCCGTTTTTTTCCACTCTTTGTTTTGGTTCTTTCCTCCAAACAAATATTTTCCTCTATAGAAATGCATCAGTTTCCTTTTTCATTAATTACTAGTAATAGAAAGATGCCATGTTTCTTAACTTTCAGTGTGTATTTAAGTTTTGTGTTTTTTAATTTACGTACTGAATGATAAGACATGTTTTTTTGATGTTTGCGCATAATTAGTCACTGGATATTGGATGGCAACATCAAAACATTTTGATAGAATTACAATAAAATAGTACAGCATAGAAATACAATGAGTATACATATAATATAAATATAATAAATATTTCAATATAAATATAATATCTTTCCCAGTCAAAACTAAAAACAAATTCAGTAGCTGAGGATAGACACATTGTAATTAAAGATGGTGGTGGAGAACTCTCCGGTGGTTTTGCTCAGGAATGTACTATTTCATATAATGCTTTCTGAGTGATGGCCAAACCCCTACATACCCCTATTAGCACCCTGCACTAGCACCTTCCTGACTATAATCAGGCTTGGGGCAGAGTTTTCTGAGTGGATGGTAACAGACACAGCATATTTCTTGCAGTTACATTGGTCACGGGGGGTGTATGGGAAATGAACAGGGCGACATGCCATGGGTGTAAGAAATCACATGAGGACTGGACAGTTAAAGACAACGTGAAACTAGGGCTCACCAGTGCAATAACCGTGGCGCCGGCACCAGCACACGCTACGATGTACAGGTGGTAGGACAGGTAGAACTGTAAAAGACAGAGAGCTTCTGCAGTCAATAACACACAAGTGAGGTGGTGCTCAGTCAGGGCTCACCCTGCACATTTTCTGTTCAGTAGTACATTTCCCACAGAGTTATATATGAAAGATTTGAAAGTTTCAGACAGATCAGTACGACACTGATACCATGTTAACAGTGGTGACACCTTTTACATCTCTACTCTGCTTCACAAAGAACATACCCATCGCAGCCAACTGAATATACTGCTTACTTAAATTTCTATTCTGCTTTAGAAATAATACATTCAGCACAATCAAGTCCTATTTTGTTTTAATTCATACTCCGCTTCACAAAGTAATGAAACAAACTAAATGAAACAAACTATCTGCCAGTGGGGATCAAGTAAAAAGTAACTTAAAACAAGCTAATATTTTCTACTTTTGAGGAAAGAAATATGGTTTTAAGTCTCATTACAAGACTAAAACACTTGTTAAGACAGACATTTTTTGCAGTGCAGTGCAGTGTCTAGTTGCTCAGAGAGTCTCACCTCGCTGGTGTTACAGATGTCTCCCAGTGTGAACCCGCATGCTTTCCCTGGCGTAGCGTTCCAGGGGATAATACCTACAGGGGAACGAGTGAAAGGGTAAGATTCCTTGGGAGAGCTCTTGGGGTTATCAGCTGTAAATAAATTACCTGCAGGCTTTTTACATTTAAAATGCAAGAATGTATGATCCAGTCATACTATATTTTAAATGTCAAACTTTATCATTTCTACAGTATGGATGAATAGATAGATGAGACAGACAGATTAGGTCAAAGTAAGACTTCTGCAGAAACAGAAGAGCTCCTTCTTAAAAAAACCCCAGCTCCAGTTAAAACCCTGATATGGCCAAAGGTAATTCTGACAGTGTGAATGATAACGGACAATGTGCTTACCATATTGACGGACATCTACACAGATGGAATCCACAGAGGTGATGTTGGCCACTGGAGACCTCATAGCCGCACAGGTGGACCACATGTTGTAGAAGAGGAAGACGGGCACAGCAGAGAAGCCAAACACGCCCAGCCAGGCCACACCCAGGATGTAGGTCAGGAAAACAAACTGGCAGCACACAGAGAGACCCCCATTACCAGCATTACTCATGATCATCAAACTTTAAGATGGGGTATTTACTCTGTGTGTGCGTGCGTGCGTGCGTGCGTGCGTGTGTGTGTGTGCGCGCGTGCGTGTGTGCATGTGTTTGTGTGCACGCACGCATGTGTAGGCCTTTGTGTGCGTGCATGTGTGTGCATGTGAATGTCTAAATTTGTGTGTACACCCCTGTGCGTGTGTGTGTGAGAACGTTTAAACCTGTGTGTATACCCATGCACATGTGTGTGTATGTGTGGGAGTAAATGTCTAAACCTGTGTGTATGACCACATGCATGTTTGTGTGTGCATGTGTGTGCTATCAGTTAGAGAGTGAGAGAGACAGACAGCGTTGAGAGAGAGAGAGAAAGAGAGAGAGAGGGAGAGAGAGTGAGAGAGAGAGAGAGGGAGAGAGAGAGAGAGAGAGAGAGAGAGAGAGAGAGAGAGAAAGAGAGAGAAAGAGAGAGAGAGCGAGAGAGAGAGAAAGGTGGAAGGCACGGGCACTGTACCATCCCACTGATGCAGCGCCCACAGACAGTGGTCTTGAACTCGCTGTGGAGCTCCTTGACGGCACTGGTGGTGTAGAAACCCTCAGCCAGCAGGATGATGCCGTACAGAAAGAAGAAGGAAGCGACCCCATAGATAACGTACTGCAACAGCTGTATTCTGCACAAGGACAGACACATGCACTGCCTCAGGGCTCTCGCTGTCATATATCTGCCTCTCGGGGAGATATTTTATAGTGGTGTCGCAGCCCCAGTCAAGACACACATTAAAACACTAAGTAGGCACTTAAGGTGTTTGATGAACCTTTCAGCGTCCTGCAGAACACTTCCCTAAATCTAAAAATTAAAAACGCCTGGCCCATTATCTCAAGACCTTCATTTTAAAGTTACACTCCATTGAGACATAGATAATGGCAGGTAACAAGTCAAGTAATAACAATATTTCAGAAAATGGTCCTTGGAGCCAAGTATGCCATAAGGGAGAGACTAAGCTCATTTGTTACGGTTTCTTAAAATAAGATGATCCGCATTCAGCGACAGCTGTAGGACATGGAACCAGACACGTTGTAATTTCAGCTATCAGAAGTTCAGCAGTCAGCTGATCCGATGACAGGCAAAAGCAGAAAAGAAAAAGGCACAATTTAAATAATTGGCACTCTCTAATAAATGGTGCTTACGTTTAGAAGTGACTGTAATATGTTCTGGTCTTATCCACTGAGTGAACTCACTGTACGTTGCTCTGGATAAGAGCCTCTACTAAATCAGGAAATTGTAACCGATTAACCTCCTCTTCTGTAATTAAAGGTAAGAATGACAAGGCTATCTTAGAGTGTGGGTCTAGATAAAACAACCTGACAGCTAAATTAAGTGCTGCCCATACGGAGTGTTCATTTAATTCACTCAACTCACGTTACCACTTTTCAAAGATACAAATGTTTGCGTAGTTAAAGGTACCTAGGCAATGACCCTTATAAATACAGTGCCATTCCTGTAAGATGCACCATTAAAGGGGACATGAAGCACTCGGTAAAGTGGTTCTGGTTCATTAGCTTTTTACCTTAAATTAGATATGACCGTGCGTTCAAATCTCAAACCAACCCGCATTTGCTGAAATTCGCTTTTTTTCCACTAGGGTGCAGCCATCATGGACCAACTGCGGTCGTGACGTCACTAGGTTGGTTGGTCTCTGTTGCTCAATGTATTCCTATGAGAAAATAGCTGACTTTCAGTGAGCTCAACGATGTATCGTGAGGAAAAAATAAAACAAAAAACGGACAGACAGTCTTTTTCTATTGCCCCAAGATGATTATTACCGAACAAAACTTAATTTAAAACTAAATTTTCACAAACTGCTTCTGACCATAGCTACTAATGCTGTGGCCTGATGAGCTGCGGCAACTGCTGCACCCGCTGCATAGCCTTGATAAACGGGTTGGGAGCTAAAGTCGTGTCTAGCTAATATTGCCTATATAAAATAACCGTTAGCTTGTGATGATAGGTCGCGGTAGGTAGGCTGTTAACTAATTTATCAAGGCAATGCAGCAGCGCTGCAGTTGCCGGCTGGCCACAGCATTAGTAGCTATGGTCAGAAGCAGTTCGTGAAAATTAAGTTTTAAATTAAGTTTTGTTCGGTAATACTCATTTGAGCATCTTGGGGCAATAGAAAAAGACCGTCTGTGCATTTTTTGTTTTATTTCTTCCCCACAATACATCGTTGAGCTCACTGAAAGTCAGCTATTTTCCCATAGGAATACATTGAGCAGCAGAGACCAACCAACCTAGTGACGTCACGACCGCAGTTGGTCCAAGATGGCTGCGCCCTAGTGGAAAAAAAGCTAATTTCAACTTATTTTTCCAGCAAATACGGGTTGGTTTGAGATTTTAACGCACGGTCATATCTACTTTAAGGTAAAATGCTAACGAACCAGAGCCACTTTACCGAGTGCTTCATGTCCCCTTTAAACTAGCACAAATTTTACATTTAAACAGTTCCCAATTCTGAAATAAATGTTGCAGAATTTTGCATTGCATTGAGACTGAGATATATAAAGAAACTAATTTTCTGTATGTTCCTCCGGTTCTATATCATCTACAAGGCAGTAAAATTGACAGATTATTGCATACAAAGATGATACGTACGCGTCCGTTAGTACGGCATTGTCACTGGTGATCTTGGAGAAGTGGTTTTCCAGGATGGTGAGTGTTCCGGTGAGTGCCACATGACTACACCCACAGAACAGTGCCACGCCCGAGAAGCAGAGGATGGTGGCCACTAATGAAGCATAGGGGACCCCGCCCAAGCACTTGATGCAACACTCAAAGCAACCTGTGTGTGTACACAAAAGGAAGGGAGGACAGAGGAAGAGGTGGTCAGCCAAGCAAGAGATGTCAGTTTAAACCTCTCTACCTGGCCTAAACCTGTGCAATAGCGACCAACACATCTTGGGCTGACCCAAACAGTACACATCTTTAGAAAGAAGGGATTCATCTTTTTCATCCAAAAATCACTTTCAAATATTCATTTGTACATTTCATAGTACAACCCCCAATTCCAAAAAAGTTGGGACAGTATGTAAAATGCCCACAAACGAGCCTCAAACCATCACTCTGCTGCCAGATTATTTTTCCATAGAGTTCAATAGGACAATTAGTTAGGAGAAACAACTCTTAGGGCTCTATTTTAATAAACCAAACGCAATGGTTAACGCAAGAGTAATCGCTTGGCGGTATCGCTCTGAGGGCGTGTCTGCGAGAAATTTGGTAATTTCATGACGGCAATCTTGGCGCACCTTATGGCGGTATTGCTAAAAGGCTGGGTTTAAACGTCAAAGGTGTGTCTCTATGGTAGCCAATCAAATTGTTGTTCTCATGCTTTAAAACGCAATCGCGTTGGAACGCAATCACTCCATGCAATTTCATAATGAGCAACCCAAACGCACTGGACCGTCAACGACAAGATTTTCCGCACAGGAATCAGACATACTTGCAACAGAAGTACAGGCTAGGACTGTAGTAATTTATGGATCACAATCCACACCACCTCGTCTCCCAGAAGTTCGGAAGGCACGGGAGGAGGTGACGAATGCATTAATTAGCCTACATTAGGTGATGTAGGCATAATTATGATTCAAATGGTAGGCTTATGATTCAACTGTGTCAATGTGTAATTTATATATTATAGGCTAGTGGCCTACATGATCGCAAGTTTCTTGTAAGCTGTCCTGTTTTATTCTAGTAGTTTAAATTAAAATTAATTAATTAATAATAATTATAGGCTATTTGTTCATTAAATGGAAGTGTAATGTTGGCATCACCTATAGACACTACATAGAACTACATGACGAATAAGTTACCAAATTGCCAGAGTCTATTGCGTTTCCGCTAAGAGGTGGTTCCAGCTGATCATAACGCAATGGGTTTTCGTTGGTTCAAATTGTCACTGAGCCGAAAGTATTTTAGAACACGCCCCCGACAGCGCCACCCATCCCACTGCAGCGCAACCGAAAGGATGTTATGTTGAGAATTTGTTGATCCTAGCGGTATTGCTGAGAAACGCCATAGCGCCAGTTTTAAGACGTTGATGCTGTCAACAAGTTTGCGTTTGACTATACCGTCCCCTTGCGCTGGTTTGAAAATAGAGCCCTTAAAGTGATCCATCCATATCTACTGCATATCTGGCAGAGTTATGGTTTGAGGCTCGTCTGATACCTCAGACCCTTGATGACTTACAGCCATTTAGCCAACCATGGGTTCCATACCATTCCGGTGTAATTTACATCTTAATCTAGTCCCACCCCCCCAATTCCCATATAGATCCATGAAAATGCAGCGAGGTTATAGTATCGCTTGTAAGAGTACCTGAAAATAAGATATCAAGAGTACCATAGTTTTATTTTATACCCAGTCATGATAGCATCACCTTTTACCTGTGGAATGTTCCAAACAGGTGCTTTTTGAACTTCCCACTCTTTTTTTTTTGCCCCTGTCCCAACTTATTTGGAACGTGTTGCAGACATCAAATTCGGAATTAGCGTATATTTACAAAGATCTATAAAGTTGATAAGGTAAAACATTAAATATCTTCTCTTGGTACTGTTTTCAATTAAATATATGTAAAAGAAAATTTACAAATCACTGATTTCTGCTTTTATGTATATTTTACATACTTTCCCAACTTTTTGGAATTGGGGTTTGTACAAAAAATGCACAGTCCCTGATGCAAAATTTTTATTTAGACAACGACACATTGTAACCCACTGAAGGGGTTCTTGCCCATACCCTAACTGTGCTGAAATGCTTGAGAAGACAATTTGCACTTGAGTGTTATGGTTAAAGGATAAACATGATAATCTGAGTAATTTCTCTTTTATTTACGCACTGCAAAAAAAAAGCACCTCTCAAAATGGCACCCAGTTGCATGCATTAAATAAGTGCTTCCATGGCAACCCTCCCCGGTCGTCATTAACAATTACAGCCAAATTATTATTATTATTATTATTATTATTATTATTATAGAAACAGAGACTAGGCTCATTAAACAGAAGACTGTTTTTTAGTGCAATCTATTAAAACAGTGACCTATTAAAAAGACATCAGCAGTCCTGAATTATGTTTTAACCCCACAGGCAAGTCACCACACTGAATGACAGAGGCGAGTATCAAAATATTGGGCTTTTGAGATTATTATAGCGTATAATATGGCCTTCCTGCATAGCGATGTGTGTTTTAAAACTGTACAGAACCCCTGAGGGATAGTGAGTCCTCCATTCGATAGCCCTTCAATAGTTGAGTAGCTGGCACAGACCAATCCAGCAAACGCGGGGTTAAAATGTAAGACGCGGCTTCAATGAGCGGCAAAGAGCCGAAGCGCTGGCATTGGCTGTTGCATAACTGTACACAGCAGAGAGCCTGAATTATTCATTCGATTTCATAAGCTGATGTGCTACTTTAGTTGAATGGAGCCTTCCTCCTCCATGGTGAACGCTGATCCCAGTCGTACTGCTCTGACTGAACTAATGTTTAAAGAGACTGGATAACTGCATATACTGTATATAGGCCTACACTGTTTGAGAATTCATTGTTTCAATTTTTTATGAGCCTAAGAGCTCAGATTAATTCCTGTTCAGTGCCACAGTCCCATACAGGTGTTTCTAATGGCATCAAATTAGGGCCAGACTCCTTCCCGTTCAACAGTGCTGCCCTATACGGGTGTCTCAGTGTGTCTCAACTGACCCCAGATCCGCATTTGGCTCCATCATGTTTCACACCGTGATTCTGCACAGGTGGCTGATTAAATGCCTGCACCAGCCATACATCAACACAGCATAAGTGTACTAATGGGGTGTAGACAGGCCAAACTGACGACCTCCAGTCAAGGGATACAGGAAATCGATGGCAATTAATTACAACCATATCAAATTACCCAGAGGGCCAGAGTCTTCTCCACTGCTGTAGACCCAGGTTAAAACGCTCAATGTCATGAAATATGAATGCAGACCATATTTTAGATCGAGCAACACACATTTTCATTTCGGCAGTTTATAGGGTGTTCTAAATAATGTAATTGCTATTCTTGTGTTTTTACGAGCTGCATATTTGGTTTGTAACTGGAAGTATGCTGGCTTGAATCCTTAACAAGATACTGTCATCCTCTGAACCCTTCAAAAGCATACTGAACTGCTAAAAAAACCCACTGCATATAATTAGTATTTAATTTTATAATTGAATAAAACATTTCTACAGTAAATATATACGTAATTTAAACTCAGAAAATAAGTAAATAATATATTCATACAATAGGGTGTAAAGATTATTGGAAAACGTGATTTATTACAGAGTAAAAAGGGGGTGATCCCAAACACAATTTATTACAGTTTTGTACTGTAGTATATACTATACTGCAGCTCAGAATCTCATAACCCTGGTGATGTCACATATAAACCTACAATACCCACCATTTGGCTGACGGAAGCTTGACATTCAATCATACAGGCCGTGAGGTTTTATGGGAACACTATCTGAATTGCTCTTGCATAATAAAAGGGACAAATTCTAACATATCTGCCCTGGTGTAAGCTTATGCATTGTGCTAATCAGTTCTTCAACAGACCGCTCATGCAAGAACCTGTCTGAACTCAGTGGAATCTCACTAGCTGGAATTGTCACACAAGCAAGAAAAATAATCCAGGATAAATCAGTTCAATGAAAACTACTGTAGACAACAAGAGTAATGTTGGCTGGAGATCATGGATCATGTGCATAGCCTGTCTGGACTGCATCAGAATACAGAACCAGTCGTAAAGAAAAGCCATGGAGCAAAAATCTACATTTATAATTCCCCAGCTCAGTCCAAGTACATAGAGATTCTCTAATGCAATTGACTCTATTGAGGTGCTTGACACCACTGGTCACAGCTATTGACCATTCTCCAGTAACATCACCTCAATACCAAAGAGATGACATCAGAGTATTTAGTCCTTGCAATGAGACAGAACTAAACCTGCACTGCCACACTGTTGAATGCAGTCTTCAAAATGTATTTGAGTTTGCATGTTTTTTTTAAATTATTGGTCTGATGCTAGCCAGTTAGGAACAATGGATGTACAATGTACAATGGATGCACTGTACAACTAAGGTGATTGATGCTGTATGAAAAAGATGCATCTTTTTGTCTGTCCCAGTCTGCCTACTCCATGTTTCCATGGAGATTCTGCAGCCGTGGTACTGTTACTCTTTCAGGGGGCTGAGAGCATGGAGCATACTCATCACTATCAGTAACTACATACATTCAGTCACATCCCATAACTACCACCATGCAGTCACATCCCATCACTACCACCATGCATTCATATCCCATCACTACCACCATGCAGTCACATCCCATCACTACCACCATGCATTCATATCCCATAACTACCACCATGCATTCATATCCCATAACTACCACCATGCAGTCACATCCCATAACTACCTCCATGCAGTCACATCCCATAACTACCACCATGCAGTCACATCCCATAACTACCACCATGCAGTCACATCCTATAACTACCACCAAAAATCCCATAGTCACATCCCTGTTACGATCCTGATACGGGACGAACCCAAGTGCAACGACCAGGAGACAGATTACAGAAAGTGGAACTTTATTAAGCGTTGGGGTGGTCCCAAAGCTGTACACGGGAGCAAAACAGGTTAGTTAGTTAACACAGGATAGCGTCCAACTGAGGACTGCTCCAAGCCGGAGCTGGACTTGAGGAAACACGGAACTGTTCCAAGCCGGAACTGGACTTGAACGGAGGTGTCTAAAACACCGGAACTGGACTGGAACTGGACTGGAACTGGACTGGAAACTGGATCGGAACTGGACTGGAAACTGGACCGGAAGGTCCACTCAGGAAACGGGAACGGCACGGAACTTGTTCCAAGCCGGAACTGGACTTGAACGGAGGTGTATGAAACACCGGACCTGGACTGGAACTGGACTGGAAACTGGACCGGAAGGTCCACTCAGGAACACAGGGGACGGCACGGAACTTGTTCCAAGCCGGAACTGGACTTGAACGGAGGTGTCTAAAACACCGGAACTGGACTGGAACTGGACTGGAAGCTGGGCCGGAAGGTCCACTCAGGAACACAGGGGACGGCACGGAACTTGTTCCAAGCCGGAACTGGACTTGAACGGAGGTGTCTAAAACACCGGAACTGGACTGGAACTGGACTGGAAACTGGACTGGAGCTGGACTGGAAACTGGATCGGAACTGGGCTGGAACAGGACTGGAAACTGGACCGGGTAGCTTGAGTAACCGGGCAGAAAGCAGAGGTTAAAGGCAGGGTGTTGTGACAGGACTGTAGCTGGTGAATGCACCGCCGAGTTGGAAGGTGCGGCGTAGCTCGGGCAATACTGGCGTAAGCCGGCTGGCATGCAGAGGTCCTGGTACTGCAACACGAGTACGGGAGGTACGTAACACGGGGAGGACAAACACAGCTGCGGGAAGACTGGAACTGCGGCGTCTGGAGGTTTTGAAGGGAAACAGGTAAATGCATGCAGCAGCGAAAGATTAGCAGAGATAGCTACCAGTCAGGAAACCAGGCGAACAGGTATGAACCAGCAGGTTCACAAACACTGGACCAGAAACGGGATACGAAACAAACACGGTAGGTTAGTCAACGAACTGGCGCCGATTAGCAGCCAGCCAGGGGTTTAAATGGTGCAGGAAGTGAAGGAGAAAATGAGAAACAGGTGCGATGTTTAATCAGGAGTGATTGCCGAAGCACAGCAGTGAGGAATGTGAGTAACGAGAGGGGAGAGTGATAGGCGGAAGCTAAAGTGGAAAATGAACCCAAAAGTACCCGAGGGAAACGCCCAGTCCACAGCCAGGGGGAAAACACGGACAAGGGATCCAACATGACACGGAAGGAAACAAGGAAAACATGGAAAACGGACAGGAGGGGAACGGAACGTTACAGTACCCCCCCCTCAATGTACGCCACCTGGCGTACCCGGAGGCCTGGTCTTGTCAGGGAACAGCTCGTGGAAGTCTTGGATTAGTGAGTGGTCCAAGATCAGGCTCTTGTGGAGCCACGACCTCTCCTCAGGACCGTACCCCTCCCAGTCGACGAGGTATTGGAAACCCCGGCCCTTGCGGCGGATATCGATAACACGGTTCACCGTGTAGGCCGGGGCGTTGTCGACAACTCGGACGGGAGGTGGAGGGATGGTAGGGGTACTGAGGGGGCTGGAGGAGACAGGCTTCACTTGGGACACATGAAACACAGGGTAAACTTTGAGGGAGGCGGGGAGGGAAAGTTTAACGGACACTGGGTTAACTAGACAAATGATGGGGAAGGGACCAATAAAACGGGGCTGGAGTTTTCTGGATGAGGAGGGAAGGGAGATGTTAGCAGTAGAGAGCCAGACCTGCTGACCGGCCCTATACCGTGGGGCTGCGGTCCTGTGAAGGTCCGCCAGACGTTGGGAGCGGGAATTGGCGTGAAGGAGTGCGGTGCGTGTGAGTCTCCAAATGTGTTTACAACGAAGGACATGGGCCCTAACAGAGGGGACGGCTATCTCGGCCTCCTGGGTCGACAGAAGAGGGGGTTGATAGCCTAAAGCACACTCAAACGGGGATAGGCCTGTAGAGGCACTCTTAAGGGAGTTATGTGCGTACTCGACCCAGGGGAGAAAACGGCTCCAAGAGGCGGGATTGCGCACTGTAACGCACCGCAGGGCGGCCCCCAGGTCCTGGTTCGCCCTCTCTGCCTGACCATTAGACTGGGGATGGAAACCCGAGGAAAGACTAGGTGAGGCACCCAGGGCTGCACAGAACGCCCTCCAAACCCGGGAGGAGAACTGGGGCCCACGGTCTGACACGATGTCAGAGGGGATCCCGTGCAGCCTGACCACGTGTAGCACCAAGAGCTCAGCGGTTTCAAGGGCGGACGGGAGCTTGGGGAGGGGAACAAAGTGAACCGCCTTGGAGAACCGGTCCACTATTGTCAGGATAACGGTGTTCCCTTCTGACAACGGCAGACCGGTGACAAAGTCCACACCAATGTGACTCCAAGGACGGCCAGGGACGGGGAGGGAAAGGAGAAGACCGGAGGGAGGCTGGTGGGAAGCCTTGCTCCTGGCGCACACCGAGCAGGCCAGGACGAAGGCACGGGTATCCCCTTTAAGGGTAGGCCACCAGAAACTCCTCCTGACGAGGGCGATAGTTCTGGCGACACCTGGGTGACATGCCAGGCACGAGGCGTGAACCCATTCGAGGACCTGGGAGCGGACGGAATCGGGGACAAAAAGACAGGAGTTAGGGTTATTGCGGGGGTCCGGTTGGGAAGTCTGGGCGGCCTTCACAATGCCCTCAATCTCCCAGGAGACCGCAGCCACCACACAGGAGGCCGGCAAAATAGGCTCCGGATCAGCAGGACTGGAGGGAGGGGAAAAAATGCGGGATAGGGCATCTGCTTTAACATTGCGGGAACCAGGGCGGAAAGAAACAGAGAAATTAAATCGTGCAAAAAATAACGACCACCTAGCCTGACGAGCATTAAGCCTCTTGGCAGATCTTAAATAGATGAGGTTTTGGTGGTCGGTAAAAACAAGAAAGGGGATACCTGCCCCCTCCAGCCAGTGGCGCCACTCCTCAAGAGCCAGTTTAATCGCCAGAAGTTCCCGATCCCCGACATCATAGTTCCTCTCGGCGGAGGACAGTCTCCGGGAGAAGAATGCGCAGGGATGGAGCTTGCTATCGGAGGCGGATCGTTGAGACAGAATGGCCCCCACGCCTGTGTCGGAGGCATCCACCTCAACGACAAACTGCCGAGAAGTGTCTGGATGAAGGAGGATAGGTGCTGAGGAAAACCGAGCCTTGAGTAGTTCGAAAGCTCGCTGGGCATCGGAATTCCAACAGTAAGGCAGGGCAACGGAAGTGAGTTTAGTCAGGGGAGCAGCAATGGAACTGTAATTACGAATAAAGCGGCGGTAGAAATTTGCAAACCCCAGGAACTGCTGAAGGTGCTTGCGGGAGGTGGGTTGGGGCCATTCTGTCACCGCCTTGATCTTCACAGGGTCCGCCCGGATACTGCCCTCCTCGATGATGAAGCCGAGGAACGGGACAGTGGAAACATGGAAGGAACATTTCTCAGCCTTGACAAAAAGTTGATTCTCCAACAGCCGCTGGAGAACCTCTCGAACGTGAAAGACATGTTCCTGCGGGGATTGAGAAAAAATTAAAATATCGTCAATATAAACAAAAACGCTCCTCCCTAGGAGGTCCCGCAGGACGTCGTTCACCATGCTCTGGAAGACTGCTGGGGCGTTAGTAAGGCCGAAAGGGACCACCAGGTATTCATAGTGGCCCAACGGGGTATTGAAAGCAGTCTTCCACTCGTCCCCCTCACGGATACGCACTAAGTGATACGCATTCCGGAGGTCGAGCTTGGTGAACGTAACAGCTGGAGAGAGGGCTTCAAAGGCGGTGTTAATGAGGGGAAGAGGGTACTTGTTGCGGATGGTGACCTGGTTGAGGCCCCGGTAGTCGATGCAGGGTCGCAGGGAGCCATCCTTCTTCCCAACGAAGAAGAACCCTGCACCGACTGGGGATGAAGAGGGACGGATAATACCCGAAGCGAGGGAGTCGTGGATGTATTCCTCCATGGCTAGTTTCTCCGGTCCAGACAGACTGTAGAGGCGTCCCGATGGCAGTTTAGCTCCAGCCAGTAGGTCGATGGCGCAGTCATACGGCCTGTGAGGAGGTAAGGACAGAGCACGTGATTTAGAGAATACTTGCGCGAGGTCGTGATACTCGCTGGGAACATTAGTCAAATCCGGTATAGGTTGCATGGAACAGGGTTTACTGGCCCCCGGAGGGGGTAGTGCAGAACGGAGACAGCTGGCTAGACAGTGGGCACTCCACGCCAGGATGCGACCGGCTTTCCAGTCAATATGGGGGTTGTGGAGGCGGAGCCAGGTCTGACCTAACACCAGAGCAGATTGTTGGGAGTTAATCAGTAATAGCTGAATGGACTCCCGATGATTGCCAGATAGAACTAATTGGATAGGAACGGTGGAGTGGGTAACTAACCCCAAACTCCTACCGTCCAGAGCTAGAGCTGAAATGGGTGAAGTGAGACGTTCCGTGGGAATGCCGGCCCTCCTGGCGAAGGTGATATCCATGAAGCTGGCGTCAGCTCCGGAGTCAATTAGGGCCGAAGAAGATAGGGTCTTGTCCCTCCAAAGGAGAGTAGCCTTGAACATGAGGCGGTCCTGGGCAGCATGGTTGGGAACGATGGGGCTCGTCAGTACGCCCAGTCTTACTGGCGAGCCCCTTCTTTTGGGCGAATGGGACAGGAGGCGATCTGATGGCCAGGCTTGCCGCAATAGAAACAGGATCTGGTGCGCTGACGGCGCTGACGCTCCTCGGGATTGACCGCAACTCTGCCCAGTTGCATGGGCTCTTCCTCGGACCCGCCCGTAGGCGCCCGAGATCCAGTGATGGAGTGTGAATGAACATTAGAGACGACGGAGGGCGAATGACGCCCGGAACTTCCTCCCCGCTCCCGGGCCCGGATGCGGAGACGATTATCGATGGCTATAGCGAGGCTGATGAGGCTATTAAGGGAGTTGGATTCCTCCCGAGTGGCAAGCTGGTCCTTGAGTTCCTCGCTGAGAGCTTGGCGGAAAGCCCCCTGGAGGGAGGCGTCATTCCATCCTGACTCCGCGGCGAGGGTACGAAACTGAATGGCCATTTCTGCGACACTGCGGTTGCCTTGGCGAACTTGAAGCAGACGCTGGGTAGCGTCACGTCCACAGGTCGGGTGTTCAAACACACGTCGCATCTCTGCCGTAAAGGCTGCGAAGTTGCTGCATAACGGAGCCTGGCTGTCCCAGATGGATGTAGCCCACTCCAGGGCGCTCCCTCCCAGGCTGCTCATAATGAACGCGATCTTGCTGGAGTCAGAGGCGAAGGAGGAGGGCTGCATCCGAAACACTATGTCACATTTAAGTAGAAATTCACGACATCTCCCCAACCCCCCGCGATATAACTCGGGGTGTTGTACACGGGGCTCACGGCTGGAAGTGGGAGCCGGTGCCTCCGGATGGGGTTCGGGAGAGGAAGGAGTAGGGTTGGCTGGAATCCGTAGTAGCGGTTGGTGGAGCGAAAGTTGGGATACTTGCTCCGTGATGCCCCTAACTACTTCCAGCACATCATCCAAACGGCGACCCTGTTGGTCGCTGATCGCAGTTTGGCAGGAGAAGGCGTGGCGAATCTGTTCCAGATCGGCTGGGTCCATATTGTTGGCCAGTTCGTTCTGTTACGATCCTGATACGGGACGAACCCAAGTGCAACGACCAGGAGACAGATTACAGAAAGTGGAACTTTATTAAGCGTTGGGGTGGTCCCAAAGCTGTACACGGGAGCAAAACAGGTTAGTTAGTTAACACAGGAGAGCGTCCAACTGAGGACTGCTCCAAGCCGGAGCTGGACTTGAGGAAACACGGAACTGTTCCAAGCCGGAACTGGACTTGAACGGAGGTGTCTAAAACACCGGAACTGGACTGGAACTGGACTGGAACTGGACTGGAAACTGGATCGGAACTGGACTGGAAACTGGACCGGAAGGTCCACTCAGGAAACGGGAACGGCACGGAACTTGTTCCAAGCCGGAACTGGACTTGAACGGAGGTGTATGAAACACCGGACCTGGACTGGAACTGGACTGGAAACTGGACCGGAAGGTCCACTCAGGAACACAGGGGACGGCACGGAACTTGTTCCAAGCCGGAACTGGACTTGAACGGAGGTGTCTAAAACACCGGAACTGGACTGGAACTGGACTGGAAGCTGGGCCGGAAGGTCCACTCAGGAACACAGGGGACGGCACGGAACTTGTTCCAAGCCGGAACTGGACTTGAACGGAGGTGTCTAAAACACCGGAACTGGACTGGAACTGGACTGGAAACTGGACTGGAGCTGGACTGGAAACTGGATCGGAACTGGGCTGGAACAGGACTGGAAACTGGACCGGGTAGCTTGAGTAACCGGGCAGAAAGCAGAGGTTAAAGGCAGGGTGTTGTGACAGGACTGTAGCTGGTGAATGCACCGCCGAGTTGGAAGGTGCGGCGTAGCTCGGGCAATACTGGCGTAAGCCGGCTGGCATGCAGAGGTCCTGGTACTGCAACACGAGTACGGGAGGTACGTAACACGGGGAGGACAAACACAGCTGCGGGAAGACTGGAACTGCGGCGTCTGGAGGTTTTGAAGGGAAACAGGTAAATGCATGCAGCAGCGAAAGATTAGCAGAGATAGCTACCAGTCAGGAAACCAGGCGAACAGGTATGAACCAGCAGGTTCACAAACACTGGACCAGAAACGGGATACGAAACAAACACGGTAGGTTAGTCAACGAACTGGCGCCGATTAGCAGCCAGCCAGGGGTTTAAATGGTGCAGGAAGTGAAGGAGAAAATGAGAAACAGGTGCGATGTTTAATCAGGAGTGATTGCCGAAGCACAGCAGTGAGGAATGTGAGTAACGAGAGGGGAGAGTGATAGGCGGAAGCTAAAGTGGAAAATGAACCCAAAAGTACCCGAGGGAAACGCCCAGTCCACAGCCAGGGGGAAAACACGGACAAGGGATCCAACATGACACGGAAGGAAACAAGGAAAACATGGAAAACGGACAGGAGGGGAACGGAACGTTACAATCCCATAACTACCACCATTCAGTCAGGTTCAATAGCCACTAACATTCACTCACATTCCTTAACTACTAATATTCATTTGATATATTGATATATATTTGACAAATTTAATAACTACTGACATTTGCGTTAACTGCAAGTGCTTGAGTATCTTCTTGACTTAAGGGTACTTGAGTGAGCAGTTGGACAAAGTAAAATCATTCTGTTGAATGAGAACTTTACTGTGTTTTGACAAAGTGAAAGGTTCTAGAATTTAGGACCATTCATTATGTAAAAGCATCTGCTCCACACAAACCAGTGAAGAAGAACATATCTCCTGCTAATCTAAACCTGGTACATACAGTAAAGTCCTGAAAGTTCTTTTGCTTATGTGTTCTTTCTCTGACAGAACAAAGGAAATGTAAAAAAAAGATATATGGCTCCAGCAGAAACCTTTCAATAGTTGCCCTGTCAGAAAGTTCATTCCTCTCCTTTGTGAGTCCCAAGGCCACTGAATTCCTGTCGCCATGGTAGCACGTTACCCACGACTCAGTGCGTGTGCCCATGACTGACTGCTTTGCTCCACCCCCTGTATCACACATGGGCGTAGCCCAGTGGAGTCGCAGGGATATAAATGCTATTTGACAGCACCACAGAACTGTGGACAGGACAGTGACGCCAGCCAGAGTGAAGACCTATAATGCACTGCATACTGTGCACTCCACGCTTCTCTGTCACAGGAAGATAAGGCTATACTGTCTGCCCTCATCTCAGCGAAAAGGCATATCCGTTACTTTGCTTGACTATAAAATTTCCAGTCAATTCCAAACCATAACACTGTCAGTTACCCCCCAACTAACACTAGAGATTGACACTGACCCAGAACAGAAGCAAATCAACAACAGCAGAAACACACTATGTGTATAAAACTAAATTAAGCATAAGGAATTCACGTACAGCACACTTCTCTCTGGTTTACTCAGTATTAATCATGCAAGTACTTTAGTAAGGTTTTCTCAATACCCTTCTAGCCTCTACAATGATGATATTACTGCACTGTATACAACAAAATGGACCGTTTGTTCTAGCATAGAGCTGATAAATTGCAGCAGGCTTTTCCATTTCAAAATCGGTAATAGGAATTCAGATAACTAACATCAATCATCTTACCAGCTAAAGTGGTTTTCAGAGCCACCCACAAATGTTGTTTCAGATTTTTTGGTACTGCCAAAATAATGGCAAATTAAATAGCTGATGACCTAGCTCATTCTAATACTAATAAACAGACTGACAACCTTCTCATCGACATGTAACTGTGTTAATACATAAACATGTGACCATGTTGGTGTGTGAACATGCAAATGTGTCAATGTGTTTAAGGTGTCACCTTGTCCTACTTCCATCACAATGGTATGATGGTCCAGTCATAATGCAAGCCATCATGCCTCTGTCAGGAAACAGCCCATTGAACTAAATGCTCGCTATCATTTGCACAGCGATGATTTAAGCCTAAAAGCCCAGCCTGATCAATTTCCCATTTTATCAGCTATGTTTGTGTCGATCAGTCACGCATGCTGTAAAATCTGGATTGAACTCCACAGACAACTCAACTCTACCACTCCCATTCCAATTTTTTCATGTCCTTGCTGCAGCAAAGATAAAACGTCAGACATATTCTGCAAGTGAACTATCCAGTCCCCCAGCTGAAAGTTCTTGAGTCTCTCATAATGTTGGCTGTGGGGTGAGTCTAAGCTCAGTTCTGCGTTTTTGTGTAGCTGGGGTCTGTGTGGTTATATCTTTCCACTGAGGCAGCACTGCTATTATAATCTTGCCTGCAGTACAACTCTTACCTGTGTATCATTGTAACACAGTGCTCTTATGTATATGCTGTTAACAGCAGCGTGCGAAACCACATTGTGCTACATTACACAACAACTGTTTCTACCTGCGTCACATTTGTCTCATTAACCCTTGTGTGGTGTTCGTGTTTTTGTTACTCACCCAGTGTACGCGGGTCTGGTGGACCCACAACATTATTCGGTTTTTAAAACAATAAAGCCATAACAATTTACGTAAAAATACTTCACAGATATTGACTTTATCTCAATTACAAGCAATATAGACAGCATATATGGTTAATATTGACCATTTACCTCTGCTAGATCACATTTTCAATAAAAGTAATATTTGTTTTTTGTGATAAAATGTGATTTTTGTGTTCTTTTACATGTTTATCACAGAAAATGAGCCAAGGCCAATGAGTCTCAGGTTGAAAAAATGAATTGTATCGTTGAAAATATGAATTGTATCATTTTTCTTTTAGTAAACATTGAATACGGGTCCCACAGACCCGAACACCACACAAGGGTTAAGGCACGGTGCTCTTATCTGTGTCTCATTGCACCGCACTACGTGAAAACCATACTGTGCTACAATAGCCCACTCTGCTGATAATTGCGCTGCATTAAGTGAGGATATCAGCAAGCGGCTGCCCCGAATCATCATAAATGATCAGAAAGATCGCCGCACAGCATGTTCTGCGACTGTGAATGCGCCTTTGATTGACTTCAGCGGGTTCTTTTTCGGATTGAATAGCTGCACCCCTAATCTCAGCTGAGTTTCTGCCACTGACTGCTCTTAAAAGCAGAAATATATTGGGCACAATGCAGGCAGGAGACAGTACTGACTAGGTGTTTTAAGACGCCCACCGTGTGTGCGACAGCCTGCAATCTGACCCCAGCGACATTTGTTCTTGGGGCAGATCTCTCAGCGTCAAGACACAGGAAAGGGTGAAAATCTCTATACACAGAAATGCAGGTGTGTCTGTGTGCTTCAGCGGAGCTTGACAAATACAGAAGTGTGGAGCTAACGAACCAGGGCAAACAGAGGCTTACTAATTTACAAACAAACAAAAAATAAAACTCAAGGGACTAGTCTGTATGCAGAGCACGAGGGCTCCAAAGAAACCAGGGAACTGTAATCTAAATGGATTCATTATAGCAACTTTACCCAGCACAGCTGATGGAATCTGATAGAAGCTGGGTCCTATGTCCTTGTGTTGTGTAGCCAGGCCTCCTCATACCGTAACCCCAGCAGTTTACAGGACCACTTCGAAGATTTTACATACCAAACCAACCTTTATTATCAGACTAACTTTGTCACACTAGTATCAATATATGAAACACACAGACTGATTTTACAGGTAAAGGGATAAGGGAGTAAGAGTAAGCGTAGACAGTAATCTGAGCGTTTAAAAGGCAGGGGTAGATGATGAAGGGGCTTAAAACAATAAAATGATAATTAGGCCCTAAAAGTAAAAAGGCAGCTCTGCTCATGAAGGCAGGCTAATGCACAGACTGGGCCTCAGCATGCATTGGAACAGGTCCAGGGACCAAGCGCTGCGGTAGCTGGCATGAGACGGAAACAATGCCCACCGTGCCAGCATGCTGCTCAATAGCACTTCTGGGAGTTTCAGGCAAATGCATTTCAAAGGGACTTGGAATGCAGTGTGCGTGAGTGGCAAACAAGGAACGACACAGCGAGGACGCCACATTACACTATGGTTCCGTGCTGATCGCACCAGCGTGCTTTCCACTTTCTTTCACAGACACACACGCACACACACAGACACACACACACACACACAAGATTCAGGCCGTCAGCTGGGCCCAAAAAATGTTCCAAATGAAAGTCACGCTGACTACCTCATGTTTATGACTTCCACATGCTTCAGTCGCCTCTGATCTCACTGATAAACCCCGGCTCTGTTTGACAGGGCAGATGCTTCTCCCTCCCTATTTCCGTTGATACAGAAAGGTAATACTGCAGTCTTCACAGTGCTGGCGCTTAATCACAAAATTTGAAAATTACAGGGAAGTGGAAGAGAAACTTACTTCAAAAACTACCCGCAATTCCCTACACTGCAGAGTATTGAATGATTCTCCACACTAACATTTAATTATGAGTCAAAGTTACGGATAAATGTTAATCCAGAGCTAAAACACTATTCTCTTTTTATCTAGATTTCCTCATTTAAACTTTACTTAATTTCCTTTTTTTAAGTCAACTTTACACAATTTTCCTTTACTTAATAAAACATTTTTAATAGGTAATTTATTATTACTAGCAATAGATACCACTGTATTTTTAGTTACTGTATTATTATTATTATGCTGATTGTTCATTACAGCGGTTCTCATCCCCCTGTGTATGCTGGTTCTCATTCCAACCACAATTGAGATCCGAGAATTTTAACAAGCTGTTAATTCTTCTTAATTGCACTTTTCATGTTTTGATGGAGTATTTACCCTATTAAGCCAAATTATGGGTTTGTTATTCCAGGGCTGAACTATTTATTCTGAAGTAACTCCATGCCTTCTAAAGCATCCGAATGCGGTGGCTGTTCTGTCTGGTGTTAACAACAATGGGTTCCTCTAAACAGTTGTCCAATGATGTCAGAATCAAGATAGTTCACTTCCACCAGCAAGAAGAAGGAAAAAAAACCTCTCTCAATATTTCAAACTACCTATTTCCACTGTCAGAAACATTATCAAAAAATGGAAGACAAATGGAACAGTTGAAGTCAAGGCAAGATCTGGAAGACCAAGAACAATTTCAGGTAGAATGGCCAGAGACCGGGTGAGAAATGCTTAGAAGAACCCACACATGACTGCAAAAGAGCTGCAAAAAAGAGTAGCAGATGCAGATCTAGTTGTGCACAGGACAACAATACAACATACTTTAAACAACAAAGAACTACATGGCAGAGTTGCCAGAAAGAAGCCTTAAAGTGTCTGAAGTATGCAAAAGAAAACCTTGAGAAGCCTGAAGCATTTTGGAACAATGTGCTTTGGACTGATGAGGCCAGAACGGAACTTTGTGCTTTTGAGATCTTCATTCTCTGTTGGCCAGTTGCTGACCACTGGAGCAAGTCATGAAGATGAGCATGAATATTACAATTCATACCGGTGCCAGGTAGCTATACAATATTATGTTCTAACAAAGTTCAGTATGCCTTTAATGTCCTTATGGGCTACGAGTCTGTGGCCATTGTGGTTATTTCTGTAGGAAACCTTGAAAAGTGGCAAACTCTCTGTGCTGTATAGGTATGGGGCATGCCCCACCAAGCCATAACAAGAAATACCTGCCATCCCAATACATGCTCTGGCAAAACAAATGTTGTTATATGACTTGAATTGATTTAAATTTTATTTAATTGACATGAGAGTTGGATAGAGAGAGAGGTACAAAGGGAAAAGGGGCCAGAGCAGGAGGACAATTTGGTAGGGGAGAAGAGACCATAATTTTACCAGTTGCAATGACACAGTGGTCAGACCAGACTCTCCAAGTAATGAAAGTCTGTGGTAATAAGTAATTAAGTCGCAGTCAACAGTGGCATGCAAATACTGTATGATAAAGACGGTGAAATGCAGTCACTGGAACATAGAAGGAGCTAGTATAGTATATGTTTCCTGGCAAAGGGCGTTCACCAGAGAGTAGGGCTACGATGTTTTGGCCTCTTGTTCAACGGCCGTTTAATACAGCAGAATCCTAACTCCCAGCATGCACTGCACAGCCCCAATCAGCTGTAGCACAGATGTGAGGAATGTTCCTCACTTTGTAGGCTTTCCGCTGATTTATTTGTTAATCGCGCTTTCATCTCCTGACGCGGAGGATTGCACAGCACAAAGAACAATAATTGCCGACTATGAAAATCTGACAGCTGAAAAAGACCCATGACAAGACCAACATAAAAATGGCCCTTGGGAATTAAATCAAAATCATCCATCTAATTTAACTAAGAAATTAATTTATTTTGGCCTTTTTACATCCCCTGAAAATGAAATCGCATGTAGGCTGCATCCTGTCGCCATATATTTCATTGACAACCATTCCTCATTAATCACCATTTTTCACACAAACACAATTTATCTCGCCGTGAAAAATAACCCCTTTTCAAAATGGTTGCTCTAAACATACATACAGATGCACTTTCCTAATACTGCACAGCGAAAGTGTGTCACAATGGACAACGCATCTGGATGTTGTCATGTTATATTTTATAATGAGCTCATGCAATTTTGAAAAAATCTGTTGTGATTGATTATGTGATATTGTGTTGTTTAAGGTTTCCTCGTTGCTGAAATCTATGACGCCTGCCATCATCAAAGTCCCAGACTTTGTCGCGTTAGCCTTGACAATTTCTCCATATGTTTTAACCATATGAAACTTGTCAAATAAACTAAACTAAACACTACATTTCCACATTTCCAGCTGGGCACATCCATGACCTACTATCAGCTCCATTACTGAGGCTTCATGTTGTACCTCACCAGTATGAGTTTAACACAAATTTGATATTAAACATCCCACAGAGGCAGCTGCTCCCCCCCCCCCCCCCCAAACATCTCTCTCTCTCTCATTCTCTCTCTCTCTCTCACTGACAGTGGCTGTGATGTAATCCCTGTGATTGGGAGCAGTGCAGAAGAGAAGATGGCGAGTATGTGGGACTTATGTAAGAGCATTTCTTCCCCACAAACAAGCAAGACGCAGGCGTCGAGACAAGAGAGCAGAGGGACACGGAGAGGAGGATGAGGGGGTGTGGAGAGAAACGTGGAATGATGCAGAGAGAAGTGGAGGGAAAGGTGGGGAGAGATGGAGGAAAAGAGAGAGGAGAGGTCCTTCGGGGCTGAGGATACAATAGCAGCAGGCAGAGTGCAGGATTCCAACTGACCAGAGGAGTCGCCACCGAGCATTTTTTTCTTAATGTATGGCTCAAGTACACCAAGTTGCTGCTAGGCGCACAGTAACAGTGGTCATTTAAAGTACACCCTAGTACACCCTAGATCACTTTTCTTTTGCTGTAAACGTGTTTGTATGCCTACCTTATAATGAAACTTATTCATGCATTCCGTTATTTCAACAATTCTGAAATAATATTGTATATCATAAGAAACTGGTAGAAAAGCGTCTTTGTGCTGCCCCTAACGGTTGAAATTTCCTTTCAGCTCCCCACACTGCCCCCGCCCCAATCGTGATGTCAGAATACCTCTTTGGAGGTACCTCTACGTCATATGGATAATTGTTCTCACCCACAACGGAAACAGCCGGCATCTGATTGGTTAGACAACTACGTTACTTTTGTTTTGGCTCCACGTTCTTAAACCGGAACAACGTGGCGTACTGTTCAACTCTCTTATTCCACCTAAATAGTCCACTAAAATATGTTTCTGAAAATATTTGAGGTGAGATCGTGATTCATATTTGATGTGCAACGTCTAGTTTGGCAGTTTGATCCGAGTTATACAAAATCCTTTGTACAATGTACGTTCATTTATGCAAATGACAATGGACACAGCTCCTCCGCGCCCACCCCTCTCCCTCGCTCACCACACAGTATTTTTCAAAATTGTGTAGTAGGCGGAGACAGGCTGAGACAGTGGGTGTACTTACTCTTTAAGATTACAATGTCAGTTATCCTGTTTTTGTCCCTAATCACCCCCAAGTGTAATTCTACACATAGGCTAATGCGTGGTGAACGTACTGGCCCAAAATGGCTTCTGTGCACCATATGAGCTACATATTTTCATTTTCCATATTCTATTCAGAGCTTGAAAAGGGCATAAGTGGAACAGGGGGTTAAACATAATTCTTACAATAACAGATTGTATTTTACCCCTCATTCAACATATTCAAAGCGCTGCTTAAATCAACACAATGTGCTTGATCACTGCTGCTTGAAGAAATCCGACCAGACCACAGAAATCTGACTGCACTCCAAAATGATTCTTGTGCTTTGTAATATGGTAATAAAAATGGCTGTTTTATTTTAAAACGTCTTAAGCCTGCCAGTTATGGAATTCTGCCTCGAACAAATAGTCCCTAGTCGGCCATCTATACATGGTGATGATTGGTTCACATATGATGAAACAATCTACTGTATTTACAGTGATTACTGCATCATAATGATACCGTACCCTTAGAGCACTGCCAATAAGTACAATAAGTTTCCATCAGTGTGGAGTGTCAGAGTACTAAAAATGTTTAGTTGTGTTATGACATCAACGAAGAAAGATGCTTTAATTCAATCTGCTTTGCTGGGGGGGACATGCAAGGGAGAGACTTCAGAGAGCCCACTTCTTACTTTAATTATTTTGTTATTATAAAGTTATGATGTTTTTATCAAGCTTCTTCGCATTTAGCAGTTTCATTTTCCGCATAATTCCACCTCTCTATCTCCTTTCCTGCAAATTCCTCATGTACGGAGATTGTGCACAAGCACCAGAGCATGGAACCCAGGCTGCATGCCAAATACACCAAGTCTGCCAACCACACTCTGTTACTTTAGTTTCTTGTCATAAATACCCTTTAAGTGCATCCTACCTTGCTGAGGTTCACACATCATGAATTGTCAACTTAGTAAAAACAGATTGTGAATTCATCACAAAGAATGTGACAACTGTGTGGCAGTGTGGTCTACACAATATGTTGAAACACACTACAGTTACCTACCTGCAGGTTGTTAATGCAGTGTAGTGTAATTCCTCCAAGGTGTTTCACTCTATAATGTGACATTGACAAGGTAGCTGTACAAGCTAGCCAATAAAAAAAGAATACTGTCACATAATATGACATTTTGATGTTTTTTATGTAGGAGCAAAATATCTGTCCCATATCACACGGTCTGAAGTGAATCACGGCAGACCAAACACAAGACACTGTCGCGAGCTAGAGTTTATCAATCTGTCTGAACCTTAGAGCCTAAATTTATATCTGATCCTCAGAGCTGTGCATATTTATTAATTCATAGATTTTTATTTATACGTATATTTTATTTACACATAAGAAATATATGAATAGCTTAAAAACCCAGTTGGTGCTTGTTGTGGGCTCCTAGTGCTGAGAAATTATCATTGCACATTCATCGCAGCGGCTTAACAATATTCACATACATATGATGGAACATACATTATAGCATACGTGTAGGTTTAGGGGGAGACAGGGAGAGATGTAATCTCCAATATTTTCATATGAATTAATTGCTAGACTAGCTAGTATGCTTGTGCGACTTCACGTCTGACTATGCGAGCTGTAGGTGGTCCAGCAGTGTGCCTACCCCAAAGTTGAAATGAAACCTACGTCTATGCATTATAGCATCAGTAAAGGCTCACCGTTGCATGGACACTCTACAGAACCCTACAGAGATGTGTATGTGATGCACCTTGCATCTTACTCAAAAGAAGCCAGACCACTGCATCACCTGGTATCTAGTCAACCTACCCTGTATAAATAAAGGTAAATAAATAATATTAAATAAAATACAGAGGAATCTACACCACCCTCACGTTCCTCATCAATCCATCACATGACCTCATCTGACACAGACAGACCTGCACAGAAGGAACAACCACACGAGACCTTTGGGAGGAACTTTAAAAACCAACTGAAATCCCAAATGATAGCTTAAATAAATTAAAACTGGGAAATAACTACAGATTTACAGCAGTATTGGTGAAAGGCAAAGGAATTCATTTTCACAGTCAAACAGGGGCCATTATCTGTGAAAATGACTAAAGCTGGCTTAAAGGGACACCGGTGAGCTCAAAGACGACCTATCAGCCACCGCATCATTTTAATGCCGGGGACACATAGTATTGTTTCTTTATGAAGCATGCTGCTCCTCTCCAAATTCCCTTCTAGCCAGCTGCTTGCTTTGCGTGTACTTCACCCAAATTCAAGGCCTCCAGGTAAAAGCCGTCAACTGTCGCTAATCTCCTAAAAAAGAAGCTACTGACTGATTTATTAGCCATGATTTTGATTTTGCTTTAATGGCGTTTTTTATTCATACTGAATATGTATTTTTTTTGTTCCACTGGGACACACAGCCAAAGCAGTATTTATAAAAAGCACTCGCATTTACCCTTCTTTATAATACAGAGAAAAGATTAAGGAGGCAATAGTAAAAATCTCTTTTTGCTCAGATGCGGCAGCTCATATGACAGAAATCACACGATTCAGGTCACATTTAGCTGGGAGCCATGCCTCCATCTTCAGTTCCATCCTCCATCTACCTCTCCTATGCTCCATCTTTTCAAAAGCTCTTAGCTCTTCAAATGCGTGCGTGACGCAGGATGGACATGTTGGAATGTGGGTGTAGTGAGACGGTCGAGCTGTGAGACGTGGGCGTGTTCAGATGCGACGTGGGCGCCTTTGGATTTCGGTGTGTTGAGACGGGGTTTGTTGTTAGACGTGGGCGTGTCGTCGAAACGTGTACACATTTGGACGCTGGTATGTTTCAGATGTTGAGAAGCCCGATGAAAATTGGTAATGCTGAGACTTAAGTTTGGCTGGCAGACACATCACTGTCTTGAGCCGTGGGGAACGGGCAGAAGCAACCTCAGTCCTAATGCTCTCAAACTATTTCAGTCCCTATCCTGGAACACATCCAACATCCAGCACCTGATCCCAAGAAGGCTGATATCCACAAACGCGATTCCTCGCAGAGTGAAAAATAACATTGACCGTTTGAGCAGTTTACACTAATAAATAAAATGCTCAATACTGAGTGGGGATCGATAACATACGGACGAGGGTTCAGAAAATCAAATGCCCATACACGGCCCCGTCCTGCAGTGATAAATCACTCCAACCTGCTCTCTGAAACACAATGGTGTACCGATTCACTGGATTGAAACGTACCAAAAATGAGAATTTGCATTACAAATTACAAGTTACATTAGTGACAGCAATAACACCAAGAGTGAAAATAAGCGGGAAAGACAAAGCTATCCTTTGATTTGCATCAGAAATCAGTCTGCACAGAAAAATGTCACGTTACAACCGCCAGATCAGAGGCTGAAAGGACAGTGATTAATCTGCCCTGGAATACAAAGGAGGAGGATGTACTTGCCTTAGTGTTGATCGCCACCCACCCCAGCAAGGCCCCTTTTAATGAATATCTACGTCACTAAATATTTAAAGCACTAATTAATGCCCTGTAAACTTGGGCTTCAAACCCAAGCCTGCCAGTACTTCATGCACGACATGCATAAAAACGGCTTCACTAACAATATTGCATAAAACATCTCGTGCGGTAACAGCCCTGATGAGAGGCATAATATTCATCTTCCAAAACAGCAGATTCAAAATGTGACCAGCGCTGAAGCCAGCCTCCATAGAAAACAAACGACACAACGCGTAGAAGAGCTAACGAGCACTCATTATAAAAGCCACAAAATCTAACGGGCTCACAAGAGAGCTGTGTTTCTGTGGTGCCTTTAACAAAGCTATTTTCATTCACAGCAAATTAACCACGACAATGGCCTCCTGTAACACAACAAAATAACACATAAACTCAAGTAAAATGGAGAGATGATGAAGGGAAACCTGATTATTTGCAGTGTCTGTGCACAGGGCTTAAACACAGGGACCAGTGGAGAGAATCCCCCACACACAGTACACACTGCCCTGCTTTTGTGTTGCATGGACCAAAGCAAGCACAAGTAGGTTAAACCTTTCCACAAACAGCACACTGCATCACACTAAAGTAGCCCTTTGCTGGATTCACTGGTACCTTTCTTATCCTGGCTCTGGTCCTGGCTCTCTTCCGCTGTCGATTCCATGGCTGCCTTCATCCAATCCACCGAAAACGTTTCCTTTTCACAAATACTTTTCTCTTCTCTGCTCTATTTCTCTCTCCCCCCTCCCTCCCTCCCTCCCTCCCTCTCTCTCTCCCTCCTCTCTCCAGCTCTCTCGTTTTAGAGCTCCACTGTTTGAGCGGTGCACAGCTACCCTGCATATCGCAATCCCTTTCCAAGATGCAAAGGTCTTGTCAGATCGGATTTTCTTCAGCTTAGCGGTCCATAAAAAATTCCGCCAGTGAACACTCCGGCCATACGTCATTCCAAATCCCACACTGGGGGTGAGGAACATGCCTTTTTTTGTTGTTGTTGTTACAAATTCTATTCTTGGCTCACTTGGGACACACTTGGAATATTGACATTTCAGACCCTATCACCCCCTTTTTTTTTTATTTGTCAAAAGAAAAATGTCAAAATGTCAAATCCCAATGTCAAAATAAATAAATAAATCAGTCAGTCGGATAAGGATAAGCACGCTGAAGAATAATTACATGTCACATAGGTGGTGTATACTTGTGTGGGATGGAAAGTACCACACAACACTCGTTACTGGGATATTGTGTGGATAAAAAGCCCCTATAACCCCAGTGTGCTGCGTGAGAATGCACGTCCACACACAATCACCAAGGCTCTCCTTCCCAGACAACCCTGGTAAATCCAGTGGAGGGGGGGGGGGGGGGGGGGGGGGGCAGGGGGATGACCCCAGCTGAGGAGGCGGGGGTGTCCCCAGTGAGACGGGGGGGGGGGGGGGGGGGGTTGTTGGGGGAAGGGTTTTGACGACACTCCCTATTCCGATTTGCACTATATGCACCTGACCCACCCCCACTCGGCACCTCCATCTGCTCTACCACACAGAAAGGGACCGAAGAGAAGGGGGGGAAAGATCTGATACAGAGAAAGATGGATATACCCTATATACATTATAGAATAGAGCGAGAGAACAGAGAGAGAGACAGAGAGAGAGAGAGCGAGAGAGAAGAGAGCGCAAGCAAGCGAATGCAAGATACACAAACTGAACTCCGTTCCTTTGACAGGATTAGGACAGTGGTGCATGCAGCATGCTAATGAGGGCAGAGTGTCCGTAGGACTTGTTGCCGGGCGTGCAGGGGGGTGTGCAGGTCCGAGAGAGGAACAATCGCGACACTCCCACGCGCACAAAAACACGCTGCTGCACACACACTGTGAAACACAGCTTGCTATTCAGGAGTTAGCCAGCAAACTGTAGCTGAAATAGTGCATGTAAGGAAATTAGCTTGGGCTATTTGTTTTGTAATAAAAAAAAATCAATTACATGACACCAAAGTTATGGTTAGGAATATGGACCATCCATATTGTCCCATCAGATCTGGGTCAGTGCTGAATCCTTTGTCACAATGTTTGATACGTTGGCTACACATCTTCAGAGGCTCTCATTGTGGCTCCAAAATATACTTAACAGCACAGAATTTTAAAAAAAACTACTGCTGTATACAGCACATACAAGAAAAGAAAGATAATGCCACCTGCTGTGAAAATTACTGCCATCTTGCCCGTCGTGAAAGCGTAAGTCTGCACCACGTGGGATAAGCATGTGCTGCGATTTGGTGCAATTCTCCATAGCATTTGAGGGCTGTGATTCGAAGTCTGTTTTCCGATTTACAGCCAAAGGCCAAATTCATTAACTCGCTGCGACGATAAACTTCAAATAGAGACCAAGGTCTAATTACAGTGAGCAAACCTGAGACCAGGAAGCACAACTCCCCAATAAAGTCTGCAAAATGAAGATAAACCCAGACCCATAAATTAAAAACACATGTCAAGTAAAAAAATGGACAGGAGAAATTCACGAGGAACAAACACAGCAGTTTGTTCTCTCGGGGGGGTAATCGTTTGTTTTCTGTGGGGAAAAAATTATGAATTTAATGTCTTTTCCCTGAACCACCAATCAGCCGAGCATCTTTATGTTCTATCCTGCTGAGCCACGTCAGTGGTCCCAGACTGCTCCTGAGCACCCATGCGGCCTATACATAGTCCTACGGGACACCAACAATGAAAGTTCAGACATTGCCAGGGAAGAACTTTATCGTATGAGCTACTGGACTGCCTGTCCATGGGGCTCTCATCACGCAATGGCTCTGTCGCTTTTCTGTCCGTCTCCCAGCGCCCTACTTATTCATCTTATTGATGGCTAGAACATAGGCACTGTAATACATGCATGTGCGATGCTGTCAGAGGCAAGTTTTCCGAGGCTGTTATAACACTAAAAGCAAGGACTGTATCTATCAGTTCAACCAACAATACAAAGAAAATCCATGGTCCGTGGAGCTGTAGAGAAAAGGGGCAGCAGACGTGTGCAGCTCCCATCTGACAGAGACGGGAACAAATGGGGCCAGATTTCTCGCATGAGTCACAAGGTCTTCTCTCCAGGCATCCTGTGATCCACTCTGCGCAGGTCAGAGGAATCAGAGAGGCAATCGCGCGCACTCGGGCCCAACCTCACAGCGCACACAGGTGGAGACGGCACTGCTCTCAGTCTAAGTCTCCAGTTACAGAAAGACCAAACACTGCAACCCTATGCAGGACACTTACTGTTGTGCTAAGCTCAAGCTCAAAAAGAGCTGTGCTCCATTGGCAGGTGTTCTTTACCCTCAAAGCAACGTGTGCTCCATGTCTCAGCTTTTTCTCCAGTTTAAATATGCAGCCAATCAGCAGCAGAGGTCAATTTCCAGCTCCTACAAACCCCAATTCCAAAAAAGTTGGGACAGTATGTAAAATGCACATAAAAGCAGAAAGCAGTGATTTGTAAATTCTCTTTTACAAAGACTCTTGATATCTTATTTTCAGGGACTCTTACAAGTGACACTATAACCTCTCTGCATTTGAATGGATCTCTATTGGAATTGGGGGGTGGGACTAGATTAAGCTGTAAATTACACAGGAATAGTATAGAACACATGGTTGGCTAAATGGCTGTAAGTCATCAAGGGTCTGAGGTATCAAACGAGCCTCAAACCATCACTCTGCTGCCAGATATGCAGAGGATATGGATGGATCCCTTTAAGGGTTGTTTCCACTGCAGTCTGGAAGGTAAGATGGGGAGAGAATAGGTCACTGCAGACAGCCTGTGGTTCCTTGAAGCATAATGCCATAATGTCCCTTTCACAATGTCATTTCAAACTTCTTTGTCACACATGTATTTTCCAACATTTTATCCTTGTTAAAAATGGGAGGCAAAACAACATGCAGCACACAGCTGGATTGAAAAAGTGAAGAAAATGTGCTTTTGAAACTTTAATTTTCAGCAAAGTACTCTAACCTCAAAGAACAATAACCGCCAAGTCAAGGTTCCTGGTTCCAGTCTCTTGAGGGTTTTAGTTTCCTGTCTACAGTGCCAAGAACCAGCTGCTGTTCTGCTGACATCAGCCTTGCAATGATAACTAGCAAATTTTCTCTGCTGAGGATAAAGCCAAATGTAAATCTTATTGCATAGCATATTCTTTCACAACAGTACACAATATACAGTACAGTCGTACCAAAACCATATATACTGTATTTTGGTTTATCTGTTTGCAGTTCAAAAGCAGGGCAAAGATAAAGAATGATCCATATAAATAAATAAATGACTATTTGCACGTGATGAAGCTCATGATAAAACCTGGATAAATGAAGAAATATAATTAAGAAATAGTAGTTGCATCTGTTGGGAAATGTGCACTTTATATTCTAGCGTCTCATTTATTAGCTATTAATTAATAGCTTATTAAACTTATTACAAGCACCAGATAACAATAAACGATTGTGAACAATATTAGTACATGTGTTTTATTTATTATTTAATCGGACATTACGATCTAACAGTAATGGAAATTTATCATAGTCATGCTCCTAGGCTATGGTAAGGCAGAATTAATAAAATGATCATATTAATTACTGTCAATGCTGTTACAATTACAAAATTACAGAAGAAATCCTAATTAGCTATAATAAATGTGTATTGACATATAGATTTAGTTTCACATTGGTTATTTTAATGAAGCACACAAATCATAATCCGAAGCACTGCTCATGAACGCAAGACGCGCAAACACACACACAGACGGAACTGATATTACGTAAAGTGTGAGTGCATTTTTTCTTTTATTCCTCATTCCTTTCGGAAGAGCTGGGTCTAGTAGGTGCACATGCACAGACCCAAAGGCACAGACTGCTTCTGAGAGCGAATCAGCACAGCAAAGAGGGCAGAAAGACACTAAATATAAATCACCCATTAGACCACTATGGATGCACATGCCATCGCCGGTAATGTGCCGGCTGTTGGGTTTTCACAATCCATTTCATCTGACAATGACAAACTCCCAACACAACGGTAACAATGGAAAACGGAGGTGTACCCTTTTATCAATAAGAATCCTGTAATAGCAGCGTACTGCTCCCATCTGAATTATTATATTTATTACACTTCAGAGTGTCCCTTTCAAAGCCATTAACATCCTGAGCACTTAATTACCATTATACACGTATACTGTATGTACAAATGGGACAGTGAAAAATACATTGTTATATTTTATATTTATACGGGGTCAATAAAAGTGTAATTATAATATTGTATGAACAGGACGTTGGAGGCCCATCCATAGAGGACAGGGAGGAATGTGAAGGGTAAAAAAATCAATAAAAATTATTCTACAAAATAACAGCTTCAACAAAATCATGTTAATATCCATTTCTAAACATCTATGATGCACCAAACCTCTTTTGCTAATGGTAAAATGTCAACAGCATCCTCTACTGCAATGGAAAAATGTAGCAGGAGGCCACGGTCTTATTGTCCTCCCAACAGCTCCATAAACTTCCATTCAAATGTAACCTCGGGACCACGGCTTCGGCTCTCCTATCTTTTACATTGCAAAAATGACATATAGGGAGGACACGCTACCTAATGCCATCAGACCAATTAGCCTTTGGAATAAAAAATTATATACTGTACAATTAAAGTATAGATGGGAGGGGGTTGATCAGGTGTCACGATGCGTGCAAGCCGTCACACTCAGTTGTGGACTAGAGTATACGGAGATTTTGTGAAAGATGCAGAGAGAGAGAAGCTTGTGATAAAAATATAGTCGTGCAAATTTATATATATTTTTTAATAGTAGTTTTTAAATTGAGAGTAATAGGGCGAGAATGAGAGGTTGTAGGACTTATTTTTGTTATTCATTTGGAGGAGCTTGGTGAAAGAATGTATTTTTTAACACTAACGTTGGGTAACGTTACTTCATATTAGCTAGCAAAGAGAGTCGTTTGTGATGGGAGAACTGTGCAAATAGAATTAAAATTAGAATTTAAAATTTTCGAAGGAGAGCAAGCAGACATCTAAACTTTTTGGAGGGAGCGAACTTACCTAATGTTAGCTAGCTAACAATAGGCAGAATGGAAAGAGCGTAGTGGGACGTGGTTAATTTTTTATTGTAAAATCCATTCCACTCATTGGAATATAGGGAGAAGGTGTGGATTAAAATGGCCGGAAGGCCGCTTCCTAAAATCAAGTTCACCAAGAGAAACGAGAAGGTGGGAATGTGCAATGCATCATGGTATGAGAGGTAGCTTACTCTTAGTTTACGGGCAGCCTCGCTACCAATCGGCGGTATTGCTGGCCTTCTAATGGGACCGTCGCTGGCATGGACTGTGCAGGGTTTTGGCGACATAAAGAAATTGAATCGGGCAACAAAATGGCATCACACATGCAAGGACCACATCTGTGCTAGCTAGTTGCTAGGAAGGAAGCCAATCGACCAAGTGCTTGAAGAGGGTGTTCGTATAGCCTACAAACTGTACAATACAACAAAAAGGTAAGGAGAAACAGAGATGCTCTTAAATGTTTTTCGGTGGGAGGACTGACTCAAATGCAACAATAAAGGGTCTAATTATAGTTACAAATGTGAATATGGAAACAACATTGGCTAAGTGCACAGAAAACAAGTCTCCAGTACACTATGGCTGTGTCCAAATCTGCACCCTCCCATACTATAGCTTGTTGAGGACACTGGATGAGAAAGTAAAGTAAGCAAAATCTTCTCTACTGTATACTTAAAACCCCCGGATGATATACTTACTTCTGGAGTTACGCTGAGTATAGTCGGGAGCATACAATAAGTGGTTTGCATAAATATGACGTGCAGCTTTGCTGACGTTTTCCTTTAAGAACAAGAAGAACAACATGAGACATGGCCGCGCTACGGCGGGACGTCTTACGGCACTTCCACAATACGGTTGGACAATAGTATGGAGGATATTTTTTGCATACTGCATGTTGTGTACTAAACAGTATACAGTAAACAATGCACAGTTGCCAGTACACAGTACACAGAAAGCAGTAGATATGGCTCTGATTCGGACACAGCCTGAGTCTTCCCTCTCTGTTCCTTTGGGCAAAGCCCTCATTCACCTAGTGTGAGGGCCAAAAGAGACCCGCTGTCAATAACAGACTCCGCTGTCCCAATAATATTTTCACAAAGGTTATTCAAGAGGTTAGCTGGACACAGTAAGATATAGTTCTGCCAGGTACCACACCAGTAACAATGCACTCATATACAGAATTTGCTGGAAAGTACCACTGCAGTCCCCTGGTAGTTCGAATTTCCCACTGCGTGTCTTTGAAATGTGATACTTTTTCCACTTCTAATAAAGTTCTCTGTTCTACACTCTGAACCACTTATTTCCCATGAGAATATTTCTGCCTTTCTTTTTCTAAAAGCAGGACTTCCATTAAAGAGAGAGAGAGAGAGAGAGAGAGAGAGAGAGAGAGAGAGAGAGAGAGAGAGAGAGAGAATGCAAAGTACAGACGTAGTAATGACAGAAAATTTTGTTCATCATTGCCCCATAACCATAGGTAATGGGGTAAACAAAACAAAATACCTTCATTAGAAGCCAACAACATAATTATGTTGAAATACAGCCATACAGTACATTTGATGTCCAAGCTTGGGGTTTATTTAAAGTGACAGACAAGGAAAATGAGTAAAAGGCTTATGACCATGTTATTTATGGCTGTGGGCCCTTTTCACACTGCGATATGTTAACCAGGAAGTGACAGGATAACCAGGTAACAATGAATCCGGTTAGCTGATCTTCCAGCTCAAGAAGTCGATTTTAGTCGGTTCATGGGCTCATTCTCAGTATATAGCAAAAACTCCAGTGCTCGCTTGTCATCTTACGTTTAAAAACGTAACTATTTCTAGTGTGAATTTGACGTGATTATGAAAGCAAAATTTTTTTTCGAGTAAAATCAGATGAAACCCAGTACATTAGCTTGTACCTGCGAAAGCAGCGGATGTTTGTGCGACTGGTGACAAGCTGGCAAACATTAGCCAAACGAAGCGAAAGTCCGGTGCTAGTTTGTCATCTTACGTTTAAAAATTTCAAAACTATATATTTTTACTCTGAGTTTGGAATTAAGACACAACTCATGAAAGCCAAGACCTTTTTTCTATTAAAATCACGCGAAACCCAATACATTAGCTAGCTTGTAGCCACGTAAGAAGCTGATGTTTGGTAGTGACAATCTAGCTAACTTAGCTTCCAAACGATGCCAAACTCCAGTGCTAGCTTGTCATCTTATGTTTAAAAGCTTCAAAACTGTATTTGTACTCTGAGTTTGGCATTAAGTCATACAAATCATGAAAGCCAAGATGTTTTCCAGTAAAATCAGGTGGAAAAACATTAGCATGTAGCCGCGAAACCAGCCGATGTTTGGTGACAAGCTGGCTAACTTCCGAACAATGTGAAACTCTTGTGCTACCTTGTCATCTTACTTTTAAAAGCTTCAAACTAACATATTTTCACTCCGAAAGTAGCATTAAGACATAGCTACAGATTATGAAAGCCAATACATTTTTTGAATGCGGGGGAGAATGTTCCCATGAACCATTAGCTAGCATATTCACTGGTGAAAATGTATTCACGTTATTGTTGAGTGGTATGAGCACTGAAATTATCGGGGAAATTGGCCAGATTTAGCATTCGGCAAGTAGCTAGAGGTATAACTAGCAACTTTCCTAATGCTAAATCTGACCAATTACCTAATAATTTCAGTTATTGTATGTGCTAGCCACTTAGGGACACAACAACATTTATTGTAGACTGACTGCGCCATTTGTTTTGATGACACCGGAAATGTAACTACCTGGTTACTGAAACCGGAAGTGGCAACCCAGAAATGTGAAAAGGGCCTATTAAGGTATGTATTGAGCACCAAAAAGGCATGAGGAATCAATTCCATTGCAATCTCGTTCAATTTCAATCTATTTATTCCTGTATGCTGAAAAAAAGGGTGGAGTCGAAAAGGGTTCTAGTTGTCAGCTGGAACCCACAACCAAAAGACCTCAGAAGTCTGACACAGAGCAAAATCCTTTGCCCAAATATGTATCTCCAGATCAAAGCGAAATTTCTCTATGGAGAACAGAAGTTTCACTTAATCGTCCCTGTCACAGTCCATGATTTATGTTATGGTTCTGTGTTATTTGTGTATTATTTTCTGTAACTTTATTATTTTTCATATTCATTTCCCATAGCCCTGGTTCCTGTACTATTTACATTTCCCTCAGATCCCCTCTGTCTGTGTGCTGTGTTCCGAGTTGTCACTCCCCTGTATCGTGTGGCACTATTCGGGTGATTTTGGAAGTATTCGGGATTTCTGCCTTCCTTCGTGTCTCGTATTCTTTCTTCAGTCTTTTTGTATTAAACTGTAGATAATATTAACAATTACTTATTGCACTTGTGGTTATCTAGTTTGGATTACACTTACTAAATCTACTAATGTATATGTGTTACTAAACTGAACTAACCCCCGTATTTGAGTTATTTACTAATTGATACTAACATATCTTCTACGCTTTAACATTCCATTCTCGTGTGCTTTACCTGACTCCTGCTGCCTTCGCATATTGACTGCACCTGTCTCTAGCCTGTAACTCCGCCTACCAATCTGAGCACGAGTCTGCCTCTGATCCAGGCTATGTTGTCTTCAATGTGTTTTCGTGAATCCGGTCCACGTCTTTGTTACTTCCCCATTATTGTATCATCTATTCCCATTGTTATCACCTTTGTCTTGTTTGTAACCCCGCCCTCTCTCACACCTGTACCTCCTTGTCTTATCCTTCCCCAGTGTTTATATACCCTCAGTGTACAGTCATTCGTTGTCAGAACGTTGATCAATTTCATTGTGCCGATTATTTGTAAGCCTTTGTTATTTGAGATTCCTGAGACATCCTTTCGTACGACTTCGAGCCTGCCTTTTCCTTCTGTTTTGTTTGCCGTGTTTTTCTGGTTTTTAATTAATTAAATTTAATGGTCTCCATTCCAAAAACCCTGGTTTGATAAGTCTAATGATGCATGTAACCATTATGGACATTAATAACAACCCATGTTGCTTCAGATGCAACTGCCGCCCACACACAACACCAAAAAAAGGAAAGAACAAACATTTTGGCAAAACACTGCCCTTTATCAGGGATAGACCTACATTTTAATGAGTGATCTACCACATCACTACGATCAGGGAACAATCTATAGCATTAGAATTAAGGGGACACTATTACAGCATTTAGTAAGTCATCTATAATAACAGGAGCCAGCCAAACAGGCCTGTAGTCGGCCATTTAGCCAGCTGCCGGTGCCTCTGGAACTAATACTTAGGGAAGTAATAATACAACATAAAGGACAATATCTAAAATGTTACTTACTTAGGACACAGTCTAAATAAGGTAAAATGTTCAGGGAATGAACTATAGGGCTCAAGTGTGTAAAAAACAATCTGTGGTGTTTGTATGATTTTTCTTTTTTGTTATTGTGATTAGGGGACCATATATGGTGTTTATGGGGACATTATAGGGATCTATGGGGATGAATATTCTGACTGCCTTTTAGTGTACATTTATATTATAGCACTTAGGAGATGATCTATTATGCTACATTGCCTTATGGATGATCTACAAACACAGCCTTTAGTGGGTGAATTTATTGTGTAACAAAGCTGTACAGATGGAGCAGCATGACAGCATGTTTCATAATTTGTTTTAGCGGTTCAGCAGGCAGTAAAATATATTTTGGCACTTATGAAGCGCTCTTACTCCCGAGGAAGCAATAATAGACATTCTGGAATAATTACTGTGATTGGACCCCTTCACTGTCCTCATTTACCTTACGCGCTGCTCAACCATATTTGTGGTCATTAAACTCACTGTTAGTTTTTGTTCTTCACTGAAGGAAGATGGCTTAGAAAATCGAGCAGCTTATAAGGGCTCTCCCTCCTCCTTTCATTGCACGTTTCCAGTCTCTGCTCCAATCCATTAATAGACCAGGCAGGGCTGTATCAGAGGTAGGGCTTTATACAGTTCTGTACACAAAAATCTTGGTTTGGTACGTACCTCGGGTTTGACTTCACGGTTCGGTAGAGCAGAACATTTCTGTTTTTAATATAATGAAACAAAATAAGGCACATTAACATCAATTAATCGGGGGAACTCAGTTTTGAATGTAAGTTAACGACCATCAAACCGTAAACGGAAGGTGTGAATACTGACATCCATCGCAATCCTGGCCAAAAAGGAACATAGCCACATACTCTTAAAAGCTACCGCATAACCGGCGTACAACACCGTTACAAGCAGGAAGCATTCAAGTCCTTTCAGTCCCAGAGTGAGTGATTTCTAACTGCCATGTTCTGTAGAGATTGAGAGTGCCTCTGTGGACTCACCAATCTGCATTATAAGCTGCACTTGCAATTAAAGCTTGATTTTATTGGCCTCAGTGTAACAGCTGTTTCCTGCAGATACTCAATATTATAATAATATTATTATATGATGTAATATGAAATAAATATAAAAGGTTAAAGTTTTCAGAGTTGTCAATATGTCCTGCCATCACCAAAGCCTATAATTTCAGTCTTGGGTCATAACTATCATTAGTGATCACTTCAAAACACTTGTGCTTACATTATAAAACAAACCCAGATGGCCCTCAGTGTTTTTGCCATTTTGTGTTGTTTACACTTCAGGCAGTCCACTTCTCATACTAATTAAGAACACATGAGAGAAGACGGCACTCCTTAAAGCAGTACTCCACGCAAAAACCTTAGCATTGAAATGTAGCACACACAAGTTTCCCCACAAAGTGGAGCTCCATTCTTCATTGGATATGGCTATATTTGTGATACAATCAATGTTGATGGGATTTATTTTATAAAAGAAAAGAACAGTATATAGACGTGAACATAATTTAATAAGACGTTATTAATCCCCGCGGGGTAAATTGCTTCACCACTAGCAGTGCTGCGAGTAATGAAGAGAGCCAGAAAATCAGCACGCTGTTCAAAAAACAGCGCAATGTTTTATTAAAATATATAAATTAAAGCAAAAACAGAGCAGTGCACTTGTAATATGTAAACACATAGGGGTTGATTTACTAAGATCCCAAATAACGGGTGTTATTTTGCGCGCACATGATATACACAAATACTGTTTAGAACAAATATTCCAGAACTGGCCCAAAAGCATACCATCACAAATATGTGATTAGAATGTATCATTAGAACGTTCAGTTGAGAATGTCGTCACAAGAGTCACTGCCTTCTTAAGTGCAAACATGACTACAATGTGGTGCCTACAAGTTGTTTATTGTTGCACTATAATACAAATTATGTTACGATAGTTGTTATCATCAGAGTAGTCATCTAGTTTCTTTTGTAGCCTACTGTGTATGGTGACCATATATTCTATTTTTTTTAAAAGAGGACGGGGCGTCAGTGTTCTAGAACTCCATTGCTTTCAATTACCAGTAGTAGTGATTGTTACATTAGTATTAGATTGTTCAGTTAAGAACATTTTAATCACATATTTCTGATCTTACACCTTAAAGCAACCATCTTCATTCCTGGATCTGGATGCATATGCTTACAAAAGGGTTGGTTGTCACATATGAAGACCAACCCCAAAGAAAATGTGACGGCCATCCCCAGTAGAGCATTTTTGCTATTATTGAAGCTAATGAGCACACGTTGTAGCCTAGCAAAAGAAAAACTATAGCTATCCCTTCGTACTTTTCAATGTTGACAATTATTTAAAGATAAACTAATACTGTAAAAGTCTAGAAGAAAAATATATACACATAGTTGAAAAATTAATACCTGCTTTCCATTTGTACTAAAATGCACATGCAATTAACTTTCCCAAACTTGCTTTCTGGCTTAGTAAATCACATTACACGTGCTAAAGTAGGCTACACTTTTTTCATGACCCTTTATTTCACAAAATAACGTAGAGACGCCCAATTTTGCATATTCATTCAGGCTAACCCGCAAAAATGAGAAATCAACATATCTTTCAATTTTAGCACACACAATCCTCTTTAGATCTCATTAGTTGATCACCTCGGATGATTTTTTGCGGGTGGTAACAGTTTTACGCGTGTTTTAGCACACGCAAACCGAGTAAATCGAGTGTCTACAAACAAAAATATACATAGACTAAAACTACAATTACCATGGAATCAGTTTATGAATTGGACAAATTCATGCGCACACATTCATGCCCACAAACATACATGTCTGTGATAGAATCACAGGCAGACACACACACACACACACATACACACACACAGGCACACACACACTATGCATTCAGATGGACTTAATAAACCATCATACTGCTGTAGGCAGGAATTAATGATGAAATTGCCTTATGGAATGTCTAGTTGCAATAAAGCAACCACTAAGTCTACTACACATCTGTGTCTGAAAGTGCTTGCTTTGGACAGGATGTAGTGTATACTGCATAATATGGTGCAAGGGGGATTCAAGGGGGAAGGGGTGTTATTCTGTGAAGACCTACCAATTAAGGAGCTCACTTTTTCATTGTTTTCCAGTCATCTGCTTCTGCACACTCACCAGCACACTGACACAGAGAACAATACAATTGTCATCCATCAAATGTCTGTCGTAAACCTTTTATTATTCTGGTATGCTGGTCCATAAAGGAACACACAGCAGTTCACTGTGAACAATGTTCATGCAGCTGAGCGGCGCTTCAACAGTTTTTGATAAAGTATTCTTATGGTGTCTAATTCATACACCCTATTTTTATGCAGACAAATGGCCTAACATTCAGAACATGTTTACGTTCAGACGACTGCTTCAGAATATGATTACGACCGTTCCAAACTCTCAGACTCTGCACAGTGGCCTAGAATTCAGTGTCTAGAATTCAACACAAAAGTCACTTTGATGATCTAGTTTTCATACATTCTTAGTGGAGCTATGGAGAAATCGTAATCTCCTTTCACACTACTGGCACATGCTCAGTGTACAGCAATTCAATTTGTACACAAGAATTTCTCCAAAGAGAGAAGTGGACTAACAGTCTCCACTTAACCAACAACAATAAAATGACTTATTGGTAAATCTCCCTCCAAACGAGCATGAGAACTGTCCAAATTGAGTTGTTCCAGGGAAGTCCAAATGGCCTGGTTTAAAAACACAACCGTACAAATCAGCATGGGTCACTGGCCAGTTCATGACCCACTTTAGGACTGCCTATGAAAACTAGGGAATGTCAACAACAATTATCGTTATGGTCCCCATCACTGGCACACAGACTGTAGTATTCTGTAAGGCCATTGCAATTGAAATGAAATGTTTTGTCATTTTGGTTTAGTTTAATGCTGCAAAACACGTTTGTAACAGTTATTTGGATATTGGCAAGATGGGTTAAATTGGAGGCTTGAAACCACTGATAAATAATAATGTGAGTAATGGTGACATGTTCCAGCCTGACGACACAGGCATCACAAGTCCATGTACCTTCACCTGCAGCCTCAGGACGGGGATAGAGAGGCCTATCACTCGCTAATAAGACACTGTCGACACACAGTGAAGTCATTTCACAAACGTGGCCATCTGATGTATTTCAGAAAAACTGCATCGCTCGCATTTCACTGCAGCATAGCTGTACGCATTAGCAGTCTGTACAGCAGCAGGTTAGCATGCAGCTCCGGCTGCGTTCGCCCACCTCATCATCTCAATCTAAAGGTTAACTCGTGGCTAACATGGGATGAATTGCAGTTCATTAAACTCTACTGCAGTGGACCCCAACCCTGTTCCTAGAGATCTACTGTCCTATAGGTTTTCATATCAACCCTAATTTGGCACACCTCATTCTACTACTTAGCAGCTCAACGAAATCTCAAGCTGTTGAATGAGGTGTACTTTGTTAAGGTTGTAGTGAAAACCTACAGGACGGTAGATCTCCAGGAGCAGGGGTTGGGGACCACTGCTCTACTGTATTTCTAGTGATTAGCATCCTGCAGCACTACACAAGGTTTTTTTTGCCACCCTTACAATTACAGTGCATGATCTGTGAAACTCTGTCTAATAATAATATGAACAAAGAATATAAACCGTGTGGTTAATTGGTAATAAGGTCAGAAAAATCGCAGTACAATCCAAAACAGTTCACATGCATCAGAAAGAGTTCAGCTGCATGCAAGTGATCAGCAAACAGTCTCCCTTCTCAGCTGAAGTCATGGGTTGTTTTTGGGGTTTTTTTTCTCCCAGATGTGCTAAGCTGTGTTGCATTGGAAAACAGACCTGGTGTCACAGCATAGTTGCACTCGCTCCAAGCACAGTGACAGAAACAGGCCTCATATCCTGCGTTCAGCCAAGCGAATAACCCTCAATCGAGAAACCAACTCTGACATATTCATGCATATTCATGAGCGCAAACAGCTGCCTCTGTTTTGTTCATATTTTTTGTCAGTGAACAGAGTATATGAGCATAGTGACATGTTTCTTTACCAGTGCTGCCTTTGGATTTATACAAAATGTTTAATGAGGCTTTCATACTTCCACTCAAATTAATTCCTGTTTATTTTAAACACATGGTTAGTCATTGTACCTAATATCATAATTAATTTCCTTTAACTTTATTTTCTGATATTTTCTGTCCCTCAAACAACACTGACCAATACCAAAAAGTACAGTTCCTGATGAAATGCGACAATAAGACCCCAGTATATTCAGCTGAGCCTTTCAGCTTTTGAACATGATTAAACTGACTGGATATATCAGGTTTTATCTAAAATGATCCATTCCAAAATTGATTAATTGATTTCTCATGACAACCATGTCCAGCAGTACCACTGAATCTGTGTGTCAAGATAAGGCTATTTAAGATTAAAGTGCTTGCCCCAAATACAATAATGAAATTCTAAGATAAATTAGAACATTCATTATCCTCAAAGTTATGAGACTCTAACAACCTCACTGTTTTTAGCTGGTAAGAAACCTATCCCAAATCTCTCTGTTCTGGTTGGAGTTCTGCTCAGACAATGTCACGATTCAACCTTTACTCCAAAAAAAGACACATATGTGCACACGCACACACACATAGTTTTCTTCACCCAAAACACAAACTAACACACATGTGTACATCTAAATCAACACAAAATATGACACAAAACATTCTGATGATATCTACCTACTTTTCCCACGACCCTCATCAGCTCTCCTTCGTCTTCATTGTCCTGCATCTCCAGATTCTTTGTCCTTGGCCAAATGCTACCGTGACCCCAGACCCCTGACCTCTGACCATGGTGCGTACCCTGTTTTAATCCTCTTAGCAACCAACAATCAAAGCCCTCTTTAGCAGAACCAACTCCTCCCCCATTCAACCTAGTCAGGCCACTCATAGGTTACCTAAAGATGTGTCGGAATCCCTCTCCAGCATTATGACAACAAAGAAGCTGGCAGTTGGCTTTGTTCTGAGAAGCACCGCTCTGCTGAATGAGGTCAGTATCCTGGACACTGAACTTGGCCTTCTCTTTCTCACCATCAATATGTGCAAGATTTTCACTGCACAACGGTAACCACTCAATCAGTTTAGCACAGGAGCGTTTATCAAATAAATAATGTGTGGTAAAATCCTAGGTAGAAGCTGATGCGGAGAGATTTAAGGACATAAATGTCTTGAGCCCAGGATTTAAACCAATCCTCCATTTTAATTGATTTCACTGCCTTCTACAGATTACCCAAAGCTTGAGGCCAGATCGGGCGGCAATGTAGAATAATGGAAGGAACTGGCCTTAAACATTTCAGGTTCGATTCCCAGGTAGGACACTGCTGTTGTGCCCTTGAGGTACCTGACCTGCATTGCTTCAGTTTATAATTATATCCAGCTATATAAATGGATACTATGTTAAAAATATGCAAAAGCTGTGTAAGTTGCTGTGGATGAAAGCGTCTGCTAAAAGCTTGTAATGTAATGTAGTGCTCTTCTACCCTTTACACAGACTGAACTGAAGACTACATAAGAAGGGTTTCTATAGAGACCCTATCTAGTCTGAGAGATACCAATACCGACTGTAGGGATGACACCCCCCTCCCCACCCCCGATCCTCATTAACCTCTGTCTGTATCACTTGCCACTCCCACCCCTCAAGCTCAGCCCTCAAGTACAGTCTCCACCTAAAAGCAGGTATCCGTGACCTGCTTCCCACAGAACTATACCAAAAAACAGTTGCCAAAGACATACCTGTTACACTTGTCACTGGGTACGTTTACATGCACACTAATACTCCGATCTGAACCCGGTTATGGCAATACTCTGGTTACTGAAATGGTCATGTAAACACCTTTATCCGATAATGTAAGGTCATAATCCGTGTTTTCGAAACCCTGGTTTTTTGGCCAAACTTTTTTGATTTTTTGGAGCATGTAAACACCTTTCTCCGGTTTCTTTCGGCTTTTCAAAACTACGCATGTCAGGCAGAAGAGGCAGTGTAACGTCAAAATGATTCCACCCGTCAACATTTGCTATGCCTGGGGTTCCTTCAGCATCTCACTTCCAGAATTGTATTATTAAATTTGCATTTCACCGGTGAAAATATATTGTTCAGTGTTACGTGCTTGTGTTTGTACTAGCTAGTTTGTGGCTAGCACATTAAATAACTGACATTTTCTGGAAATTCGCCAGATTTAGAGATCGGTAAAGCTAGCTAGTACAATAATATAAATCAACCACTACTAGCAATTAGCTATAAATAAGTAGCTATAATAATTACTAGCTAGCTATAATAATAATAGCCTATTAACGTAAATTTTTGACGGGCGGATCATTTTTGTCCTTACAACAGGAAGCAGTTAGTAGCTACGTTTTCCACAGAGCCGATTATGGAGAGAATCATGTAAACGCGGCTTTTGGAGTAATCACATTTCTTATGTCCATGTGAACGCAATAAGTTAAATACTGGCGTAAGCTGATCGTTTCCAGTAATCGGATATTGCTGTGCATGTAAACGTACCCACAGTTGATTCATCACAACAAATGGAGCCAAGGCAATATTTGTCAGAAATTTGGTTTGATTCCAGAAAACTGCCTTTGACCCAATCCAATTGCCAAGCCTAAAATTTGCCGATTACATCATATTTTTGTTGTACACTTGACAGACTAGAATTTGTCCTGAAGCAATCTAATTTTTCATTAGGAGCAGCTGATTTCCATTCTGTGTCACAGGAATAATACAGAGAGAGTTTAGTTAGAGTGCTATGAGACATAGAGTGCTATGAGACATATTTACAGTGTGTGGGCACAGAGAGAGAGGGGAGAATGTCTTCTGACATCACTTTGATCCAAACGATGGAAGCGGGGACATTACTGTGGATGCTGACATTCATGCGAGTAGGTATAACAGCCTTAAAATGGCTTTTGTTGAATCACAGTCAGAAATATTTGTGTTAGAAATATTCTGTCACAGACAGGCCTGTCAGTCCCAGCCAAGGTGCAGAGTTAAAGTTTATCGATTCGTATAACACATCTGGAGAATGACACCCACAATTAGTGTCGGTGTTGTACCAGAACAGCCTTTGATTTAATTGGTCCTCTAGACCTGCGTGAGTAGCGCTGAACCAGGGATCTTCACACCCCATCTCCAGATGTTCGCAGTTCTGCTTTCCCTCACTTCAGCTCTCCTGCTTCATTGGTATTCTAGAGCTAGGGTCAAAGGTTAAGAGGCCTCATCGGACCGTGAATGCGAGTAACCGTTACACAGCTGCACCTGGCCTCATCTCAATCAGTCAGGTGGTGTAGCACGAGAGACTTGTGTCAGACAGGGATATCTGGGGAAGAAGGTGACTCAGTGACCGCCCACCACCCCTTTTTTAAAGAGATCATTCCCATAACCAGGTCAACGACTGTCATGGATACTCAAATCTGGTCCTCAAATCCAAATCCAGCCCAGGTTTTCTTTTCTCCCAGGTAAATAACGTAACAATTAGTGCACACCTGAGTCCCAGGTAAAGGGAGGGTAGAAAACCAGCAGTCTTCAGCCCTTGAGGACCAGGATTTGAGTAACAGCGGACAATATCAACAACAAAGTTAAGAGATGACCAGCCACACATAATTTACTGAACAGACCCTCTGGTCCGTAGTGATTTTTCTGAGAATCATAAGGAGTCGCTAAGCAGACATCCTTATTTAGCATTAAATAATTCAAATACTTCTGTATTAAGTTCATAATACAGAAGTGTATTCAGTTTCTTCCCGATGTCCATCTGCAGGATATTTGCACTCCACTACACAGGGATTTGCCCTTGTCATGCAGCTGTCGCTAACGCTAACCCATGCAGCTGTTACTTCATGCAGGAGAAAGCTGAAGCATTTCAAAAATGTTCATCTGTTGGCACAGTCTGCTTTTGTGCATATTCAGGCCTCATTTTATTCCTGAGGAGTCTACAATGTTGGTTTAAAGAGGAATCAACTAATTATGGGAAAATAATAATGGGTTTTTCCTGGCTGTGCAGCAATGCCGGGCCGACACGCAGAGCAGCCGCAGCAAGTCCACGGACTCATATAAACACCCGAGGCCTAGGGTGTTAAATCTGCACCGCCATTTTTACTGTGAGGAAATCATTTGTGATCCAGGTAAGAATGCATCATGAATGTGTTGCATAACATTCTTCACATGTGTAGAGCAAGAAATAATGCTCAAAACATTTGAAATGTCAACTCAAATCAAAATGATGTGAATCATATGCTATGACCGCCCGTGTACAAAATGTTGGCACGTGTGTTGGCAAGGACGAGTGTGTGTACGTGTTCGTGTTGTTCAAATTTAATTTACATTTAAAAATGAGCTAAATCTATTTGTTAGGCCCCAAGCCTCCCACTGTGGCCGGCAGGAGGAAAACTATGCAATTTAACCTCATCCTTCACACGGCAGATGCTTCTCCCAGGTCCTCTGGAGACTCCTCAGATCCCTTTGTTTTTTTTGTTTAGCAGCAGCATTAGAGGAGATCTGTGATGTGCTGGATATTCCCCTGGGCATGAGGCCAGAAAGGGCTCAATCTTACAGCCTCGGCTTTAATTGACCAACCCTGGGTTCGCACAAGCACTGCAGCATTCTCAAAGCTCCCACGGTAAGATCAGCCTTCTTTAAAAGCTGTTTCTCTTGTCTCTCTGTTGCTGTGTAAGGCTTTCCAAAACAACAGCAGCCCCCTCAAGCCCCATCCCAAAAAGGAAAAGAGGGTGCTGCTCAATCTCAGTGGAGAGAGACTTAATCTGAACCACTCGGTCAAAGACAGATCTGAGCTGTTTAAAATGTGTTGAGGGGTCAGAGTTTACTTCGGACATTTACAAGTTTACAATGACATGCAGTGCTGTAGGAAATAGTGGCAGTAGAGCAGAAGCTATCCTAGATGGCATTTCTCCTGACATGTTCATTGAAGTAAAGCAGAGTTATGTGAAAACACTGGCAGCAGATATTTTAGTCAGTAATACCTCTCCGGTTTGACTTTCAGGTCTGATCTGGTTCATCGGATTAACTGTCTTGATTACTTCAAAGCCTCGTTAAAATTAGGTTTGATGACTATACGTCAGTTTACTCCTAGGTTTGGCCAACTTTATCCATGAGATGCCACAATAGCCTAAACTCAAGCTTCCATTTACAAAGGTTTAGTCTTTCAAGGAGTTAATAAATTTCCATTACTTAATACTTTTTGACAGAGAGAACATGTACAGTAAAGATCCCCCATGCCAAAAGCAGCTTCTAAGATTCTACAGGTCAGAGAGTTTCCAAGATCAACATTACACTGCCAGCAACGGAGTCAGCATTGGTGCGACTGCTTGGAGACCGGCTGGCGACGAAAAACGACAGAATCAGTTAATTACTCCAACATTTAAAATTTTAGTGGAGGGTCTGACTCAAACCTTCACCAAAAGAAATAATACTACAGTTGTTCTAGCCAAAAAAAACAGCCCCATGTTTGGTATATCGCTGCTCTGTTCTCTACCCCTTGGCTTCATTCTCTTTTTTCCTCAAGCAAAATGTGCAAGGGTCACCCCTTGTTCAATTTCACACAAATGAGAAAACTACAATCTCTGACATTTACAAAACACCCCTTTTGGGGGTGGGGGGTTTCATGTGGAGTATATCCTGGCAAGAACAGAATAAACAAATACAATGCAGTCAGATTGAGGACCACAGAGCTCTGAGGTAACTCTCTGACTCTAGGGTTAGGACAGCGGACTTCATCACCAGGAACGTCTGTGCACTTACTGGTCAGTCATCCTTCAACAAACCAGGAATAGAGCTTCTCAAGTCAGATTGGTTTGTTGTCTAGGACTAGGACAATACCAGTAATAGTGAAGCTTAGCTGACACATGCAGATCTTTCAAACAAAAGATGGTGAACTTGTTAAGATATGAAACTTAATTTCCGTGTTCACTGTGGGCCATGATAGGGCCTCAAGTCTGCAAGCAAAATTTAAAAGCATTCTGCACACTGGGAGAAAGGGCTTTTACACAAAGCACCCAAATACCACAGGCTAGCACAGTTCAGTCAAAAACAATATATTAGGTTAAATTAAATGTAGCCCACTGCCTTTCTATACTCTGTAAAACGATTTCTGAACTCAACTATATTTTAGAGCTTGGATATTATAGCATTTGCACTGGGAATTCTACCATACCACCAATGCAAATGGACTGTTTTGCAATTAATTTATTCTAGTTATATTAATGAGAAAAGCTGGTGACGCTTCTTGTATAAACTGCAAGCATTATCCCACATATTGTGAAGATAAATAAAAATAGGAACTGCCAATGATTTAGTGCCTAGGGGTTAGATGATATTAAAATGATAAAAATCATAAATTGTGAATTCACACTGGGCCTCATTTATCAATATGCTCGTAAAAATTAGCGTATATTTCAGCGTACCAACTTGCTTACAAAAATGTCATGTATGATTCATCAAACTTGTGTAAACCACTGATCTGAGTGTAAATTTGTTTGCATGTTGATAAAACCGGCTTGATTGTATATTAGGAAGCACGTGTACATCATTATGAATTACCATATATGCCCATTTACTGCCATATTTGGCAAGGCCACCACTTTCAAAACGCAATGAATGAGCAACGAATAGCAGCTACTCATTCAAGGCGAAATCAGACTTTTAAGCTCAAATAAAAAAAATCTCATGTATGAATGTAGGGACCTCACATTTTCCAAAGAGTATCTTTTTGTTCTTCACCTATTGACTCCGCAGCGCTCTGAACAAAAGTAATTTTTTCATTATTTAGGCTGCACAACTACTGTGCCCTCGCTGTTCATCGCACGCATTGTTGTTGGAAAAAGAGCTGTATGGAGATTTCATGGTACCGTACACCCACGTTTATTTTGATAAATCCGGAAATTTGTGTAAAAATGGTCGTACACACACTTTATGATCAGATTTGAACGTAGACATGAATGATAAATGAACCTCACTGTCTGTTCTGGAATTCAGATAAATAGGATTTGAAGGAGAAAGCACGTGTAGGCATGGCAACCAGTGCCATCATCTTGTTACCAGATCCAAGGTGCCATTGTGTATTGCTCTCCACATTGGCTATGAACTGATATGGTTGAAATCAATGAAATAGGAGTAGTGCATCTTGTTAATTTCACCATCTTTGTTTAACGCACACACCACCCCCACCTCACCATCTGACTGGCTGTAATCCTTTTGGCCCAGTTCCTGCTGTACTGGAGGCTCTAACAGCATAAGGCATAACCACAGCGTAATATATAGACATGATTCTCACCCCATCTGGTATCAAATCTCACATGAAAAAAAAAAAAAAACTGAACTACATTATATCAAGCTGCAATACATTATGCATACACTCCTTGGAACTCAATAATTGAGTTTGAATTAATTTATTAATATTTATTTATTATTTATTACCAAATCACAGATTTATGCACGGCATCCAGATTTATGCCGTTCTGAGCACTGTTGCTTAAGGCTGCTCAACAACAAAGTGGGTCAAATCCAGAATATGACATCGATATTCCCCATCGATACAGTCCTCCGGCTTTATGCATATGGAATGCGTTAAAAGGGAAGTGGACGTTTGGGCACGGTGGAAAACGCACTATCCGTGTTGTGTAATTGGATGTAGGCGGAGACTCGGTGCCCAGTTCTCCTCCCGCTCAGCGACTGTGTGAATGCTGAACCTCTCTGATCCTCTGCTCCATTGTTTCACTCAGACTTTCTGGAATATTCTTCTGGAAACGCCTGCATATTCTGTGTAAAACAAATCCCACAGTGTTGCCCACTGTTTTTCCACAGAGCCAGAACAGAACCCCCACCCAGCCCGGTTCTCTGTCCAGCCCACAAAGGGAGAAAGATACTGTATGTCCACGAGGGACGATATCTCAATATACAATTTCATTAACAATGAAACTGACATACAGTACATAATTTTATGTACTTGCAAATGATTCTGTTGTACACCCCTATTATTTTCTATTGTAAGCATTGCTGAGATACGTGTTTGTGTATGTTTTATTTAGATTTTTATTATTATTATTATTATTACAAGGCTCTTGGAATTTGTTCATGAGTCAATGAGGACTGAATTTGGAGTCCCTACTTTTGTGTCAGGGCTTGATATCAGACTCTCCCCTTCCCTGTGAACCGAAGAGAACCATAGAAAGCACAAAGCTACACTGTTGCTTTAAGATCGGGATCTTTCACCATGGCAACCATCTCTTTTTCAACCTGCATTTAGCAGAAGAGACCATCACCACGGCGGATAATTCAGAATCCGCCGCTCGACTGTTCTGAAAATCCACAAATGTCACAACGAAGGAAAAAGGGATTGAAAAATAAAAGTGTAAAACTCTTGACAGCTCAGTAGACCCGTGCCTCATTTGAACATTTGGGACATTGATCCGCACTCGTTTTTTTAAATCTTAATTCATGAAGTACTGAGCATTGAGAGCTGCATGCTCATTAACAACCCTCTAGCGGTTCGGGCCGTTGGCCACCCCACCGCGCAGCTCTGAGTGGGTCATAGCGGTTCGGGCTGTCGGCCACCCCACTGTGCGGCTCTGATTGGGTCATAGCGGTTCGGGTTGTCGGCCACCCCATTGTGCGGCTCTGATTGGGTCATAGCGGTTCGGGCTGTCGGTCACCCCACTGCGCGGCTCTGATTGGGTCATAGCGGTTCGGGTTGTCGGCCACCCCATTGTGCGGCTCTGATTGGGTCATAGCGGTTCGGGCCGTCGGTCACCCCACAGCGCGGCTCTGATTGGGTAATAGCAGTTTGGGGCGTCGGTCACCCCACTGCGCGGCTCTGACTGGGTCATAGCGGTTCGGGCCGTCGGTCACCCCACTGTGCGGCTCTGATTGGGTCATAGCGGTTCGGGCCGTCGGTCACCCCACTGCGCGGCTCTGATTGGGTCATAGCGGTTCGGGCTGTCGGCCACCCCACTGCGCGGCTCTGATTGGGTCATAGCGGTTCGGGCCGTCGGTCACCCCACTGTGCGGCTCTGATTGGGTCATAGCGGTTCGGGCTGTCGGCCACCCCACTGCGCGGCTCTGATTGGGTCATAGCGGTCCGGGTTGTCGGCCACCCCACTGCGCGGCTCTGATTGGGTCATAGCGGTTCAGGTTGTCGATCACCCCACTGCGCGGCTCTGATTGGGTCATAGCGGTTCGGGCTGTGGGCCTCCCCACCGCGCGGCTCTGATTGGGTCATAGCGGTTCGGGCCGTCGGCTCTGATTGGGTCGTATGAATGCAGGGACCGAGGCACGCTTCAGCAGGCATTGCTACTCAGGGAGCTCCAATCTCATCATTTCATATTGAATAAACAATGTGCCTCTTTGTTTAAGGGGACTTATTAAGCTTCACAAATGAACACAACTGCTTCTGGGGCCAAGTCCAAACACTGTGGCTCTACCAACAGGGAGAGGAGAGCAAGAAGAGGAAAATACAGAAAAATATTTGGAATACGCAAATGGCAAATAAACAGAGCTATAATTTGAAGGGTGGGTTAAATGAGAATGAATAATAAATAAATAAATGTTAGGTGGGGGGGTGCAAGGCAAAAAAAATAAAAAATTCTATGTTTGTATGAGGACTTCTCTTCGGATTCACCAAGCCTCCAGAAATCTTCTTACAGGCCAGTGTAAATTCACCTGTTCTAAAATGAACTCGTGTTCACGTGAATTCCCTATTAGCATAATTAACGCTCCCAAAATGCCATATAGGGCCAGCTCTCCTGCCCCCTGTATCTGGACGATGCATTGATAAAACTGGCAGCTTGCCTAAAAAGGCGTAGAAAAAAAACGAGTCTTAATGAATCATGAGCACATTGTTCATGAGGACTGATGATGGTGTAAAACCCAGACCTTTTCTTTTTCTTTTCCTTTTGCGTCACCTTTTTCTGTTGGCGCTTTTTCACACGAGCACATGTTCGGTATACCTGCGTTTGGATTTTCTCCTTATTTTACGTCAGCTCGTGGCTTTCTTTCATTAATTTTTTTCCTTAATTTATTTTTGCAGCCTACGCACCTGGATTACACGTCTCAGGTATATATGAAGAGCATTTTTGCATGAGGCCCATTGTCTTCTGCTGAGGATAACAATGCTAATTTGGAGCAACACTGTGTCACTGCATTTTACATAACCACTAGTTAAAGAACCATTACCCAAAACATAACCATTCCAACTCTTGAATCATGCCTTGGGACAATTCACGGTGAATATTTACAGTTCCTGGTTGGGATTTCTGCCAGAGAGGATCTGAACTTGCAACCTAGGTGACATGGGGACAGAATTAGGAAAACTTTTACTTCCACAAAATTCAAGCTTCCTTCACAGATTGCATTAAAAAAAAAAACAGCATAAAACAGATGATGTCATTTCCTGTCACTGCTGAGGCATCTGTTGAGATGAGTTCAACAAGTAGAGACCGCCTTAGTGCAAAAATAACATTCTATACTCTCACACATTACTCTTGACCTATCATACGGTTTTAAAATATTCTCAGGACACAATTTGGTGAGTCATTTTTTCCAGATGACCAGTGCGCTGAGTGTCTTGCAGGCGAAAAAAAGAAACAGAATTGGTCAAACATCTTCAATGAAAAAAGCTCCCTCTCTCTTTGTTTCAGCAAAGGATATCAAGTATGAACAAAGAAGGATTATGTGCAGCTCAGTTGTGATTCCCAGTATGTGATTACCCTCACCTCAAGAAGCCCTGACAACACTCAGCAGTAGAGCACATATGATTCAGTTGTCAAGAGAAATGGGGGAGGGGGGGGGGGGGGGGGGGGGGTGGACAGCCTTTTAATTTCTTCTGTTTGACAGCGACAGCTGTGGCCTCTAGCAAAGTCTGCTGGAACCAGACAAAGACATTCAAGAGTTTTTAAAAGGAAGTAAACTTTTCTGAAAAGTTCAGACCTGTAATATACAATATAATAAATCCCATAAAGAATACAGATAAAAGGCTTAATCATATACAAAAACACAGTTAATGTATTGGGATATTTTAGCTATAAATTATAACTTATAACTGAAGGCACGTAAACACATTCAATTCAGCTGGTGATAGCAGCATGTTGTATCACTTCTGGTGTTCTCCAGAAAAACCAATAGTGACTAATTTCTTGTTATGCAGTCCTTGCAACTCACATCTGCTCACATCTAATTGGTATGAAGCATCTCAGCTTATACTGCTAATGCAAATGAAATAAATTTCACCTGAATTTTCCATCCGGTGAAAATTAAAAGTTTTTAATTATTCAGAATAAAGATAAACTTTGGAGCACATTAAGTCTGACTATTAAGTGGCATGACAATGAACAGGGGGCTCTCATTCTGAAGTGAAGAGTTGGCTGTAATCCTCTCTTATTCAGAACCCAAAATATTCAGCAATTCGTCACTGTCACCATTCCCACAGACATCTACAATGGGAGTGGTGCTTAGCAACAGTTGCTACAGAGGGGGCAGGTGATAGTCACATGACACACAGGCCAATTATCTGACAGCCACGTAATTGTTGAATAAAGTAATTTTTTTACTCTCAGAAGTCATCGGAATTAACCATTTCAGAGTGGTTTTTGGAAAAAATTCTCTCACATGGGAGGAAGCCTCGGACCACCAAATCACCCCCCTGCCTCCCCAAAATGTTCTACTCTCAGACGTCATCAGAATTAACCGGGGGAGCATGCCCCCGGACCCCCCTACAGTCAAAGATCCAGTCATGGCACTGTGAGTCACAATATGATAAACATTCACAAATGAATGCCTTCCTTCTGGTAAAATTTAAGAGTCCATGTTTGCAGTGTCTCCGTATTGCCCTTTGGAGAACGCAAGAACACCCAAGTGAGGTGCAATGCACAGAAACATACACTAGAAAGCACACAGGAATATGTTGTTTGCTGGAATGCTTACAGAAAGCGTACATTAACCTGTACGGATGTTTTGCAAAAAAAATAGGACCAAATTAGTCATCCTTAGGTGCACAAACTGAGTCGACATGGTCCTGAGCTGACATGGTCCAGTCGCCTACTATACTTGCTACCAACAAAAGATTTACCGCAGGTCACGTTAACGCAGTATGGGAACAAATATCCATTTGTGAGAGAATAAAGTTTGCATGCAAAATATCATCTGGTTAAGAGCGCGTTGTTCCATTAATGTAAAATATCAATGAATAACTGTGCCATTACCTACAAGTTTTCAACAAACGTAATTTGAAAGACAGTGCCACTAGTCTCAATCTCAGACAAAAGCCACCATGATCCAGTAGCCTACCCCTACAACCCTAGGTAACGTTACAATACCGGAAAATAAACACCCATGTATGTGCAGTTGCGTTATGGCCTTGTGCTTCGTGTGCCTGACTTTGTTGAGGAGTTCCCAGGTTCGAGCCTCGGCTAAGATTTCTTTATTTATTTTTATCCACGTCACTTTTTACTAGGCTACTGCAGCTACGCAAAACGGCAATTATTTTGTTAGCTACGCCGGTCATCTGGCGACATATAACACATGAGTAGCTATTTCTACCGTTTATACAACCCTTTAAAACAGGGATCTCAAACTCCAGTCCTGGAGGGCCGCTGTGTCTGCTGGTTTTTGTGATTTCCTTTCAATCAGCAGCCAATTTAGGCCTTGGAAACAAGGTGTGCAGACTCTTTAGCCAATCAATGACTTAAATTAAACACTTAAGTGCAGGAACACATCGAAAACCAGCAGACACAGCGGCCCTCCAGGATTTGAGTTTGAGATCCCTGCTTTAAAACACCGTCATTCTATGTCTTTCTTTCAGCAAGAATGTGTGTGTGTTTGCATGTAGCCTATTGTGCATGCATGTCTCCCTATAGATTTGGTTCATTCATTTATTTGCATCATCATGATCCCTAGCTGTAAGAAATGAATGATGCATCTATTATAGACATAATATTAGTTGGCAGCAGGTGGTGGTATTAATTGTATTTTATTACAGATTAAATACATAGTTAATCTACAAACTGATATTTTACAGTGTAATTGTGGGCTATCGGTAATAGGAGAGATGCTCTCATTCTCATCAGGAGAGGGCATTATGGTACTGATCAGTAGGAGATTACATTAGTTTATTTTCTATCCGGAGCACAGAACTGGTCTTATACAGCTAGATATCAGTATCAATGATAATCCTTCACATTAGCTGGACCGCAAGCATACCCTACAGTAATATAGCTATAACTGTATGATTACATTTAGCCTACTACGCAACACAAGCACGTAGCCTATGCCAGTAACTTGTTACACACATGACAAGAGCATACTGCAAGATACATGTCCGACCATTTCCCCATTCATGGCCATTTCCGTGAGTGTTCATAACTTTTCCTCGTGCAATATTTAGTCGGGATGTTGTCTTTAATGTCTGTTGCTCTCTCTCTCTCTCTCTCTCTCGGTTAATCTCCCTTCCTGTCCCTGTCTCTGCACCCCGCCCCCCCCCCCCCACAGACACACACACACACACACACACACACACACACACACACACACGTCCTGAGCTCATTATCTGTCTATACAATCTAGGAGGGCACCATACTGTAAGAGTTTTATTACCTATAAATAAAGACAGAACAAGAAAGTATTTTGGGCCCAGCACGGCTTAGAATATCTTTCTAAGCTTTCCTTTTTGATTTTATGTTGAATGCCAATAGGCAACATTTAATATAAATAATCAATTGAGTCTAAATGTCTATGCAGATAATGGTTGTGAGGGGCATGTCCGTTTGTAATTTACTTTTTTACCTACAGATTCAATCGAATACCAGAGGGGGTACCACTGGTATTTTCACATGGACGGTAATTTTTGCCCAAATCTAATGATTGTACAACAATTATTTAAGCAGGAGCAAAATGTCTCTTTTGTAGAGGTTCTCAGTTATTGATCTGAGTTGTTTTTTTCTGACCCAGGATTTTTTAGTGTCATTAGAAAGTTTATTTCTTAATTAACATTTCCACTTTCAGATAAGCCAGTCTTGCCATAAAGGATGCCCCCCCCCCCACACTTTTTTCACACCTTATCCCCTCCCTGCTGGGTAAGGTACTAAGGGGGAGGCTGAAGGAAAAATAAATCAGTTTTGTAGTGGGTCAGTTTTTCCTTGGTGCTTGGAGTTCTTACCACTTTGTTCCTTTTGCACTGGAGGAGGGTAATACTGGCAATTTCTGGCTTATCGGCTTCACTCTCTTTTCTGGTAATTTTACTTTAATGTTTAAATGTCTTCTTTCTTTTTGTAAGTTCTAAGCAGTGAGCCTATGTTCATCAATGAATGTATGATTCCAATTCATTATTCCAATTGACTTCTGTAATAAAACTACTTAATTTTATACTTAAAGACTTGATTTAGGCTTTGTTTTGACTTGTTGGTTGATCCACCAGGTTACTGTTCGACATACCTATCAATGATTTTGGTGATTTAATTGATGATTGCCATTTTTAATAATAATTATTAAATGAAATCCATTAAATATAATTAAATGTATGGTTGAGTGAGGGGTTTCAGCACGCAAATCTGCTTGTGTTCAGTATTCAGAGTGCTGGGCATTTTAACGATGGCATTGAGTGCTGGAACTGCTGGATTCAGAATATAAACTCATTTTTACTTAATTTTCCCTTAAACAAGCTCTATTCCAAAGCAATGCTATCTAATGTTTCCTAAATTATTTAATGTAACTTGGCCCTGTGTTTTTTTATCTTACCATCTCAAGAGAATTTCAAAGTGCCAAATAACAAAAATGGCCTCATGGAACAACATGGAACAACACATAATTTCAACAGTTGAGGAATAATTACACTCCAGAAAGGATATGTTTATACTTTGTTGTAAAGTTCACTTTTGAAAAAGTACAGGTTTTTTCGCTGCTCCTGCAAATTTCTCTACAATTCACAAACAGACATTTATACCAAGAAACATCACTTACAATAAAGAAAGGGGGATGAATAAATAAATACAGATACAAATGAGAAGTATTTTGACCTAGAAAATAGCCTACATATTGTATTTTACAAACCTATCCAGGCATAGGTTTGCCCCATTAATGTAGCCTACTGTATGTTTGTGGGTCAGATGATGCAAATAATAGCAAATGTTATTTGTGAACACAAGAATGTCTAAGCTCTGTAGGATGACACAGGTATATTCAAATAGAAATATTTTTTAAAAATCTAATAATAATAATAATAATAAGAATGAATTTTGTTCATGCTGTGCTTTTCATAGAAATCACTGGTTGCAGACAATTGTTCAAACATACCCTGTAGTCTAGTCATTTCTCTTTTCCACTTCTAAGTGTAACACATCTGAATCACAGATTATTTTCACTATAAATGATTCTCCTTTCACAGTTTGATGTGGCACATACAGTTTAATTGACCACATTCTCTTGAGATTGTAAGATGAAAAAACACAGGGTCAAGTTACATGAAATAATTTAGGAAAGATTGGATAGCATTGCTTTGGAATAGAGCTAGTTTAATTAGTATGAGCTGCGATAGGCAATATTGGGTACAACATTATTCCTACATTCACAAACATCTATAAATGTATTAATTAACATGAGTTAAGTAAAGATCAGAGACTCACTGGTCAACTGGGAGAGAACACGTGAACAATTTATCTTATATATCCTCCTGCTTCCAGTGTGTTGGGCTGGCACTAGGCCCTTTAACTGGACTGGCTCTGGGCTCTTATCACAGGTAATTTGCATCTGTCACTTCAAATGAATTATTAGAAGAAGAGCATGGTGAGGTGGAGTGACGCGCGTGTGTGTGTCTGAAAATCGATCAATCAATCAATCAAATTTTATTTTAAAATGCATGATCACCAACATGGGTCTCAAAACACGTTTAACTGATGTTAATGAATACATTTATAGATGTTCGTGAATGTAGGAATACTGATTTATAAATTGTATGTAAATAATGAACACATTCCTTACTAATGGTCTATTATTATATGATCTATGACATTATTATGAAGTGGTAGCCAATATTGCTTGTTGTAACTTGGCCATATTTTGATATCAATACTTTTAAAGGCAGTCCTAGTTTTTGCAAGTTGGAATTAATGACTCACAGACAGGGCTTTGTAGGCTATGCCTGAGTAACTTAGGTTTTTTTTTTTTTTTTTTTTTACGTCGAAAACGTTTTTTGTTGAGATATAATATATTGTAGGCCTACATAACGACTGCCCAATACAATATATAGCCACTCTAAGTCGTAGTATTTAAATGACTAAACAGTAAAATTGTATAGCAAGTCACTATACAGAAAACACCTTCAGATGCACACAGACAGCCCTAAACTAGAGCGCAACTTCATGTTCGCTCTTTTCCAACCGCAAAAGCTCCACTGTGATGCCTAATGCATGTCTAATCATTTGAAAGAAACAGCCTGGATATATCAACTACTTTTTAAAACCTCCTTGGCTAAATTACTGGTGGGTTTTCCGTTAAATTCACCATGATACACACGTCACTAGACTTCGTGAAGCTATCAGAATTATATTCAATTATATTTATTTAAACTCAAAGCTATCTGCACAATTAATCAGAAAGCTATTTCTGATCTGATCACTGGAACAGAACTAACTTTCGTAAATGTAACTACAAAGTACAAAGTCACACTATTTTCTGAAATAAAGTGTAAAAAACAATACAATAATGAAAATTAACACACTATTATTCATATTCAAGATTTTAGATATATCTAAGGCACGTGCGCGATCATTAGTTCACGATCAATAAAATACAGAAGCATGTTTTAATGGAGCGATCGTTCATCGATGTCTTTTGCTTGGAAAAGCAAAGCAGAGCTAGGTGAAGTTGAACTCCTGGTTGTGAATGCTAAATTCACTTTCATCAAGAAGTCTAACAGTGAGGATATCCCTTGAAATCTAAGTAGCCTACCCATAGTTTGCCTCTGTTAAATTAATTAAATCAAACAAACCTCTAACAAAATTGCAAATCAATTAAAAAATCATGTTTAAGGAAAGTAAATACACGCTAGAAAAATACTTAACACGGGTTGACATCACGGGCTGTGTTAGTTAATTTAGAGCGCCTGAACCAATAAAGTATCATCATGGAAATGATGCAAAGTATTTCAAACTTTTACGCTGGTTAACTGAACTTATCTAAAAGAAGGAAAACGAGGAATGTAGCCTATTGCCACTGCACACTCAATTTAAAAGTCACATACCCATTTTGCCGTATTCGCAGTTTCAGGAGTTGGAAGAAGCGGAAAGTTTGGAGAAAGGGAATGTTATGTTGCGTCCGAAGATGCCAAGCACTGTTAGCGCTGAGGTCTGACCCGTCTCTTCACCACGTCCAATTCAGACAGAATGGTGACGTCAACGCCAAGGATTACCGTGGTGGAGCAGCGGAATCGGGCCCCCCGTATTAGTTCCCATGTAGAGAGAATGGTGTGGAAGTTTGCGGTTCTCACAACACTGAATATTTATGGCACTTTTTAAAACCAATTTACTTAATGTACAAATACCACCATCTGCAGAGAAGGCGCGCCTAGAATGAGAAGATAATGCTGGTTTCCGTTTCTAGGCTAGGCCTACAGTCTTTCTTTAAGTAGGCTAGCCTACTCAGCAAGGTCAGAAAACATAAAATGATCTACACACAAAATGATGAAACACTTTTTTGCAGAAAAAGTACAAAAGCTTGATGCATTTTCCACTTAAATGCCTAGACGTGGATACATTTTCAAATCCTATTATCTGACGTTTGGGGGAAAAAATAAAAAACTGCCTCACATTCCTGGGTCATTTAATTGCTAATGAAATTCTTCTGCCGTACAGGATCAATGTTGTTGCATTCATCCTAGTAACCTTTTGAACTGTCATTAATCGTTTCAGTAATCAGCTGTGCTGATACCTGCAATCTTGTCTACAGATAATGACAGCTCCTTTTCCAGAACTACATAGCAACACGTCGGCCACTGTTTTATAATATTAATATTAATAATAATAATAATAATATTTTCCTAATATGTTAATATATTAACATACTGTAGTGTAGCCTACAGCACAGGGAACACTTAAGACATATAATTGTGTTACTTCAAGTAAGCTGTTTGTATTAATTGTGCTGAACTGAGCTTGGACAGTGATGGTGCTGATAATACTGATGAATTAGTCAATTCATTAATTAAAATTGATTGACACTTTAGTATCATAGGTTTTATATCATATGTTTATATACTATGGGCGGCAGTGTAGCATAATGGGTAAGGAGCAGTGTAGCATAATGGGTAAGGAACTGGGCTTGTAGCCGAAAGGCTGCAGGTTCGATTCCCAGGTAGGACACTGCTGTTGTACCCTTGAGCGAGGTACTTAACCTGAATTGCTTCAGTATCAGCGGTATAAATTAATACTATGTAAAAATGCGAAAGCTGTGCAAGTCTTTCCAGATAAGAACATTTGCTAAATTCCTACTAAAAAAATTAAAAGTAAAAATACTTTGTCTCTGTGAGAAAATAACCACCAGAAAAACAACTCCTACTTCTCAAAAACAGCACTTAGATTTGAGGGAACTGTGCGCCCAGGGAGCACAGATAATTTACACAGCTATCCAACGTCTGAATGGTGCATCCCGCAACCGGTGGGCCAGCTAGTGCACCCTTCTGCAGGTTTCCATGGAAGCAGTAGCGCCAAGCGGTCAGGCCGAGTGGGCCGTTTCATACTGCAGTCAGGGCTAGCCTCCGCTCAGCAAGGCTCACACCCTTGCTTCCAATAGGAATGAACAGAACCGGTGGCCATTTAAGGACACCAAAAGATAATCATTAGTTTACCATTCACATCGAATTGGCGCTTGAAATGTCTCTGTTTTAGAACAGAATAACTTTTATTTTCCAGTGAGTGAACTTCAGTTGTAGTTGCCAGCAGTAAAAAAGACAGACAGTGGGGCAGACCCACAAAACACAAACATGTTAAATAAAGACACTCAATTGAATCAGATGTTTCACATTATAGTGAAGGTATGAGTGGAGTGGAATACATTTTGATTATGATTAAAATTACTATTATTAGTAGTATGATCAAAATTGTATTATATTAAATATTAATTATGAGGAAAAATTTAGCATCAAAGGCAATAACAGTTCCTCATCGGCCTTTACTGGCTTGAGATATCCAATGTCATTAAGCAGTCTAACAGCTGTAGGGACAAAGCTGTTTCGGGCTCTTTTGGCTTTAAGGGGCAGGGACCTTAATCTTCGACCTGATGGAAGAGTCTCAAAGAGAGAGTTCAGGGGATGGGATGGAAGGGCCATTATCCTCTCTCCTTTTTTAATTGTACGCTCCTCATATGGATGTTTCAGCGGTTTTTGTTGTTTCCCTATGATTTTAGTAGCCTGTACTGTCACCCTCTCCAGCTTCAGTTGCCTGATTTCACTTAATGAGCCCAACCAAGCTGTTAGGCTAAAGGTCAGCACTGGCTCACGTCCAAATTCCTGAGTTTCCGGAGGAAATACAGCCTTGACTGACACTTTGCATACACTCGATGACAGTTTGCCTCAAAGGTCAGTTTATTATCTATGATGGTACCCAGATACCCTTTCAACTGTTTCGGCTCCGATGGTAAGGGGGCCTCAGCGGGGGGTTGATGGTGATTTCTTCAGTCTTCTCCACATTGAAGTCCAAGAAATTGACTTCACACCACTGTTGGAACTGGCTGACAGCAGACTGAAGCTTGTCATCAGAATTGGATGAGTCCACAATTACTGTATCATCCAAGTACTTCATGAACGTGATCTCAGGACAGTTGCTTCGGCAATCAGAGTGTGAATGACACTGGAGAAACTACCAAGCCTTGTGATGAGCCAGTCGAGATGGTCTTGGTGGTGCTGCAGTGGCCTTCATATCTAACCAACTGAGGTCTGTCAGTTAAGACGGACATTACCCAGAGTATAAGATGAGGGTTGAGGTTCATCTTCAGCAGCTTCTTAGCCATTAGGTTGTGGCAAGATTGTGTTGAACGCACTGGAGAAGTCTACAAACACCAGTCTGATGTAGGACTCTGGTGTGTCCAGATGGGACTGGAAAGTATTTTATGGGGGAAAGTATTTGAAAATGGACCGTGGAGTATATTCATATGTAACAAGGATAAATCAGGCTTAGAGCCTTTTGCAGGAGGACTTATATATAATAGCTCATTTCAACTAAATACTTGCCCTGGATTGAACTCTAATCAGAAAATCTTTTCAGCAGGTGCTTTACGTAGCTTTCACATGGTACTTATGTGTGGTATAATCAGTGAAGTAATGTAGTTTAGTTTTTACAATCTCTGACTGAATCAGATAATCTTCACCAAGTCTTTTGGTATATTTTATATGGTGCATTGATAGTCAAACTTGAAAAAAGCAGAAGTAACGCTTCCTAAAAAAAGGACTAAAGTCGCCTAAAGAAACCGAGTTCAAATTTTATACCTTGCCGACCTCTCCAGTAAAATAAACTCCCAACGACTGGCTCTCTTTGGTCAGAAGAAACTAAAAAAGGAGCCCATTGTTGAAGCACTCTGGGTACTGCCGTCTACACACAGACATTGTATCCCCTCCCCCACCCCGAAAACCAAAGGAACTGCTGTTTACAAGCTTGCCAAGGCCTTCATACTCAGACATAATCAGCGAGGTCAGCTGATGCGGCAGAAATTTACCCAGAGACCTCAGCTGCCCTGCCCTCTACATTTCTGACACATCTGACCATCACTGCATTTATTAACTTGCATTATTAAAAAAAAAAGTTTAGGATAACATTAGCTTTAAGACATCACCGCCATCAAGAATGCACAACATCACATTGGGGGGGGGCACCAACTATTGAGAGGCAGTTGACCCCATTCAGAGTTCACTCAGCAGTATCTGTTGTAGTTGTTTGACATGCCTTCACAACAGCCCTGAGAGGAGCAGTGTGGCATTCCAAAGATGAACTGCTCATTGGAGCACAGCAGTTGACTGTAGTCAAGGACTTTCAGCTGCTTCTGGAAACACCCCCGGCAACACGAGGGAGGCAGACAGGATTGCAAGAGCAGCAACATCGCACACTGTCCAACAGAACTAACTAGTTAGACATCAATCAGAATTCAGAAATACAGGCGTCTTTTCATTTCATCGCATTAGTTAACTTTAACTGGAGTAGCATAAATTAAGTCCAGTTTACGTTTTTTGTATTCACCGAATTTATGACTTTTAACAACTGCCATGAGTTCAAGACACACCATGTCTTCCAGGCACAAGCACGCCACACAGCTGTGTATTCCTCTCATAGCAGAACAGTGTACGTGTGTGTGTGTTTGTTCATTGCAGAATGTGGATCTTTGCTAGCAGTGATGCTACAATCAGTGCTTGTTTAGCGTGCAGTGAAAGAGCGACTACTGCACTGCCTGTTTGCCTCCGGTGAGATTGCTGAATAGATGTTCAGTGTCGCCATGGAGACGGGAGCACTCCAGTTTAATCATTCCTTCTCAACCACAGGAGAGGGAAGATTATGTACCACAAGCTCGTTTCATACACACTGCCATGTTCCATTTGTTACACGTTTTTTTTTTTAGATATGTTGTTGTTTTGCACTTAATTATATGAAATTAACAGAATTAAAATAATTTGCACATGCGGAATACGGCACACAAAAGACATGGTCGACGCTAACCATGAAATTAAAAGAAGTGGCAGATCTAATACAAATAGAATTAAAATGGCCCCTTGAATATAGAGGAAAAACAGAGAAAAACAGCAGAAAAGTAGCCAAGTGTCAAGGTTCAGACTTCAGAGAAAAAGAACCGTCTGTTTAAGGAAACTGTGACAGCCATGGCAGTCGTCTCCTCACCACAGCTGATCAGGAACATTAACCCTTCCGCACATACCCCCTAGTGGCCATGGTGCCAAGATTTCACTCAACTGAGATATTCATTTCTCCTGCAACCAAACTATGAGTGGAAACAACAAACTCCGTGTTTTATCTTTATTAGTACACGATTCGTGACAACTCTGCTGAACATGGAGTTTCTAAGGCCCCGTTCACACTTGCATTTTCGGACTCAACAACCGAAGTTATTAGCTGGAGTCGCTCATGTTCTGTGTCCGTACACACTTAATTTATTTACCTTTATTTATACAGGGTAGGTTGACTGAGCACACATGCTCTTTTACAGCAATGCCCTGTTAATGCCCCCCCAATTCGCATAACCTTCGTTACACACACATATTTAGAAGACCGAGAAAGCTTCCAAGTTGTTACAAGTATGAACGAGTAACAGGACTCAGTCCTGTATTTAGAACGCTGTCAAATTCATTTGTAATAGCGCAATATTTGCTCTGAACGTGAATCTCACATTTAAATTATCGCGCAGGTGTAAACGTGATCTCCAACGTCAACAGACATGGACGCGGCCACTCCGTTTTTGTTCACATTTGCAGAGAGAAGCCGGAGAAGACGTGCGTTTCCACATCTGATCTGGCAGCGAATGAAGCACCGTCAACTAAAGCTTCTTTTACGTCGCCCTTAGCATGCTCTATGGAACTCAGGGAGCGTTAATCATTGCGCATCTGCTACCAGTTGTCACTCCCGTTCTCGTCCACACTCGCACAACCAAGCGCATTTGCATAGGAACAGGAACTTCGGTTGTCGCTACCTGTTCCGAACAGGACTCGTTAGTAGTTGTCACTCTTTTTACCAAAAGTAATTGGACAAATTAACATAAACTTAAATAAAGTCATCATATTTAATATTTGGCTGCATATTATTTGCATGCTATGACTTCCTGATGTCTGTGACCCAACAACGTCAAAAAACTCTTGATATCCTATTTTCAGGTACTCTTACAAGCGATACTATAACCTCTCTGCATTTGAATGGATCTCTATGGGAACTGGAACTAGATTAAGCTGTAAATTACAAGGGAATATGGCACACATGGTTAGCTAAATGGCTGTAAGTCATCGAAGGTATCAAACGAGCATCACTCTGCTGCCAGATATGCAGTAGATATGGATGGATCACTTTAAGGGTTGTTTCTCTGGACTCATTTTCCTATTGAACTCTATGGAAAAATAAGTCAGGAGAAACAACTCTTTAAATTATCCATACATATCTATTGCATATCTGGCAGCAGTGATGGTTTGAGGCTTGTTTGAAACTTCAGACCCTTGATGACTTACAGCCATTTAGCCAACAATGTGTTCCCTACTATTCCCGTGTAATTTACAGCTTAATCTAGTCCCACCCCCCAATTCCCAGAGATCAATTCAAATGCAGAGAGGTTTTAGTATTGCTTGTAAAAGTACCAGAAAATAAGATGCCAATAGTCTTTTGAAGTTGTTGGGTCACAGACATCAGGAAGTTATGGCATGCAAAGGATATGCAAGCAAATATTTAAATTTATGTTAATTACTCTTGGTGCCCGAAAATGGGGACTACAGTAACACCGGATAATGTAATAAATTTTGATAATGTCATAATTTTTTCGCTTAAAGGCAGTTTATAATGTTATAACACCGGATAATGTAATAACTTGCCGGATAACGTAATAAACATGCTCACCGGATAACGTAATAACATTTTCCGGATAATGTAATGACTTGTGCAAAATGTGTTGACAAATGTGACACTTTTCTTTTTTTCCCAAGTATGAAACTTTTAGATTAAACATAAATACATTGATTTCACTATGTTATTACATTATTCATCAAAAAAGTTTTACTCACCGGATAATATAATAAGTTATTACATTATCCGGAAAATGTTATGTTATCCGGTGAGCATGTTTATTACGTTATCCGGCAAATCAAAATTTATTACATTATCCGGTGTTACAAGGACTATGTGTAAAAATGGCTACAATTGCTAAAGTAGAAATGGGATGAAATAGAAATAGTAGTTTGTAACATTATCAATGTCTTGACTGTATTTTTTTTTTAACAATTTAATGCTACCTTGGTGAATAAAAGTATCAAGTTCGTTCAAAAACATGTCTCAGTGATTCCAAACTTTTGAACGCTAGTGTTCGTACCCCAAGGTTGTGGGTTCAATATCCAGATGGAACACTGCTGTTACACCTTTCAGCAAGGTAGCCAACCTGAACAGCTTCAGTAAATATCCAGACAGCATCCGCTAAATGCCTACAATGTAACTGTAAAATGTCTCCCAATTGATAAGAGCTTCCTGTGGTGTCAATGAGAGGTCATGTTGAGCATCACCTGCATAGCAGTGGAGATTGGCATCATGTCTTGAGGAAACCCCTCAGGGGGATAAACAGAAACCCAAGCCGGAGAGCTTCCAATAGAGTCGGCGTTTACAGAGCCTTCATTAGATAATGATCCTCGCTTTTGACTAACAATCAGTCATTTAAATAAGGATCTCCTACTGTTAGCAAATTCCTTTCTGCTTGACTGTGTAAATGGGGCGGGGGCAGGGGGTCTTTCCTCAGCTTTTTTTTTTGGCAAGGCTGGGCTTGGGTAGTGCTTGCATGGAAGAACTACATTGATATTTAGTCTTTTAACAGATGCTCTTACCCACATGGACTTGCATAACTCGCATTCCTTTTACATACGATCCATTCAATTTATACAGCTGGATAAATACTGAAGCAATTCAGGTTGCTCAGGGGTGCAACTGCAGTGCCCCACCCGGGAATCAAACCTGCAAGCTGCAAGCCCAGATCCCTAGCCATCGCTAACCCTAGCCATCGCTAACCCTAGCCATCGCTAACCCTAGCCATCGCTCACCCTAGCCATCGCTAACACGGTTTTTATAAAAACCAAACACACACGCATCGCGTGCCTTCCAATTTTCTTTTAAGCAAAAAATATACCAAAGAACATACACAAGCTTAGCAAATCTGTTTATTGTACATACTCAGGAAACAAAACATAGCCAAAGGATGTTCTTGGGCGGTAAACAAATACCCATCATAGAAAAACAAAAAACCCCAGTGTGGCATCAACAAGGAATGTTTCTTTAAATTGAATGAGAATACAGGAACATTTCACAGAGAGCGGTGAGATCAGGCCTATCCTGTCCGCAGAGGTGTAAATCCAGGGGACATAAAGTAAAAGTCCTACCATACGTTTCTTCCACCCATAGACTCAGCCAGCTGATTTCACTATTATACCTCCTCGCTGAAGAATTGTGTTAATTAGCAAATCCAGGTGATTGGTGCAAAATACTGGGGAGGACTTTTACTACATGTCCCCTGGATTTCCACCTCTGCCTGTCCCTAAATCAGCCGTATGGGCTTTGACCTCCTCATAGCGTGCATGAAAGTCCCCCTCGCGAGCTGTATAGTCCTAGTGAGAGAGAAAGGACCCTCTCCCAGTAGTGGAAACCGCACCCACTGAAACACCTGCGAATCGTTACTTACAGTACCAAACTTTACCTCCTGAGAGAAACGGGGACTGACGCTACTTGTTGAGAATTTCTTGGGCTCCCTCTGCGCAGCCCTACAGTTTTAGGGGATGACGGGCCAGTATTTGGGCTGCTTGCGGTCGCAGTTCCTGTCGAAGGTCAGCTGCATGGCCGTCTCCATGCCCTGGATCTTGGCCGCCCTCCTCCCCGTACAGCTTCTTCATCTCGGCCCCCCGCCGCTCGCCCGGCCGGTCAGCGGGGGGCCGCGCTGTACCAGGAGGTTCTGTGGAGGTCGCGATCGGCCAACACGTACGCGCCCTCCTGCTCCGCCTGCATCTGCTGCTGCTTCTCTGCAAAGAACGGCGCCATTAATGCAAAGCACATAAAGTCAGGTGTTGTTATAAATTCCAGGGATAAGTGTGTATTATTGCAACCGCAGAACAAATACATCCTTGCACAATCATATCTGGCTAACAAAGACAGGTTCGTCCTGGTGTCAGTGATCGTTGTATACCACTGCAGAGAGAGCGTTCTCCTAAAGGCTTATTCAGACATTTGTATCTTCTTCATTGTAAACACTGTTTGGTTTCGGAAACTGGTTTTCAGCACGGCACTTACAATCCACAAAGTACTGATTGGCAAACGAGTTATCTTATTTATTTTTTTACATTTGGAATTTAGACCAAAGCTTGCTTTGTGCACAGTATGGGGATATATTGTGCTCCATCGGCAAGACGACTTCGCAGTCCACACAAAACACTGGTGACAAGTCATCGCGACTCAAGTCACGAGCTGTAGGACGAGGTGGTTGCCAGTTCAGATCCCAAGCGCATCACAGCTACCGTATTCTTGAACACAGCTAATTGCTTCAGTAAATTCACAGCTGTACAAGTCAATCATATTCATATTCACATCGGTTCACACCATGTCCATCCTAATTCAGGTAATTTGCACAGCCCCGTTCCCAGAAGAGAAAAACAAACGACGGCACAACTTAATTGAAACGCGCTGTAATTGGATCATCATAACCAATCTCCTGGAACAGACAATCTGTTGAAAGACTGCATGAAGGAATCATTTCTACGATGCAGTGTGAGTGTCTACCTGAAGGCTGCACTTATCAGTAATGTCTCTGGCCCATCCGCCACCCTGAAGCAACTGCTGCAGAAAAATTGGCATTTATTGCCTGGATTGAGAGTCGGAAGCATCATGTTCTTATAATAATGGCTATTTTAGAGACAATGCCATTATACGGTTTATGCTGTACATCGCTTAAAATGTCAACAGCTCAAAAACATTTTGTCTGGCTCATGATGAAGGAGAAGTGATATGGAGGCCGTGGGGTGAAATTAAAGGCTCCTGTTGGGTAGAGCACCGAAAAAACAAAAAAAAAACAAAAGGGTCTATCTAATATCTAACACCCCCCCCAGACTCCAGGTGTCATGTCAGCTGGGCCGGTTACAGGGGAACGGCTCTCAGAACTGAAAACACAGAGGTGTCGCTAAAACCCCTCTATCGCCAGGCAACGGACAGAGGCATGTCATGCCGGACCAGGAAGATAGGGGCCCACTTATTTCCCCCTTTCCTTTTCTCTGAGGGAAATAAAATCCTCAAACGGAGAGAATCGCTGCGCATAGAACGGCCCTGGGCGAGTTGGAACTACGGTCAGGAACCTTGGAGGAGTCGCGCCCTGAAGAGGGCGTGGCGATCTCCGTCCTACTGCCGGCTGACAGGGTTGTGCAGCGGTGATTCTCTAGCGGTTGCTACGGGGGGAATTGAATTAGAATAGGGGTTCAATTGGCTACTAAATTGGGAAAAAAATGGGGAAAAATCATAAATAAAAGAAAAAAAAGAAAAAAAAAGTGAAACAGTTAAAATCACAGCGAACTCTTACACGCAGTTAGTCACAACACATATCCGGATCTTAAAACAGCTATCATTTACATTCACCCAGAAAACCATGAAAGCAAGTTGATTTAAAATACGGTGCTATACCCCAATGGCTGATTAAAACCAAAGTACTACACTGAACTGAATTTGATTAAACAGACAGAACTATACAGATGTGATACTCAAAAGCCTGGGCACTCAAATCTGGTAGTTATTTACCATCTTGTGAGCAATTCCAGTATCCATCACTAGATGGAGGCTAAAAGCAGTTGGGTTTTGGCAAACGATCAATGATCACACTGAAACACTGAAAATACTTTACTAGCTTTACTGCTCTTTTGAGACAATTTTATTGGCTGAAAAACAGGGAACAATGTGTGTTTCAGTGCGTTTTCTAACAGGTCAGCCCATTTTCTTTATTCTGATTTGGCTACGGCAACAATGCCGCACTTCATTACAGAGACGTTTTAATAAAGATGGATACGCTGAATCCAAACTGAAACCAGAGGGAGGCAGTAAAAATCCTTACAAAACAGAAATAATAATTTGAACGCACATACAAAGTGGCATTAATAAATAATAAATAGGATAATGGATACACGGTTTTTACCAAACAGGAACAAAATGCAAGTTGTTTTTTTCTTAACCTGTAAAACAAATCGACTCAATGGTTTAAAAAGATCAGTTATTCAAGTATTAAAAAGCACCACACAAGTCTACCTATTTTTTCCCCATAGCAAGTGCTTTGTTTTGTCATTTTATACGTTTGTTCGCAACAAAAATTTTGGTTGACTTTACTAAGTGAACTGACGTGCAGTTTGCAGTAAGCACTGGTTCTTCTGGCCTGACTGGAAGATATTAGAAGAGAAGATTTGGGTCAGTAGATTTCTCCAAAGGTGATCTGAAGCAAAACCTCTATTATAACTATGGGTAATGTCAGGACCGTAAACCGATCGCAGAGTAGTTACTACAGGTAGATGAGTACAGTGGCTACAATCTGCTACAGGTAAATTGGCAGTTGACATGTATTTCAGGTACCCTGCCCATTTCTATCCAGTAATGTATACTCACTCAGCTCCTCCCGGTGCTTTTCTGTCTGTGCGAAGTACTGGCGCAGTTCCTCAGTGATCTCCATGTTACTGACATCACATTCGATCTCGCTGTCTGACCCCGTGTCCTGCTCGTCCGTCTCGCTCTCGGAACAGAGTTGGTTTCTGCGGGACGGGCGTTCAGAGGGCAGGCGCGCCCTGTTCCTCGCCCCTCTTCTGCCCGCCCCTTCTCCTGTGTGCCAGTCTGAGTAGCGCGGAGGGGGGGCCGAAGGGTCGGACGGGGGGAAAGGCGGGAAGGGGTATGCCATCAGTGCCCGTCTGTAGGCCTGTTTGTGCTTCTGCTGCCAGCTCATGGCCTGCTGATAGTGCTGCCAGTATCTATTGTACACGGGGTGGGTGAACCAGGAGAAGACCTCATGCTGATCCTGTTCACAACAAATGGAATAGAATAGACATTCAACAACTCACGAGACAACCTAATCAAACCAACCCACACACACAAACTCAGTTTCATCAAGATTTTAATGGAACAATTCAGGTCCTCGTTCAAGGCTGCGGCTATCTTGCTTGACGTGTTTCTAATCACATACATTCAGCACTCGAACCGATTTCCCTCCCTCCCTCAAACGTGCCACTACTTAAATTGAAAATGGGACATTCACCGCTATACTTCACGTTCTAAGCCTTAAAATGAAACAGAAGCACTGTGTGCCAGAGGCTTCCTTCGACTTCACAAATGATGCAGTATGTGGTGTAACGTTAGCGCCTTGAGCACCAAGATCTGGACATTGATCACAATAAACTACAGGCCACCACCCCGCCATACATTATACATTTTAGCAGAAAATCAGGTCATCCCGATTTCCCTGGATAATGCATTTGCTACACGGAGGCTACTCAAATGTCATAGTTTGGGATGGGATGGCAGATAGATTTTGTTAAAATGCATTGGTTATTTGTGAACGGTTTAATGACTGAAATCTCAACAAACTTAAACTTACCATGTCCTTAAGTTTTCCTGAGGAAATTATAAAATGTTACGTTACAGCTGTTCCCACAGCTAAAGTTACTAGATAGCGGGCTATATAACGTGTTACTTTTCCAAGCCAGCTTTGTTTGTCTGCAAACAGTACAAATCGCTATTGCTCGCTGCACAAATTAACGTTTATGATTAGCTAGTGTAACGTTAACGTTATTTGTCTGGCTAACAAACTCGACCCGTTACACTTGTGAAAACTATGTTAAGTCATGCGACAACAAACTGAATGATTTCAAACTCAGCACCATCTAGCAAACGAATTATGTGAAAACACTAAATCTGTGTATGATATTACAAAGTGATCAATAACGTTAAGAATTTGACTAGTTAGCAGCTCATATTAGCCAACAGTGGACGTTATATGAACTTGCTACTGCGTGCGAAATAGGACTATATCCGGTTCAACGCTCACAGCGTTATGAAACGTCCCACGTTAGTCCTACAATTCCCAGAAACCCTCACAAGAAGTGATTGTTGCTCTTCATTTTATATTCCATTACATTACCGCCACCTGGTGTAAAGAATTAAATTGCAGCTAATGTTGAATGGTATTTTTTTTTATCAAACTCAATTCAATGTGTAATAAATAAGATTTTAGATTTTCTTTCCCGCTAGATTTTGGAAACAGTTACAATTCCTCGATAACTTCCCCATCCTCTGATTTGAATAAACTGCACACCATCAAATGACTAAACACATTTAATAGATACTGGTTATAATACTATTCAAAATGTTGTCTTTGTAGTGTCTCCAAAACCGTTTCACCACCTGTCTGCCCTGCCTGCCTGCCTGATGAAGGTAGACACCACAGTGACAGTCAGTCGGACTCCTGCCCTTCTTTCTGCCCAAGAGAGAGTGAGCACAAGAGAGGGATTCAAATAAAGAGGAAGTATATCAAGAGTGGGAGTAGAAGAAGGGTGAGTGTGTGACTCCTATCACCTTGAAAACTGAAAACCAGGACAATCCTCCAAAATAAAATCAAAGTCTTGAAGTGTGTTCAAATATGTATCACTGTGTTATACAGTCACAACTGACATGTGCATTTCTGACTGGACAGACCTCAAAGCCAATAGCAGACCGAGACAGTGTTTGACAAGCCTTTGGTGCTGAGGAGTCAGAGACAATTCAAGTGATAACGGCGTCTCAGTCATTTGTATTTTTGAGGCTTTCTTCATTAACGTTTACAGTATTTCACAAATGTATACTTAGAGTATACATACATAGAGTAAAAAATAGGCTAAATGTATATGTGTTATTATCTAACAGTATTATCAATACTCTATCAACGACGAACCTTTGGCCAGATGTGCGCAAAGACAAAGAGCATCTGTAATAAGTATTTTATTTTGACTAGTCTATAAATATTTAGACAGTGGCTGCTGGTGATTGACACAGCTGACTACTGTCAGACAGCCATTTGGAAACTGTTTCGTCTTTACTACCGCTTTCATTTTTGGTCGCTTTCTATTGGGTTGCTCATTTTTGGTTAATTGTAATTAAAGTTTTAAAATTACTATATCACCTGTTATAAACATGATACATATGCTTTAAAATACAGATGCTAAATCATTACTGTTGCATACATCTTCATTCTAAACCAAATGGTATGGAAGGACATACATTGCTTTACCAGTTTGGGCATGTGTTTTACTTTTGTGGATTAATCAGAACACAAGGACATACAACTATCAATGAAAAAAAGATGCTTAATACGTTCTTTGAATAATACCTTTTTTAATTTAAATGGTTCTGGTCAAGCTATAATAGGAATTGCCTATAGGAAAATACAATCAAACTGCTTCGTACTGTAGTTATATTGAGCCAGACTTATTTGTATTATTGACATGAAAAATTTGATGTGCCTAAGCTCAGAGAACATGTCTTCCATAAAAATATGAAATAGAGGAGCGCAGAAAATTCTAAATATCAAAGCAGCTCCTATAGAGAACTCCGGACATAAGTAAAAAATAAATAAATAAATAAATAAATAAATAAATAAATCAGGCATTTTCAAGTGCAGAACATTCAAAAGAATATGTTTCAGCTGATATGCACATATTAAGTTGCTTGTGAATAAACACTTCTTTTCACAGCCCTTGAAAATTATATAATCAAAATAGGACACAAAACAGAACACAACCAAAAACACCCTTCCTCTAGCGCCATGTGAACGCTTCATCTCTGAGGGCACAATCCAAAGCCTGATTAGTGGGAAAAGAACAGTTTTCTGTACATTTAATTACAACAAGGGCAGAAATCTTTGGTTTTAACAGTTATTTGTTTCATGTTCTGCAGTTAATCAGTTCAGATCAAATGCTTCTCTCTCTCTCTCTCTTTTTTTTTCTGCCTGCCTCCCTCAGACAAACACTCTCTCCCTCCCTCACTCTCTCTCTCACACACTCTTTCCGTCTCTATGTCTCTCTGTGTGTCTGTCTCTCTCTCCTCTCTCTCCCTGTCTCTGTCACTCACCCTCTTCCCACCTCACTTCTAATCCACTTCCTCTTCTCCCATCATTCCTTTCCCAGCGGTACCCCACAATATTCAAATTTTTTCCCTCTGTACCCCATTTTCCTCCATTTCCTTCTGTCTCTTTCTGGCCAGCTGTCCTCTGTGCCCTTCTCTGTCTGACTTAGGACTGGTCAGTAGGGCAGAGCCAGCTGGCAGGGACCCACTGGGGCTCGTCCTGTGCACGACGGATGGCGGTCAGCAGCTGCACACATGAGTCCTGCAGCCTGTCGTTCACAATCACATGATCAAAGAACTGGCAGTACTGATGTTCCATCTTCCTCACCGCATCCTCCATCTCCTGGAAGTCTTCGTCCTGCAATAAGGACAGGCCAAAAAAACAGGATGAGATGCTTGTCACAGTCTGGCTTTAAACCACGCTAAGAAAATTACTGTTCTACCAATCACAGCCTAGAAACATTAGACCCCATTAGGAAATTCAAATCCAAGAAAAACACACACTATACAATTATTGACCTTTTGCCAAATGCCTGTAAAGTTACAGCTGTAATACGTGTAATTTTTTAATGTGACTACTAATTTAACTATTAGGCAGTGGTTCCTGGTGATTGACGTAGCTAACTGTACTGTCAGACAGCCATATGGAAACTCGCCAGACTATTTATTTGTTATTAACACAAAATTCTCTCGACCACAGAAATGGTAACTTCACCAAGTGAAAGCTTTAGCCTTATGCTTTCAACTGCTATTGAAAGCATAAGTTGTTATCACAGCTGCTGTTTGCAGGAGGCTGACCTGCTCAGTACATATTTAAGCAGTAGCTGGGCTCACTTTGAAAGGCCGGTTGATGTAGTAGTTGGTGATGAGCTGGGCGTTCTTCCTGGTCTGCTTCATACGGGCGGCGCTGGGAGGCTTCACAAAGATGATGTAGGCCTTGAGCTTTTGTGTCCTCACTGACTGAATGGCCTGGCAAGCACAGGATCCACAGTCAACGCCAGCCATTACTTCAGCGAAATATACCGCAGTCTCTATCCGTACAAACCACACACGACTCACATGTTGCTCTGTCCTTACAAACCACGCACAACTCACACGTTGCTCTGTCCTTACAAACCATGCACAACTCACATGTGGCTCTGTACTTACAAACCACACACAACTGACATGTTGCTCTGTCCTTACAAACCACGCACAACTCACACGTTGCTCTGTCCTTACAAACCATGCACAACTCACATGTTGCTCTGTACTTACAAACCACACACAACTGACATGTTGCTCTGTCCTTACAAACCACACACAACTCACATGTTGCTCTGTCTTTACAAACCACGCACAACTCACATGTTACTCTGTCCTTACAAACCATGCACAACTCACACGTTGCTCTGTCCTTACAAACCACGCACAACTCACATGTGGCTCTGTACTTACAAACCATGCACAACGCACATGTGGCTCTGTACTTACAAACCACACACAACTGACATGTTGCTCTGTCCTTACAAACCATGCACAACTCACATGTGGCTCTGTACTTACAAACCACGCACAACTCACATGTGGCTCTGTACTTACAAACCACACACAACTGACATGTTGCTCTGTCCTTACAAACCACACACAACTCACATGTTGCTCTGTCTTTACAAACCACGCACAACTCACATGTTGCTCTGTCCTTACAAACCATGCACAACTCACATGTTGCTCTGTCCTTACAAACCACGCACAACTCACATGTGGCTCTGTACTTACAAACCATGCACAACGCACATGTGGCTCTGTACTTACAAACCACACACAACTGACATGTTGCTCTGTCCTTACAAACCATGCACAACGCACATGTTGCTCTGTTCTTACAAACCACGCACAACTCACATGTTGCTCTGTCCTTACAAACCATGCACAACGCACATGTGGCTCTGTACTTACAAACCACACACAACTGACATGTTGCTCTGTACTTACAAACCATGCACAACTCACATGTTGCTCTGTTCTTACAAACCACGCACAACTCACATGTTGCTCTGTCCTTACAAACCATGCACAACGCACATGTTGCTCTGTTCTTACAAACCACGCACAACTCACATGTTGCTCTGTCCTTACAAACCATGCACAACGCACATGTTGCTCTGTTCTTACAAACCACACACAACTCACATGTTGCTCTGTTCTTACAAACCACACACAACTCACATGTTGCTCTGTCCTTACAAACCACGCACAACTCACATGTGGCTCTGTCCTTACAAACCACACACAACTCACACGGTGCTCTGTCCTTACAAACCACGCACAACTCACATGTTACTCTGTCCTTACAAACCACACACAACTCACATGTTGCTCTGTCCTTACAAACCACACACAACTCACACGGTGCTCTGTCCTTACAAACCACGCACAACTCACATGTTACTCTGTCCTTACAAACCACACACAACTCACATGTTGCTCTGTCCTTACAAACCACGCACAACTCACATGTTGCTCTGTCCTTACAAACCACGCACAACTCACATGTTGCTCTGTACTTACAAACCATGCACAACGCACATGTTGCTCTGTCCTTACAAACCACGCACAACTCACATGTGGCTCTGTACTTACAAACCATGCACAACTCACATGTGGCTCTGTCCTTACAAACCACGCACAACTCACATGTGGCTCTGTACTTACAAACCATGCACAACTCACATGTTGCTCTGTCCTTACAAACCATGCACAACTCACATGTTGCTCTGTCCTTACAAACCATGCACAACTCACATGTGGCTCTGTACTTATGAACCACAAACAACTCACATGTTGCTCTGTTCTTACAAACCACGCACAACTCACATGTGGCTCTGTACTTACAAACCATGCACAACTCACATGTTGCTCTGTCCTTACAAACCATGCACAACTCACATGTGACTCTGTACTTACAAACCACGCACAACTCACATGTTGCTCTGTTCTTACAAACCATGCACAACTCATATGTTGCTCTGTCCTTACAAACCACGCACAACTCACATGTGACTCTGTACTTACAAACCACGCACAACTCACATGTGGCTCGATGTCAATGACACAGATCTTTCCGCTGCCCAGCACCTCGCTCACCGCATTAACACTGGTGCCGTACATGTTGCCTTTGTACTCTCCATATTCCACAAACCTGAGCTCAGAAACACAAGAAAAGCTCAGAGGTGCAAGTGACTAAATACGGCTCAAAATATTACATAAGGAACACAACCTTACAGTTGTTTGATAAATCTGCATGTGGGGCGGCAGAGTAGTTAGTTCAATGTTAAGCGAACTGGTCTTGACACCTAAAGGTTGCAGGTTTGATTCCCAGGTAGGACACTGCCATTGTACCATTGAGCGAGGCAATGCTTCAGTATATATCCAGCTGTATAAACAGATACTATGTAAAATGCAATGTCGTGTAAATTGCCCTGGATTAAGAGCGTCTGCTAAATTCCTGTAATGTAATGTAAGCATACACATTTGTCCGGCCAAAAAGGCCTCATTAAGACAAAAAACTGTGAGGAGGACGGGATGGATGGGCTACCTGTGGTTGTACACCATATTCTCGAATAGCTCTTTGTTAATGAAGTGATATTCCCTCCCAGACTCCTCGTACATTTTGGGCATCCGTGTCGTGTCTGGAGATGAAGGGGAAAAAAAGACAGAACAATTTAACACACCACTGTAACTCTTCATTTCCAATATCCAAGCCACAAACACAATACAGGTCGGTACACTGGGTATGTAAGTCATAAAACTATGGGACAAAGAGAAAATAAATACATCTGAATACCACAAAAGCAGAAACCTCGCACTTTAAAACTACACAAACAGCCCCTTGCTGTGTTCCAAATCTTGACCCCAGGAATTGCCCAAGACAGGGGTACATACGTGGCACTGCCCCAGAGAAGGCCTTGGGATTTATTTCGATGAGCCTTCTACGAAGTTCATTCACTCCTACACCAGACGGGCCTGAGAGAGGGACATGCATTGCATTACTGGAGCGTCATTTCCCCCACATACACGTGCACACGCACACATTTACGCATGTGCACGCACACACGTACGCACACACACACACACACACACACACACACACACAGAGAGTCACACTCTAGCGACGGTAATGGCACAGCAACCAGGCCACCAGTCTCACCCACGAGGGCGATGAGGCGGTTCGTGTCCTCTGGATGTCGCTGGTAGCGCACCACCTCCTCGTAGGGATTGGCTAAGGCGCTGTAGCAGCTCCTGGGACAGTGGGAGTAGCAGGGCTGCTGGTGGATGCTGGTGTGAGACCTCTTCCGACACAGTCTCAGACTGCGCCGGAATCCCGCTGTGCCAACAAGCATTCAATCAATCAATGAATCGCCCGTTTGATCAATCCACTACTCAATTCATTGGGTGTTTTCTTAAAATTGTATAATTACTTAGTCTCCTTGCACAAGGAGAGGAGAAATACATTTAAGACTTTAGCCATAGAAGTGGCATTCACTTTAATGAAGAAATAAAAAATACAAATATTTGCATTTAATAATAATGATGTCAAAATTTCCATTGCAACAGCAAAAGCTTCAACAGAATACTGTACCGAGATAAATGCCCTCCACGTTGCGGCTGAATTCATCCTCTTCAGCAAGCATGAAGACAGTAAGAATCGCAGCGTTACGAACATTGATACCGAAACAGCATCAAAGCTATAAAAGACTCTTATAAATGGCTGACCCTGAAAGTACAAAATGTACTATAAATGGTCACAAGAGTAAGACAGGGAAAAAAGGAAACAGTCAGAAAATGGAGGTCAAGTTGAGAGAGAAAAATGTTCACCTTCTCTGAGCTCCTCTTGAATGCCAAAGTGATAAAAAAAAGATATGACGGATTTAAATGTGAGGGATTCAGATGTGAGGGATTTAAATGTGAGTGATTCAAATGTGATGGATTCAGATGTGAGGGATTCAAATGTGATGGATTCAAATGTGAGGGATTCAAATGTGAGGGATTCAGATGTGAGGGATTTAAATGCGAGGGATTCAGATGTTAGGGATTCAAATGTGAGGGATTCAAATGTGAGGGATTCAGATGTGAGGGATTTAAATGTGAGGGATTCAGATGTTAGGGATTCAAATGTGAGGGATTCAGACGTGAGGGATTTAAATGTGAGGGATTCAGATGTTAGGGATTCAAATGTGAGGGATTCAGATGTGAGGGATTTAAATGTGAGGGATTTAAATGTGAGTGATTCAAATGTGATGGATTCAAATGTGAGGGATTCAGATGTGAGGGATTTAAATGCGAGGGATTCAGATGTTAGGGATTCAAATGTGAGGGATTCAGATGTGAGGGATTCAAATGTGAGGGATTTAAATGTGAGGGATTTAGATGGCCAGAATCTACATATCTTCATCTATCATGCTGGTCCCACTTTATAACCATGTAATGTGTTCCCATTTGGTTAATTTTCTCTACGAAAAAAGAAGTGTTTATTCTCTATTTCATATTAAACTGTCACAGTCACTGCTGAATGCAGGGAGAGATTTCACCAGAGACAATACTCCTTCAAATAATCATCACTATCACATAGAGTCCACAGAGATAATGACAGCTTTGTTATTATTGCTGTATTGAGCATTGTATTATAAAGTAATATGCCAACATGTTAAGATCCCAGCAATCCGTTTGAAACCTGCATAACACATGTATGCCAAACCATTAAGATAAAGACTTACCTACCAGATTCAAAAGTTTCTTCATCTGCAGGAAAAGGAAATGGGGCCAAGTTGAATTCTATTTTCCATTGAAACTGTATACATGATGTGTTTACAACTATAATATTGTAATTTGAGGATTGTACAATAGGACTCACTTACCTGTTTCAACACACTTGTCATCAATGGCCATCATATCTTCTTCTGAAATGGAGAAAACAATTAGCCTCCAGTAAAATACAAATAGATATGATGCTTTACACCTAAGAACCATTAAAAACGGTTTAAAAACGTTTTTTTTCTCCAAAAAATGGACACACATGACTTGGCATCAGCCCCGATTTGTATGCAGCAATGAAATCATTTACTCACCTTCATCAACAGTGCTCACTTTAGATCAGCAGAGATGAGGGAAATAAAACAAGGTATTTGCAATATGTATGATAAACTGAAAACCTTTTCACATTAAGTTCTAAAGTGACTGTTACTGAGCACATTACTTCACACCTGATTTACATGACAGAGCATATTACAAAGCACATTGGGAATTTTTTGAGTCATTAAAAACTGAAGGAATAGATGGAAATGAAATACCATTAGAAATTATACCAGATGGGTAGCCACAGGCCTGGGATCACAGGCCTACCTAATGAAATGGCTGAAAAAATATACTTTTTCATTTTCATTTTTTAAGATAATGAATTTCATGTGTGCTCGTCATCATTGCATTGTGGCCAAATAAAACTTTGGAACATCAAAAGTTACTGTAATGTTACGCAGTAAAAAAAAGAAGCCTATAATAGCCTACTGCAGCAGCCTAAGGTTTTCATCTGTCTAATTAGTTTGTGACATGTTATCTGAACAAGTTTCTGTTACCAAAGTTAGTCAGTAAAAAAGCAAATACCATCACTAAATATTTCAAGAAACCTGGATTGGAGGAAGAAGTGTTATGTGAAAGTGAGGATCGTTAGCTTAAACCAAAAGGAAACAGAAGCGGCTGGGGAAGGAACCGCCAAGTTGACTGCCACCTGCCCAAGTCAGGCAAGCTCGGGTTCAGCTATATTTTTCATGCCCGCCAACCGCCATGGCAATGTTCCTATAATGTGGTCACTAAAGGTGCTGTCTTGTACGATAACAGGTTTTTAATGTTTGTGACTTATAGAGATGTTGTAAGTAAAAAATCAAGTTTGTTTACATAACCTTTTCACTTTTTAAAGTTGTATAGCTGATGATTTTCTGCCTTTGTGAGGGCATGTTATATTGCAGGATGCTTGACGGTATGGGTTTTAAGTTGGTTTTGTTTTTCCCTCGACTCTGTTGTTTACGTCTCAGCCGACCGATTTTAATTCAGTTATTTCCTCTTAATTAGGACTAATAAGTTGTGCCTGTCATGTGCGGACACGCGCTTTATAGAGAGAGGTTGCATTGTTGTTTTGGGTTTATGAGAAACCTGTGCTCTCCTTGTTGTGTACTAAGTTGTGCTTTAATATTGATTTTTTTTTTTAATAATAATAATAATTGTGTTTTATACCACCATAAGGCAGTAGAGTTGGAATACCAGTAGTTAGGACAATGCCTGCATTATCATTAGCAATACTGTAATGACATAGGAATAGGATAGCTCCAAGGAGCGCGGGAGCAGGTCATAATGTGTCCGAAAAAACCTACCTAGTCGGCCTACCCACTTTTTCACAGGCCTGCCCAAAATTTAATTTCTGCCTACGCCACTGAATTATACATTATATTTCAGAATCATTGAATTATGAATGGGAATAAAATTATTTTCAGATTGCACACTAAAGGGAATGCGACACAGAATCACTGGTGCGCATTACACACTCAGGTGAATGTTACAAACATATAGTGACACTGAAGGGGATGCTACACAAATATTGTGACATTTCGCACCGAAGTGAAGGTTACAAGGGCACCTTCTGTTCAGCTAAATTTGTTTCATACTGCTTGGCTACCATGCACCTGTTGGTCTGAAGCTTCAGTTAAGTAGATAAATAGGATTACAGACAGGCGATTGCAGTCTTAAATTAAATTACCTGTCTTAAATTAAAAGATGTTATCAGGTAAAGGTAGGAGTATCAGGCAAGGAATCCACAGGTGGACAGATGGACACACAGACCAGCTACAGTTTTTAGCCATTTTTCACTCACAGGTTTTGATGCAGGTATGAGTTTGGAGAGGTTGCGACCACCAAAACTCTTTCTGTTTCCTGAGCAGAAGGCAGTAGAGAAGCAATCAGAGGAGAGACAAAATTCAGTCACACAAACAGGCACAGACATTGATGCACACACAAACACTAACATGTACATACAAACACAATCATGCACGGACATTGATGCACACACAAACACAAACATGTACATACAAACACAAGCATGCACGGACATTGATGCACACACAAACACAAACATTGATGCAGGTAGCTGGGCGCAGCCAAAGTATTTTCACGTGTTATCATTTCACACTTTGCGGGTGATCAACTAAGAGTCATTATGTAAATTAGTCCAGCCACAAACAGCCATATTTAAATGAGAGATTTTGCGTGTTTGGAATGGTTACACTGTAAAAAAATATCCTGTAATGCACTCAAAATGCGAAAATAACAATGTCAAACATATGGTGGAGTGGAAAAACTAAGGTACATATTTGAAATATTACAAGCAGTAATACTTACATATCAAGGAGGAAAATCTCCGTCATGTCAGTAGGCATATTCTCCGATAGAATCAATACTATAGTATCTTCTTCTGACCCATGCAAAATCCATGTAAGCAAGCATCTCTAGCTATGCTGACGAGTTGGCCAAATTAGTAAAAACTTAGCAGGAAAACAACAATTGCGCCTTGGTGAGCAAATGTACATTCTAAGTTGTTTGTGTAAAACTAAACTAATAAAACTAGAAAAGCTGTTACGCCCGGCTGTAATTTATTGTTCAAAGCATCCAATAAGACATTGCAAACACCGTTGTGAAGGTTATAATATCCTATATTGGATAAAAGAGTTGTCAATGAAACCAGAATGAACTGGAATGCATGAGACAGGTTTGTACAGCATGCAGGGTTTTACGTGTGGGGTTTCAGAAGGGGTACTAGCATTATAAAGCAGCGTGTATTTCTCAAACGGATTGTCCAAGACAATAAATTACCACTGAATCTTGAAAGGGAAATCTCTGTGCGTAAAACTAATGGTAGGATTGTATATTTATTTTATATTTAGTAGTAGGTACTGACAGTAGTGGTATAATTATACAAGTCTTGCTGCAATGACAGCCGTCATCTTATCGATTATGTGTCTTTTAATACCTACTTTCCATTTTACTAAAATCCACACGCAAATACCTTTCCCAAACTTGCTTTCGGCCTTAGTAAATCACTTTACACAAGCTAAAGTAATCTATTTGCATGACCTCCTCCCACTATTTCGTGAAATAATGTAGGGACGCCTAATTTTGCATATTAATTCAGGCTAACCAGGAAAATCCATGTATCTTTCGATTTTAACACAAGCAGTCCTTTTTGCATCTCGTTAGTTGATGACCTTGGACAATTTCTTTGCAGGCGGTAACAGTTTTACACTAGATTTTGTGCACACAAACCTTTAGTAACTCGACCCCTTGGTATTCTTACACAGGCAGCTGTATGTAGTTGCTTCCTTGTGACTTTGCTGACAAAAAATAAACTGTCACGTCATACATCTGTTGGTGGAGATTGGCAGTGACCCTGTGCTCTCCTCACCTCTTCAAGAGACTAGTGGAGGGGATGAGGCCAGCACAGCATGATGTGCTGGGTAGTTTTTTGGCCTGCCACCAGAGGGTGTCTGTCTGGTCCACAATCTCCAGCACGTCCCCCTTGTGGAAGCTCATTCCAGCCTCAGCGCAGGGGATGGCTGGGTCCTGCTGTGGGCAGTAGTCCGCCATTGCTCTCACATACAGCTGAGGGGGAGAGAGTGGCAGCCAGGAGAGAAAATATACATCATAAAAAGAATAATGTTCAAACCAGGGGTTACACTGAACTGCGGTTTCCAGTGGGTACAGTAGAAAAGATGGGGGCAAAAAACCACCATAGGAATGCTAGTAACATATTAGTTAAAGTGCTGAGAGCCTGCTCACCGTTGTCTGGCTGTTGACTGGCCGGTCTGAGATGGGAACCACTTTAAACATTATGGTCCCATGGGAGCGTGCCTGCATGTTGGAGCACATACAGCCCAATGTGCATCAGTGCGTGGTCTGAAGAGAAAGGCAGTCGTGACATGCTGGTGAAGTGATAGATTCTAGGAAACTTACCAGGATCTGTATGATCTGCTCTGGCTCTAGACCTTCCACAGAGAGCCCATTCACCTCTACCAACCTGTCCCCTGCATACAGCAACCCTGCCAGTGATACACACACAAATACATGTTTAACACACGTCATATACATCAGAACATCCCCACAAGTGCACGTACACACACACACACACACACACACACACCAGTCATATTCTGTACTGCAGACCTGCCCCATAAACTTACACATGCACACACGCACCTCAGACCTACAGACACAGATCTCTGGTCACACAGAGTCCTGCGGTCATAAGAGATGCAGGTACAGTAATCAGTAATCCAGCTGGTGCAGTCACGCGGTTTCAAAAGTTCAAATAATCAGGGGAAAAAAATGAAAGTGTGTGAATAGTCTGTTTAACTCACCACTGCGATCAGCCAGCCCTCCATGTATCACTCTCGCTATAAAGATCTCACCATTCACCTCATGTCTTCTTATCGTTGCTCCCTGAGAAAACAGACAAACAACAAAAGACTCGTGTGACAACACTTTTCTGTCCAACAAAACACAGGCATCGGTACCTTTGAGGCAGGTCAGCAAAACACATTCATCTATAAATGAAAGATGGGTAGAAGGTGGAGTAACAGTGATGCCAGATGGAGACTTAATTGTGTTTACTGTACGCAAAAATCTTCACCCTATAAAGAATAACTCAATTGAAAAACCTCACCCAAATTGTTATTTATTTTTTGATTACGGGATTGGTTCTACATTTTATATTGTTAAACAAGGAACATTGGCTTTATTTTTTTTTAAATAATAAAAATTAGTGAGACAAATGGTTCTACATGCAGTTAAATGCCTGGTAAATAAATGACAAAAAACTTGTGAGAAACCACAAGACAAGACTAAACACCTAAACACAGTCACAGTCACAGACAAAACTAGTCATGAATGAAATAAATGGCACTGAATGGCATGAAATTGTGAAATGGAAATCATCTTTTCTGAAATGGCAAAGGAGGCAAGGACTCGCCTCTCTCACCAGCATCAAAATAGCCCTTCAGAGTTCAGGATTTGTGGAGGTTTTTTTAATTCATTTAAATATCTTTGCTCAACTTCCACACACTGTGTCAGGCCTCAAAGCAGCCATCTCCTTATTTTAGCGGGAAAAGAGAGATATTTGAGGGAGGATGTATTGCGATGAGACCGAGCCAAGAGAGAGACGACAAGAAGGCAGGCCAGAGAGACGAGGCAGCAGGGAGGAAGGAAGGATTACCACGCCGATGCTTAGGCCCATTTAGGATGAAAGGAGAGCTGAGCACAGGTTGTGTCCAAGAGGGCACACACCGTCAATAAAGCGATGCCATTCGCAGACAAACGAGCCAACAACTGAAGGATGAAAGATGGAGAAGTTTCCACGTGGAGAAGAGTGATGCAGTGGAATGAAAGGCGGACATTCTACAGCACAGCACACCCAGCCATGACAAAAGGGTCACATGATCCCAGCCGTGACAAAAGGGTCACATGATCACAGCCATGATAAAAGGGTCACATGATCGCAGCCATGACAAAAGGGTCACATGATCACAGCCATGAACAAAAGGGTCACATGATCACAGCCATGAACAAAAGGGTCACATGATCACAGCTATGAACAAAAGGGTTACATGATCCCAGCCATGAAAAAAGGGTCACATGATCACAACCATGACAAAAGGGTCACATGATCCCAGCCATGAAAAAAGGGTCACATGATCACAACCATGACAAAAGGGTCACATGATCACAGCCATGACAAAAGGGTCACATGATCACAGCCATAAACAAAAGGGTCACATGATCACAGCCATGAACAAAAGGGTCACATGATCACAGCCATGAACAAAAGGGTCACATGATCCCAGCCATGAAAAAAGGGTCACATGATCACAGCTATGACAAAAGGGTCACATGATCCCCAGCCATGACAAAAGGGTCACATGATCACAGCCATGACAAAAGGGTCACATGATCACAGCCATGACAAAAGGGTCACATGATCCCACCCATGAAAAAAGGGTCACATGATCACAGCCATGAACAAAAGGGTCACATGATCACAGGCTGACAAAAAACGGATCAGATGAACATGTACGGAACAGTCAACATGCACTCTCAGAAATAAAGGTACAGTGGAGGTACATTTTTGTTCTCTAAGGAACAAATTTCCCAAATGTACTTTGAAAGTCACAATTTTCTATTTGGGTACCAATAAGTACCTTTTCAAGCAAAAAAGGTACAAATTAATTACGTATTGCTGGCTAGGGGTACAATTTTATGTACCTATACGGTACGACAAGCATTTGTACATTTTTTTCTGAGAGTGTGGGTAGGCTTGGACAGGGCAGGAATGTACAACCAGTCAAACTCACGTTACACATCTGATCCTCTCAGATTATCTGATACGGAGCACCTTCACCAAAGTGCAGACCAACTCATCTTAGATCTAACAGGGACAACAAAGAGAATGTGCGAATGCAAAACAAATCCAAGGACTCAATCATCTATAATAGAAATGGCAACATTATTGACATATGTAAAGCCATTGAATCACATATTATGTTCCAACTGAGGCTTTGTGTTCATAAGCTATGACAGCGTAGCACACCACCGTTTATTGTAGTCATATTTTAGCTCAGGAAATGAGGAATGAAACAAATGAAAAACTAGTTTGAAGAAGTTGAGCCTGGGTTCTGTATTGGCAAAATGAAATTGGCTGTCAGATAGATTAAAATGAATCAAATACAGTACCTGGCAGGCACCCGGATGCTAATCGACTGTCTCAGCCCATGACTGCTATTCTGCTGCAACGTGTAGATGAACGGCATAAGGAACGATGATTAAAAGGACGACCAATGTTTTCTTTGGCTTGGCTGCAGCCGCTTCAAGTGCACACAAGTGAACACGCAGCCATGGATAATTTTGAGCCAAATCTTAGAAATCATCGTACATTTTTACAAATTCTTGCCCGTTTGACGGGAAACCACCCCGGAGAGGAGACGGCTGTTTCTTCAAGTGGATGAGAAACAGGTTGTGGGTGTAAAAAAAAGGGAAAGGAGAAAGGGGAACAGGAGCTGGCCTTATTTTTTCTTCTTCTTCTCCTTCTTCCCAGAGAGAAAGCCCTTCTTGCTGTGATTGGCAACAGGCTTGGTGCCCAGCAGCCCGTTGGAGAGGTGGGACGGGGTGTTGGCGTGCCGAAGCGGGGATCCGGGCGAGACCTTCTTTTTCAGCCCGCTTTTCGGTGAAGCCAGGCCGGACTGAGGCTGGGAGCCCTTACCCGGCGACAGGGCGGGGCTGTCCGTGTAAACGCAGAACGAGCTGGACGAGGACGAGGAAGAGGAGGACAGGAAGCGCGCGCGACAGGAAGTGGGTGTACCGAAGGGCGTAGCGTGGGGCGTGGCGGGCGTGGCGGGCGACCGGCTGGCCACGATGAGGCCCCGGAGCTTGTCCACCACCTCCATGAGCAGACTCAGCGCCTGCGCGTTCTCCTGCACGCTCTCCGACATCATCTCCGTCGCCGCCGCCATCTTCTGCCCCAGCAGGCGCACGTCGTCCGAGCTGCGCTCCATGGTGGTGGCCGCCGTGTGGACCGTGGACCGCAGCTCGTCCAGGCTCTCCTGCTTGGTCAGCTCCGCGGCCGGGCGGCGGGCGGGGTGCAGAGGGCTGGGCTCCACCCCACTGCGGTGATGCATGGGGCTGGGGGGCGCCGTGTGAGCATGCTGGCCGTACCCCGAGGGCTCCCGGGGTGCACGGGCGTGCTGGTAACCCCCCACGCTGGAATAGCAGGCGGGTAAATAGGGGGTGCCCACACTGAAGGGCTGGTACGGCAGTTTCCTACGAGGCAGCGGCGACAGCGGACATCCGTTTTCTTCTCCGCTGTCGCTCTCCTCAATGTTGTCTCCAAATTACAAAAGAGAAGCGGAGAAGTTAGTCAGTGAAGGAAAGACAAACAGATGCATACAGTGTTGAGATCAAATTTCTATTCGATTTGCCTCTGCGCTTGCGTGTGCGTGTGCGTGCGCGTGCGTGTACGTGTGTGAGTGGTCATAGCTTGTGCATTAGCATTGAGTTAACTGCAGGAAAATTAACCTTGCCACCTGAACTTGACTTTTAATAAAGCTCTGAATTGAATCCATACCATAACTCATTACACAGTTCAGTGTGCGGCTGCAGGCCTAAAAGGGTAAAATAGTAGGCTAAACAAACATTGTGTAATAGTACAGAGATAAACAAGCTATTTACAGATCAGTATGCATTGTCAATTTATAGATCGTTTTAACTCATTCAGGGGGCGACTTTAGTCGACAAAAATACGAATGGTCTAAAGTGCCGAGGGCGACTGAAGTTGACCACAGCCGTCTTTACTCTGCTACACCGATAAAGAATTGTGGATTTGAGTCGGGAAAAATTAAACAATGACCAATTTACAATTACGTTCTTTTACTGTCTTTTACCTGGATTTGCTCTTTTTTTTACGTGGTTCTAGATGTAAAAAGATGTTTAAGTTATATTTATCCCATGTTTAAAAGAATAAACCTCATGCGACATCTAACCATCTAAACCAACATCGAGGCGTGGGAATAACGTGTCCCCGTCAATTTGTACCAACACGTCTTCTGCACCAGTGACCAAGAATATAAAGAAATTCACAATCAAGTAGGCAATATAATTACTGCTATGATACTGTCTCAGTAACAGGACAAAATTAACAAACACAGTGAGATACAGATCATCACTGTATCTCTCTGCAGCGGGAGTAAATTACACGGTATCAAAACCAAATTGGCATAAGCGAAGGCTCCACTGGAACGAAATTGGCGTTAACGTTACAAAACTTGCTGTTTTGTTGGTTCTGTTTTTAATTAGTCCCTCACACCACAGATTTTAGCCTACGTTATTTTTGCCTCAGGATAACTGTTTGTGTGAAATGGTTGATACAAAGTAACTTACGTGGACACCAGTTATTATGTTTATTGATAATTTTTAGATATCTATAGTTATGCAAGAGCTGATTTTTATGGAAAACTGTTTTCACTATTATTACACATCACCAATGTAAGAGTCATGTTAACCAAACTAAGAAGCACTGAAAATAAATTATTTATATTTCCACCAATATTGTTTGACATTGTTCTAATAGTGAACTGAACCAGAAGGTGTTCTATTTAGTGCCATCTATCCTCATTAACAAAGCATTCTGCATGTTTAATATGTAAAATAATGTGTTTTATTAGAAATTTGCAGGATCAATTGACAGGATCAATCTAAAAATTTAGAATGTCGGCAGCCATATTGGCTTGGCACTGCTGAGGCTTAGTGTTCCAGAACACTCTGGCATTGAATGAGTTAAATAAAGAATGACAGTGTTTAGGGATAGTTTTAAAGGGAGGGAATGTCATGTAACGCCCTTCCTTGCCTAGTCCAAGAAATCTTGCCTTGGTTCTTACCAATGAGGACCGAGCTGCAGACGGACGGGGCGGAATGGTAAAGTCCGTCCTCCCAGAGTGCACTGCTCTGCCGACATACTTTACAGCTGCCGTTGGAACCGTAGAGGGGCGGCGGGCGGGGCAGTGGGCGGGGCCGGGTGGGGAGCGGGGGAAACAGGTGCTCAGGTGACACATAACTGCCCCTGCAAGCCGTAGCCCCCCTGGTCACTCGCTCCAGAGACCCCGCCCTCCTGCCCGACACCAGCTTCTCCTTGGTGAGACGCCTCAGCTTGTCCCAGCGACTCCGCGACGCCCCTCCGACACTCCTCTTGTGCAGGAGAGACAGTGATTGGGTTACATCAGGAGTCCGGCCCAGCCAATCACAAACCAAGCACTCATGGTTCAATACGAGAGGAGGAGCCCTGCTGACACCATCAGGACCAGGCCTTGGATGTACAGCGACTCGGTCAAAGTGCCGCCCGAACCCCAATCCCACGTGAACCTTAGAACCAACGTCAAACCAGCAAATCTGAAAATATTAGGTATTTACGGTGTACGACCTTGGTCGTATGTTTTGCTCCTGTTTATTTGTTTATGTATGCGAGTTTCTTTTAGGTCCATCTCTGCTTCCGTCCTCCGTCACCCAATGTACTCCGCCCCCTTTGTCCTGATTGGACCATGCCCCTTTGAAAAGATGCGCCATTCCATCGTTCGGGAGACCATATTCTCATTTGCTATTTGATACGTCGACTTTGATTGTGAAAACATGTATGATGTGTTTGTTTTGCCTTACCCCTTCCTGATCTATTCGCCGTTTGCGTATGATCCTTGTTGTTTTCTCTGATTTCAACCTATTCCCTTTTGTTCTGTTTGCCTAGTGCTCGTCTCTTGACTCCAACTTTTGCCTATCCCCTTTGCTCTGGTTGCTATTGCAGACTATTGTAAATATTGTATTCGTACAGAGTGTGAAAATATTTGTATTTGTATATACTGGCATTCACTTGTGAATGTTGGGACGTAGGGAATCTGACACCGTTTCTTTTTGTTACCCCACCGTTTTCACTCCGTTTGATAGATCAGGGAAGAAGTGTGTATTTATTTTCTTTTCTGTTGGTAGGTTAGGTAGTCCCGTCTCAAGTAGTGTGTTGTTGTTATTTTGGCCTCGTCAACTCCCAATTAATTCCCAAGAATCGCATTTCACACAGTTTTGTTCTCGCCTACTTTCTTCTGTTACGGCCTGACCCTAGACCGGATCGTAACAATGGGGTGGAGAAAAAACCTTCTATCTCCATCTTTTATTATTATTTTCTCCAGGGCATACTGAAACTCATCCAACATGCACTGTAAATATCTAGTCACTAAATAAAATATATTAATTGATTGATTAACCCATAATTAACATTTGTAACAGGATTATACCATATGTCTCAGAACCTTATAATACTGGTAGGAATAGATAGAAACAGGTTAGATAAGCGTCCCAGGAACTTTATTTTATAGGAATATCATTACATCTTTGAGTAAAATGCTAATTGATGGCATCCAAATTTGCCATGTTCACTGGGTAGTATTCAGATAAAATTCTGTCAATATTGTTTCCAACATCCGATGTGTACCAAACGTTTCCCAGGTACAGATTAAAACATGGGGAATCCAAATAAATGTTTGAAATCCATCCAGGGACCACCCAGACCCTACTGCAGGCCCACACCCACAACCACTCTGTAGTACAAGTTCTCTATGCTCCAGAGGTTTTAGGAAGATATATTTTGGAGCACAGCTTCTTCAACCTTTCTAATGCATTCCCTGAAACTATGGGAATGGTTATTTTCCCCTGTCCTGAGTAATGAGTCATTGAAGTATGTAATTTCTGTTTCATTATCTATTAGGGTAGTACCTGTTTCTGACCACTAAATGCCACTGTTTTGACTGTCCAATAGAATATAATTGGTACTGAGGAAAGCAGAACATACTAGAATGTATCAATCACCAGGTTAAATGGCTTCAGATAAGGTTCATTACTACTCAGTGAAGGAGATTGGCACAGGCTTTTTATTCTCATGGGTTTAACATTTGTAAAGTGTTACAATGTGAAAAGATGTGTGAGACTCCCAGCGCTCACCAGAGGTTGCTTGTTCTTGACCAGGCATACAATCCTCATGGCCTCCTCGTCATCAGGCAGGTTGTCAGGGAGGGGTGGCAGAATTGGGTCATAGTCCTTCTGGGCCACCGTGTCATGGGCTGAAAGAAGGGCCTACAAGTGGGACAGGTTTGGGACAGGGTCAGTCTCTATGACCCGCTTCCCAGAATTCCTACAAACTGAAAAACATGAGCAATCGCACCCGGGCATTTGGGGCCTTGCATTGAGCATGTCCGAACCACATTGCGTGTCTAGCATGAGGTCCGTCTGTCCATCTGTCCCATCACTTGCCTGTAAGTGGGCATCCCTCAGCAGTCTATAGAGTTCCCTGGCGGCAGGGGACGGGGTTGGGACAGCGCGTAGTTCGGCCATCACCTGGGACAGAGCACAGTCGGGAGATGTCAGAAGAACCAATGAAAAAGCACCGTCCTGTTCTGACCACCAATAAGGGTTGTATAGAGTAACTAGATGGTCAGCTCCTGCGTTTTGCATCCTCTCTGCCTCGTAGCTGCAGGAGGTTCCTGTTTTGTGATGGGTTTTCCCGGTGCTGTGTTAATTTTGTAATACTGATGAAAATACATGCCCCGGGAAAAAACACAATACATACACAATACAAACTGGACTCTTTTTTTTTTTACTTATGGAGAGAGAACTTTCAATGTGAAGAATACAGAGCTGAGTAATTGGTGGATCTGCAAAATCTGTGATTGTAACCGGGGCAGATAGGGGGCGCTCTGCAGTGCTGTGCTCACCTCCTGTGAGATTCCAGAGGCGAAAGGCAGGAAGGGCCTGGGATTGTCTCTGATGTACTGCTGCAGACACTCGTACACCTGGGGGGGAGGGAATCATACACCTGAAAGCTGAAGTCATTGCACATCTTGGTGTAATGACGTATAACCCCCCCCCCGGTTCCCTGACCAGCTCTGTTAGACGTGCGATCGCCCCAGAGAACTTTCCACAATGGATGAACACAAAACTGGTCTTTCCAGGTGGTTCCTCACACAGAACCGCTCCAAACACTCCATTCAAAATAAAAATCAGCAAGTTGGCAGGAGAACAAATCTCCTGGCTGACCTTGAGCAATGACTGGAGCCAAGGGGCGTTGAGCAGGCTGTAGAGGAGGTCAGCCCCATTAATGTCCCGTCTGATAGAGACCCTCACCTCCTCCACCACGTTGGCCAGGATCTGAACCAGGCCTGGGAGACAGAAGGAGAACACACCAAAACAGAAGTGACATCAATGCAGACTGGGAGCATGCGAAAGCAGGAAGAGCCTCACTTCAGCTGCAATGTCATTTTCTTTTGTAGAGATGCATGATAATGTCAGGGTAGCATTATCGCTATTGCACGAAAATATCTGAAAACAAGCTCACCGCTATTGGACCGATTACGGCTAACATTACGGCAGATATGACGGAACGATATGACGACGCATCATGAATGCGTCAGAGAAGCGGCAAATTTGATGTGCCGTTGGTGTTGTAAATCGTCATAGGTGAGGGGTTCTTTTTTCAACGAAAGAGAAAAAAAAAACTTCTTGCAATTTGCAACGCTCGTTCAGTCAATGTGGTGAACAGAAAGAGAACAAAAACATTTGATTTTTCCTGTTTTTATTTCAATTTGTCCTAAAACTGACTTCCAGTGCCTCCTTGCACGTTCTAGACTAGTTATAAGCAAGCTGAAATATTTTATATCATACAAGATTTGTTGCATTTCCTTCATAAGTTGTTTGACATCTGTGCTCATCTACTTGTATGAATGTGGCAACGTGCTTACCGTTTGAATTTATGCTATAATATAAAACTGTCCGGCGCCGGCTTCGGCCAACATAACCAGGCAAATTTTTGTGATGGATATCGGCCCAGAATTTCCATATCATACATTCCTACCTTTTGTTAATTAACAAGCATGTGATCGCACGCTAATGTTTAACTATTGTCATACACTATGCGCACAAGCACATCTTCTACTTTGTAGTGCACCCTAAAGTCAATACAATGACTGTCTTTAGCATGACCTGCACAAGGAATATTCAAATTCTAGGACAATAAATTACAAAATGCTTTTTTCACATAATCGCAAATTATTTTCAGTTCCAAGAGTGTGTTAGCTTGAAGAATAAAAAAAAAGTTGAGATTTTTCCCATCACCATTCCCACAGAGTCCCGGTGGTGCTTCTGGACCAGCTTCAGTGGATTGCCTCATGCTGGAAAGTTGCTGTGATCCAGGTCACGGAAGACTAATTCCCATAAATATCTTTCTCTGGGGGAGGAAGCCCAGTACTCCGTGAGATCTGCTATAGAATGAAACACATCCCCAGAGACAACTTCAGTGATAAGAATGGAATGCTTCCAAAACAATGAATTCTGATGAATGCAAGGCTTCTTTTTGTTTACTTGACAATTTCTGTGCACGCCAATGTATAACATTGTTGAAGGTGAAGTTGATTCTAACAAATTTAAAAACAGAACCTGGCACATCCAGTACTCTGCTGATACCCTCCCCAAAAACGCTTGAAGAAGATAGATTTAACCTTCAATAACAAATAACAAGAATGGTGAATCCAAATTTCATCATCATCAATATGAAGAGATGCCGTAGAGAAGCCGCAATCATCTAGTTGGAACAGCAAAAATGCATGACTGGACATTACTGTAGCTACTAGAATATAAATATGCAGGTAGGCACATAACACTCACCTAATGCTTCTGACTGGAGAAGGTCAAGGGTCAAAAGGCAGTAATGTAATCGTACATCTGTATATCTGCGCATAAAAACACAATGTCATCTTCAGCTCTGTCTCTGTGACGTTAACATACTCAGTTACAGTATTTATTACCGTCCAGTCTAAAATCTCGTCCTCATCACACACTAATCATAAAAAAGATGGCCGTTTACCATAACACAAACTCGTTCCCAACCTATGAACAACCACTCAGTCTGAGGCCTAGGTCTCTGACCAATATTGATAATGCATCGAAGGTAAAATCCAGCATACTCACCTCTCCGGCCACTTCCTCGGGATGGTTCCTTCAAACCCCTTATGAAAAGTACCAAAAAAGCAAACCGGTTCTAATATTTAATTTAAGGCAATCTGGCAGCAATATTGCCAGCGGTGATATTCCCTACGGTGAGGTTTCCTCTGCACAGCACCGGTTACAACACATACGTGATTTTACTATTCCCCACCCCCCTGGAAAAGCAGACCATAATCCCTCTCTATCCCACTTAATCCCAAGCGAGCACACTCTCCTCGGGAGTACTTCCACCGGCTGGCCTAGCCCTCAAAGCTTCTTAACTCTTTCTGCTTTTAGCACACACAGGACAGTGGACACACCAATGCCTAACACTGTGTTAATACAAAATTAACCATACAAGGCCATGTCCTATAGGCCCTTCCGTTGGTGGGAAACTTGGGAATCTATATACTGTATATATACACTAGCATTCTAAAGTTTGAAATCACTGAGACATTTTTATGTTTTTAAAATAAATTGATACTTTTATTCACCAAGGTAGCATTAAATTGATCAAAAAATACAGTCAAGACCATTGATAATGTTATGAACTACTATTTCTATTTCATTCTATTTCTACTTAGCAATTGCAGCCATTTTTACACAGTGCCCCCCCCCCCATTTTAGGGCACCAAAAGTAATCAACATAAATTTCAAATCATATTTAATAATTGGTTGCATATTCTTTGCACGCCATGACTTCCTGATGTCGGTGACCCAACAACATCAAAAGACTCTTGATATCTAATTTTCAAGTACTCTTACAAGCGATACTATAATCTCTCTGTATTTGAATGGATTTTTATGGGAATTGGGGTGGGCGCTATATTAAGCTGTAAATTAAACGGCTGTAAGTCATCAAGGGTCTGAGGTATCAAACAAGCCTGAAATCATCACTATGCTGCCAGATATACAGTATATATGGATGGTTCACTTTAAGGTAGCCATTTAGCCAACCATGTATTCCATACTATTCCTGTGTAATTTACAGCTTAATCTAGTCCCACCCCCCAATTCTCATAGAGATCCAAATGCAGAGACGTTATAGTATCGCATGTAAGAGTACCTGAAAATAAGATATCAAGAGTCTTTTGATGTTGTTGGGTCACAGACATCAGGAAGTCATGGCATGCAAAGAATATGCAACCAAGTATTAAATATGATAATCTTATTTAAATTTATGTTAATTACTTCTGCAGATATGCAGTAGATATGGATGGATCACTTTAAGGGTTGTTTCTCCTGACTTATTTTTCTATTAAATCAGGAGAAACCACCCTAAAAGGGATCCATCCGTATTTACTGCAAATCTGGCAACATAGTGATGGTTTGAGGCTCATTTCATACCTCAGACCCTTGATGTACCAAAACGTTCAATTTGGACGCTTGGAGTCATTTAAATTATGACTGGACAAAGGTGCTGTGGTCAGATGAAACCAAAATTGAACGTTTTGGTCAGATACAGCATCGGCATGTTTGGTGTTGAAAACGAGATGCATACAAGGAGAGGCACCCCATACCCATGGTGAAATATGGTGGTGGGTCAGTGATGTTTTGGGGCTGTTTTGATTCCAGAGGTCCAGGGGCACTGGCCAAGATCAATGGCCTAATAGATTCCACCAAGTATTCCACCAGTTTGGCGGACAATCTGGTTGCCTCTGCCAGAAGACTGAGACTTTCTCCATGCTGTTATCCTTGCCATGCTTGTTATCCTTGTTATCCTAAACCAGAGGTACCAATAATTATGAATCCTTGATTTTGGGAAATTTTTTAATTTCTTATTAAATAAATGTATGATTTTAGTTTGTTGCATTGAAACAGTACTAAACTACAATATTTTTCACATCTTGGCATTTTGAGTTTTTTATTTTTTATTTTTTTGATGTATTTTAGAGCATTTCCAGTCAGGGGTGCCAATAATTCTGGAGCCCACTGTATATACACACACAACTTGCATAATTAAAATAAAAATTTAATTAGACAAAAAGTAAGTGACACCGTTTTGATCGATTTGCTGGCTTGGGTGTGCATTTTGTGAGAAAATGTCAATTTAACTATTACCTTACTTGAACAAAACACTACTAACTCATTCAAGCAAACCTTGTTATACAATTACCCTGTTACCTGATGACAGTGGCATCTACAAGGTGCACACTCCCTGTCAATAAACAATCGCACAAGCGGTAGGGCGAATGTCTCATCCCAGGAAATGGACGGTTATAAACCCATAACGTCACAGGGATAGAGGACAGAGGTCACATGCTGTAAGGGTGTCTGGGTACCAAAAGGCACTTGTGGCCTATTTACCTTTGAAAGGTTAATGGCTTCTCTCACTCAGAAGTCAGAACCAATGCCCATAATCCCTTGCCTCTGTGGGCTCTCTGCTCCCTAATGGCGCCTGAGTTACACCCCAGTTTCCGTTCTCAACAAGCCGCATTGGACCCTGAATTTGACACAAAGTTCGTCTCTGGCTCAGTATTTACTGTAGTGTCCACTGTCATCATCTCAAGCTCCCCTGCAGGCACTTTTTTAGCTTTAAAAGGATACTTCACAGTAACAATTGAGGGGTGTTTAAAACACAATGATAATGCAGTTAATCTGTTATGGTGCTGTGAATGTGTAGTAACCCAGTAAAAGCCACACTTACAAGCAACATACGTACGGCAACAAAGCAGACACGGAGAACAAATGTATAACCGACAGGAATCATTTCTTTATCTTTAAAGATATCTTTAATTAATTGATGTATTGCCCCCAAAATCATGTTAAGTGTGTTTTGTTGAATTTTCAATATACATGTAACATCGGATTAATCGATTTAATGAAAAGAAAAAATAGTAATACATACAAGAGGGGCTAACACAAACATTTTCCATGAACTCGCAAAAATATTGACCTGGAACCAGCTACACCTTCTTCCGGTAAAAGACAAAACACTGTTGAGATGTGGCATGCAACAACGCAGGTAATTACTGTATGAACTGGGCAAAATGAGCAAACAAAAATCTCCTCTCAGATGCCAATCATAAGCCTTATGAGCATGAGGTGAAAGACAAAATGACCTTCATCTGAAGACACCTACAGAGCTGTTTTTTTTTTTGCAAGCATTACCCAGACATGATTCTCAACAACCAGTATTGCAATGTTAATACTCAATGTCAGTTTAACAAAAATTAAGTTTGCAATGATCAAGTTCAAGCCGAACAGAAATGTATATACACCCTCTTCACAATACCTACCTACAAGACCTACTTAAAATAAATGAAAACGATGCTATGCACTGCAGTAAATTTTTTTCAATGTATGAAAATTGCAAAACAGTTCTGCGCCATTTAACTACTCTACGACGAATCGGTCAGTTCATCTAGCCGTGTAAAAAGGGTTTCAACCCTTTTAGCAGGTTAGTTCTAAAGGCCTAATGAAGATAGATCAGAACAGAGGAATCAGTGCAATGTTAGATTTGCTGGTTAGTGCCATAGATGACATGCTTAAAATGGAGGTCAGAAGGACTCAATAAATACTTTATCTGTACAGACAACCACAGAAAACATCATCCCTTACTAATCAGAAATTAATACAGTATTGCTTTCACAATGACATCCTCTGCAATAATGGAAGTGTAGTATTAAAACACGTATCCTGCATATTGTATACGAGTTATTACTTAATTTTTCAAGCACTGTTTTCATGGTTTCACAATAACCACATTTTAATTGTTAGCACCTGCTCACAATTGATAAAACCTTGTCCAAAGAGATCTCCGGTGACATAGAGAACAAGAAAGTTCTTCCCTGGGTTAATAGACCTGGACTGTATGCCCACTTCAGTCAGCGCCAGTCAATTTCACACGCTGCTATGCAAGGTTAGAGCTGTGTTAAGACCGTCAAAATCAATACACTTGATACATACACACAAAACACTTCTGTCATCCACAAAAGAATGGCTGTTAGTGATCTGTTCGTCCGTACTGTAGTGAACAGGTACATCAAAGAAAACAAAAAAAAAAAACAAGATGGTGAAATGCTTGAGAGATAGCTTCATCGAGCAACATTTTACACATACCATACAATATACAGAGGACACCACACCACCTTCACCTACAGTAACAGTTTCCAAGGAAACACCCACTGGAAGACCTTGGTGATTTCCCTTTTCTTTTTTTTAGCCCCATGAACCAAATACAATACTTTACTGTATGGAAGTCCTACCCCAAACATGTACATCTGAAGTTGTCTAATAAGGCTAAAGACTTGATAAAGCATAAATTGACTATTTTTTGGCAGTGATAGTATTTGGTTCTCCGTTGTGAGCATCAATGCTGGGAGGAACTGGGTTGGTACCAGGAACTGGTCAGACAATCTACATCCATTATACCACACTGCTGACTAAATTGCTTTGTGGTATTCTGTGTCTTCAAGTTAGCTCCAAAATAACCTCCTCTGTTCAAACTATGTAAGACTGTTTTAATTGTACACGGAAAGTATACAATTTTTATATAAATGTATCAATAACCTTTTAATGTTTCTAAAATCTTTTTCATTCCCTTCAGTGCCTGAGTAGGGTCAATAAATCTACGAGTGTAATACTGTCCAGGATAAAACATAATGACCACGATAGTGCTAAAGTATGGTGGTGAGACAGGAAACGGTCACAGTTTGTGGTCGGGAACAGTACGGACCATCGCAGTCTTAATCCAGCACGTCTCCATGGTAACCTTCATGGGGCAGACAGACATCCTCCACAGGGAGAACGCTTGGGCAGAGGCCATTATGACATCATCACAACCTGTTCCAGAATGCTTCCAAGAGACCGGAGGAGCTCCCTTCATTCTGAGTACAAGATATTACTGTAGCGCTATGAAAGACTAACACATGCTGAAACAATGAACTTCAGGGCTTAAAGCCTTCAAATAAAGGCAGGCAGGAAAAAAGGACACCTCTGGCTGGGTGCTGGACTCAAGGCCAGCTGTGTCCCAGCTGTCTTTGTGTGAACTGTCCTGCTGTAACAACTCTCATGTAGTACTAACTTGTGTCAAAAAGCAAGGCTTAATAAGCGCTTCTTTGGAACAGAAAGGGCAGTAGCATGTAGCACGTCCAGTGTGGGGATGGTGTTGTGCTTTGGGTAGCAGGGATGAGATGGGGGGAAGGGGGGGGGGGGGGGGGGGGGGGGGGGGTTGTGAGGTTTGTCAAGAGGAGAAGGGTGTTCCCCCTTCAGTATGCAGCAGGGTAATGTGACGTGTGCCCTTCTTTTGATTCTGCTGTGCAAACACCTCAGTCTCGCTCTCTCTCCCATCCGTCCGACTGTCCGTCTGACGGCCTGTCTGTCTGTCACTCGGCCCACTGCTTCTCTTAATGGGACCAGTCCCGGTCTTCTCTATGTGACCTTCTCGTGTTGGATCTGATAGTAGCATGCCTGCAGACACAGGGAGGGAGAGAAAGAACTCTGGTCACTCTTTTTATTTTTAAAGCAGGTGTGTTTTTCAGCATAAAAGCGTGGCTGGGAGTAAAGCACCAGTCCTAAGGAATGGACTGGTTCCATATGAGCAAATGTGTGGCCCATTCGTGTGTGGATATCACTGTGTGTGCATATACTACATGGTCTTCCACGTGCATTTGTGTGGGCGTGTACATCTATATGCGCTCATTTGCATATGCGTGTATGTGTACGTGAATGTCAATGTGACTGTTGTACACGCGTCTGCATAGGTATGCGTTTGCGTGTGTATGCATGTCTGCGTGCAGTTGCGTGTGGCGTGTGCGTGATTACGATGCGTACCTTGAGCGTGGTGAACATGATGCCATGCTCTCCGTGCTGCACACAGGGATCCATCAGATCCTCTATCAGGTTGACCTCTGACCCCAGGTTCCTGATTCTGTTGTTAGAAAGCCCACGGCACAAGACAGGATCATTACCCTCATATTCTTGTGTGATAAAATAACTCGCTGTACATAAAACACTTTCCCGACATTCAGCCAGGCCAAATTTAAGCGCTGCTCCCTATTACGTTCACTGCACTAGTTACGCTAAAGGCCGTTGTGCGATGCGTTAAGAAAATAATTAATTCCGGGCCGCAGCGGTAAAAGCGCGCGACTTTCAGTCGGTGCAGTTGCGCACCAAGGATCAGGGGTTCGGTCCTGCCAGATCCGAGTATGGCCGGCTTTCCTAAGCTCTCCCTCCAATGTCTTTCGCTTTGTTTCCCCCCCCGGCACCTGGTCAGAAAATGGAGGTTTAAGAAACATCACTAAAAATGGCGGCTGTACGAACTGAGTGGGGCGGTGAGCAGTGAGCTCTTAACCTGTCTGGCAGAAAGTTGCAGGGAGAGGGGGCGGGGCTTACCGCGCACGGAGCACCACATACAGGAAGACAGGGAAGAGGTCATCCATGGACCACAGGAAGTCCTCCTTCAGCAGGGCCAGCACTTCCTGTGTGATCTCCTCAAAGGTGAGCTGGATCACCTGGAGCTTGTCCGATGGTGTGAAGGTTGTGCTGTCAGATGACAGTTGTTTGTTATTTTATAATTGTATATGCAGTGCCCCATCATTTTATGTTTCAGTTTAATATTTACAATGTTAAGTGGCTATATTCTACGCATATATATTCTTTTTTTTATTTTATTTAAAGCATGAAAAACCTGATGCGAACTTGATGTAAATAAGATTTGAAAATATGTGACAGACAGACAGATAAAGCCAGCCAATAATTCATGACAACGGTGCATTAGCAGGTACTGCAACACTGAACTCTGGCTCTAATACACAGCTGTGGACACACTACCTGATCTGCTGCAGGGTCTCAACTGCTGAGGCAAAGCACGCGTCCTTAGAACTGGACAGAATCTGAGGAAACAGATGGCCGTGTTAAAAAGCAGAGGCATCCTAATCCAATCTTTCATTTATTGTACGTTTATCCACAAATATGTTGAGAACAATTTTAATTTTACCACAGGGATAAAGCCAATTTATAGCTTTCAACGTGGGGCGGGTTGTGACAGACATGCCAAGACACGACAAATGACCCCTGAAGTCAATCTTCTGTGAATTACATCTCAAAGATTGAACATAATCACAGCATTACTTTAAACTGACCTTTATTTACAAAGGCCTGAGAGTATCTGTTTAGTGAGATCAACTGATCTAGAAAGGTCAAAGGAGACAGCTGTCCCGCGGGAGATAAGGAGGGCTTTACCACGGTGCCCAGGAGGGGGCGAAGACAAAGACGAATATTAGGAAGAGGAGGAGCGACTGGCGAAAGGAAAGGGGAGGAAGGAGAGATGAGGGGCAAAGGTAGTGGAGAGGAGTGTGACGACGTAAAGGAGCGCCGATAGACAAGGCTGACGTCATGTGACTGTGTCAGAATTCACCTGATTCTTCTCACCCAGGACAGAGATGGAAACCGGCCAGAACTTCCTGGATTAGAATTTCAGAATATAACAGATTACAGATTACAACTACAGCTGCATGAGAGAAAATCATTCCAGGGCAACACATCAGTATTGTGTGTGCTGTGTGTGTATGTGTGTGTGTGTTCTGTGTTTGTTTCTGCGAGTGCATGTGTGTGTGTTCTGTGTATGTGTGTGTGTGTGTGTGTGTGTGTGTGTGAGTTCTGTGTTTGTTTCTGCGAGTGCATGTGTGTGTGTTCTGTGTATGTGCGTGTGCGTTCTGTGTTTGTTTCTGTGAGTGCATGTGTGTGTGTTCTATGTGTGTGTGTGTGTGTGTGTGTGTGTGTGTGTGTGTGTGTGTGTGTGTGTGTGTGCGCGTGCGTCTCCCTCACTGTTGCACTCCCAGAAAGGCGAGCAGGGCGAGGTCGGGCTGCTTGTTGAGACGCAGCACACACTCCCAGTAAACGTCCTCCTCGCGCTCCTTCTCCAGGGCGTACAGGGTGAAGAGCGGCGGGTAGAGGCGGGGCAACAGCACGGGCAGCAGCAGGGCGGAGCTGCTCACCACACGCCTGTAACCACGACAACCCATCACGCACCACCAACGCACAGGCGTATGGACCATTTCTCCCAACTCCTTTTCAAAAACGAATTTTGCCCACGCCTTACAAAGCAAATACTTCAAACGCAACCTGAGGATTACTCTTTAAAATAAAACAAAGGCTTCCCTCACATGCTGACTGAACTCAAAAAGGGATCAACTTGGTTTTCGGCTGGATTAGGTTCTGCTTATTTGTGCTGCAGAGAGAGTAATCTCCGTTTCGCCATTTCATTCACGCATCCAGTAGACAGAGCGATACAGATCCACAGACGTTTTTATTTTTGACACAGATCAGCCACCACAGACTAATGGCACCCAGCAAGCAGTAGTGATGTGAGAATGGCGCTGCAGGCATACCCAGGCTGGGGCGACTCTGGCGGGATGGGCGTGTCTGAGGAGGAGCGGCGGGGCCTCTTATCGGGGGAGTCAGAGCTGCTTTCTGGGATTAAACCCCCCTCCTCTGGGAGATCAGGGAACAGGAACCTGTAACACACACACACACACGCGCACACACACACACACGCACGCGCGCACACGCACACACACAGTGAGGTGCTTCCGTTTCCACTGAGTTTTGACCGAATGCTGATCTGGGTTTGACATCATACACACACACAGCTACGCCCCTTTAGTGAAAGATGACTTTTGTGGTCAGAGTGTTTGGGAAAAGCACACGATGAATGAAATGTCAATTACCATCCAAACAAACAGCTTAGGGTTAACCAGTTGCTAAAGTAACTGTTTAGGACCTATAGGTTTAACTTAAGTTTCATTGAGAAAGCTGCTCTCACCTTGTCCAATAGCCAGAACGTAGCCGCATATGCATGTTCGTGATCCTATTCTCACAGCTTTTTTTAAAACTGTTTTTAATTGTGCGGCTGAGGTATTGTTAATTATGAGTATTGTTAATTATTCCTTACAGTTAGACTTTTTCCCAGCAACACTGAAAACTACTTTGGTTAAGCACCTTTTAAAGAAATGCAACCTGGACCCATTACCACCTAGCAATTTTCGACGAGTGTCAAATCGTCCTTTTTTTAAGTACAATTTTAGAGAAATTTGTTTCTAAACAATTAAATTATTTTTTAAGCTCACATTCCAAATTGGAGATGTTCCAATCAGGATTCCAGGCCCATCACAGCACTGAGACAGCCCTAGTTAAAACAGTTAATGATATCAGAATTAATCTTGATGCCAAGAAACTTTCTGTTCTGGTACTATTGGACTTGAGTGCAGCATTTGATACCATTTTGATAGCATTTGTTAATATTTGTATGGCTAAGACCTTCTTCCAGCTCAATCAGGACAAAACTGAAGTGCTTATTATTGGTTCTAAGGCCCAGAGAGAGAAACTGGCAGCTACATTGGGCTCAAGAATTATTGGCTCCCCCGACTGGCAATGCACAAATATACTTTCAAAAAAATAAATAATATAATTATTTAGATAAACTCAAAATGCCAAGATGTGAAAAATATTGTTGTTTATTAATGTTTCAATGGAACCAAGAAAAATCACAAATTTGTTTAATAAAAAATAGATTTCACCAAAATCAAGGTTTCATAATTATTGGCACCCCTGGTTTAGTACTTGGTGCCACCACCTCTGGCAAGGATAACAGCGTGGAGTCTTTTCCTGTAATGTCCGACAAGGTTAAGGAACACATTTGGAGGGATTTTGGAGCATTCCTCTACGCAGATTCCTTCACATTCTTAGATTTGCACTTATCAACTGCCCTCTTCAGTTCAGCCCACAGGTTTTCGATTGGATTGAGGTCCAGCGACTGAGATGGCCATTGCAGAACATTGATTTTGTTGTCACAGAACCATTTCTGTGTGGATTTTGAGGTATGCTTTGGGTCATTGTCTTGCTGGAAAGTCCACCTACGGCCAAGTCTCAGAATTTTGGCAGAGGCAACCAGATTGTCAGCCAAAATTGGCTGATACTTGGTGGAATCCATTATGCCATTGATCATAACCAGTGCCCCTGGACCTCTGGAATTAAAACAGCCTGACCAAAATGTTCAATTTGGATGCTTGGAGTTTGCCAAACGTCATTTAAATTATGACTGGACGAAGGTGCTGTGGTCAGATGAGACCAAAACGTTTTGGTCAGATACAGCATCGGCATGTTTGGTGTTGAAACAGAGATGCATACAAGGAGAGGCACCAGATACCCACGGTGAAATATGGTGGTGGGTCAGTGATGTTACAGTCAGGGGTGCCAATAATTCTGGAGCCCACTACAGTCACTGGCACATATACCCAGTCAATAGGCAAAAATTTGGATGTAGTCTTAGATTGTGATCTAAATTTTGAAACTCATATTCGGAATGTCAGCAAGTCTACCTTCTATCATTTGAAGAACATTGCCAGGGTTTGTCCATTTCTCTCTCTGGCCAATACCAAGAGACTAATGCACACTTTTATATCCAGCAGGCTTGACTATTGTAATGCTTCTGTCTGGTCTCCCCAAAACAGAAATAACTTGGCTTCAATTAATTCAAAACTCTGCTGCTGGAGTGCGGACTAGGACCAGTAGGAGTGCACATATTGCACCAATTTAAAAATCGCTACATTGGTCGCCTGTTAATTTTCGTATTGATTATTTTACCAGTTTCGTATTGATTATTTTAATAGTTTTTAAATCACGGCATGGGCTTGCATCAGGCTATATCTTCTGTTTGGGTATGAACCTATGAGATCCCTCAGATAATCTGAGAGTGTCCTGTTAACTAAGACCAGGACTAAAACCTTAATTCAGCACCCGTTGGAATAGACTCCCAGTGGAACTGAGGAAAGTGGAAAATGTCGATATTTTTAAATGCAAGCTCAAAACTTATATTTTTAGCCTGGCTTTTAATTAGGTGTGTTTTTTACTCCTTATTTTGCTTGTTATATTGTATTTATCTCTGTCTTGGGCATTAGTCTCTCTTTTTATCTTTTTATTTATTTATTATTTATATAACTAGGTTGTATGTTTTTGTTAACTACTAATGTTATTCTTAGATTTTTCTTATTTTATTTATTCTCTTGTAATTTATCTGTCTTGTGTATTAGTCACTATTGTTGTAAAATTTCCATCTTTGGTCTTATTTTCCTTTCAATCATTTATCTCTTGCACTGGAAAGCACTTTGAATTGCATTCACTAGTATGAAAAGTGGTATGTAAATAAATTTTTGATTGATTTGATTGATGTGCTGCTAGAGGTCTTGCTAGATGTGCTGCTAGCCACGCTGTTAGCTGTTCTGCAACCTGTGCTGTTAGCTGTGCTGCTAGACATGCTATTAGCTGTGCTGCTAGACATGCTATTAGCTGTGCTGCTAGATGTGCTACTAGCTGTGTTGCTAGCTCTGCTGTCAGCCACATTATTAGCTGTTCTGCAACTTGTGCTGTTAGCTGTGCCGCAAGACATGCCATTAGCTGTGCTGTTAGATGTACTGCTAGCGGTGCTGCTAGCTGTACTGCTAGATGTGCTCTTAGCTGTGCTGCTAGATGTGATTGTCAACATTTGCCTGGCCTGGGGTTCCTTAGGGATCTCACTTCCAGAATTGTATTATTAAATTTACGCATTTAACCAGTTTAAATATATCGTTGAGTGGTATGAGCTTATGTTTGGACTAGCTAGCTGGCTAGCACACCTTTGCGCAGAAGGTGGCGCCGGCGGAAGCTTTTTGCTCAACTCAGACATTCGTTGCTACTGCAGCCGAACTATGATTGGAAATCACAAACTCTGTGTTTTAAATTTATTGGTAGACGGTTCGTGACGATTTCTGCCGAATACGTAGTTTCTAAGTGCCACTATTTCCCTGTAGCAAGTCCATTTATCAAGCAAACCCCACCTAGTCTATACCTACCTATGCGTGACATAGTGGACAATAGCGTCTATGTTTGAGTTCATACATATATTTATTCATCATATAAAATTAGAATAACGTCATAGCAACGAGATAAATCCAACAATAGCCTGATCGTATGCCAGAAAAGCCGTGAAAAGCCCTGCTCACTCAAATGCAAAATAAACTGTGAAAGTACTATCTCATTCTACCATGTATTCTACTAGCAATATATGCTACTAAATATGAAATAAATATACAATCCTACCATTGGTTTTACACATCGAGATGTTCCTTTCAAAATTCAGTTGTCATTTATTGTCTGGTACCATCGGTTTGAGAAATATACAACACTTTATACCGCTATTACACTATCTGAAACGTCGCCGCGTAATAAGCCCCATGACCTGTAAGCCTGTCTCATGCATTACAGTTCACTCTGGTTTAATTGTCGGCTTTTTTATCCAATAGAGTACATTATAACCGTCGCAACGGTATATGCCAAGTCTTTTTGGGTGCTTTGAGCAATTTACTACAGCCCAGCGTAACAGCAGTTTCGTTTTAACTGTCTAGTATTACGCAAGCGATATACAATACGCATTATGCAGGGGAATTCCCCTTTTGCGATATGTAAGTATTTTTGCGTCTAAAATACCGTTGGTCTCGCTGGCTACATACGTACGTTCGTGTTTCCACTCGAGCACTGTCTTTCCAAGTTTGATAGCCCTGTTGTTATTTTCGAATTTTGAGTGCATTTCACATACTGTAGTGCAATCGTTAGCTAAATGTATTTTTGAACTAGGCTACCGATGTTCATTGAAGATAGAATATTTGGCAGCATTTTACAGATGGTGGAAAACTATTTTATGTTCATGTTATCATACATAGTATAGGCTATGATGTATACGAGTCTCTTATGGCATGACAAGTGCTCATTCCAATTTACTGTTGCGCTGATATGTGGTAGATTAAGGTAAAAATTTCCTTGGAGTTATTATGAATAGGAAAACTTAAAAGATTAAAAGAATACAGAAAAATGCAATCCCAGGACAAAAGTATACATACTGTAGAGTACAGGGACAAGTGATGTTTTATTGAGGTACAAGAGTGAATGATTAGGCAACATATTTAGGTGTATGTAACACTGTGATATCAATGTTTTTTATCTTAAGCCACCAGAGGGAGCAAATGTGTATGCGTTATAATGTATAATATAATATAATATTTTATGACATGTTTTGCATAGGGGTTTTGGACCCATAGATATCTACCCCCCTATACTGCTGAAAATATATAATTCTCACTTGGAAATTATGCACAAGTGAGTTTTATGAGCCCAAACTGTTGATTTGTAGTTAAATATTTCATAAATTTTTTTTATTTGCAGCAGTGCACAATTTAGCCATTTGGATAGATTTGGAGACACTAATGGACAACAGGATACACGGCTATATTTTGCATCATAGACCTTTAGTAGTTCTGCATATCATCCTCAGATTTTGCAAAACTTGTGGACATGGAGTTTATGATCCAGGAAGTGTATATATATTACCGATTTCACTTATGTAGCTCTCAGCAAAATTAAAAAAAACTATTTAAAAATTTTTTTCCCCTAAGTTTCTTTGCATTTGTGGCACTTTATTTTGACTTAAATTATGAAAATAAACAAATCTAAGTTTGTATTGTAAATGGTACACCTGTCCTCTTTCATTTAAGCCATTTACCAAGTTTATGTGATGCTCACACCTGGAGTTATAAAGCCTTAAACAGAGCACCCCTAAATAGGTGAAATTTGCCATCTGCGCCAAGGGGTTAAATAACAATCAGTAAAGATAGCTAAAATAATGGCTATAATAATATAAATCATCCACTAGCAATTAATTATAAAATAACTAGCTACAATAGCTAATAACTACTAGCTAGCTATAATGATAAAAAATTTTGAAACATTGTAGAACCTTTAAAAAATTAGCAGGCAGGGCGTCCCCTGAGAACCACAATGTCCAGAACCACAATGAGAAATTCTGAAGTTCTCTGCACAAACACAGCATGGGCCGTTAACCAAAGAGAGCGAATGACTACACACCATTATGCAGCACCTGCACGATGCATGACAAGGCTACGAGTGACAGGTAAGCCCTGCCCCCCACCTCCATCCCGATCCCTCACCTGACCAGTTGGAAGATGCGGGTAAGGTAAGACTTGATCTCGTTGACAGCCTGCTGAAGGAGGCGGCGATTGGCGCCCACACCGACGTAGGTCATCCTGTACACGGTCACTAGGGTCTCCACCAGCCGGCCCAGGGGGTGCAGGGGTGTGTCACAAGCCTGGGGGGAGGAGTTTATCAGGAGGGAAGAGAGAGAAGCCAATTACTGACGATGGCTTCAGAGTTTAGGATCAGAGACCAGGAATCGCAGGAACCCTTTGAAATGGAAAATGACATTTTATGCATTTGTTTATTTGCTTACATACGTACAGTATTTGTCAGGGACAGTGTACAGGTTCAACATGGACGTTGGTGCATGCAGTACACTCGAGCAGAGTGAGCTCACGCTGCCGTGGCCTCCCTGCAGGGACGAGCCATCTCTGAATGCGTGGCAATGCTTGTCTGAGTACCGTCCCTACCGCTGTGAGCGCTAACCTTCCATGTTTCTGTCTGCTGATGCGCGCGCTCTGAGGCGTTTAAAGCTTGGCTCGGCTCACCTTTATGAGGTAGCGACGGATGCTGTCATATTTCTCCATGGTGACGGGCCCGACGTGCTGCGGAATGAACTCCAGGCTCTCCAGGGTTTTATTGTGGGAGCGGCTCAGGAGTTCCGGACTGTGCACACACACACACACACACACACACATACATACATACATACAAACACATACAAACACACACATGCACATACGCACAAACACATGCACACACAAACACACACACGTACACATAAACGCACGCACACACAAATGCACGCGCACAAACACCACCCACAGACAGTACAGAGAAACACAGATGGTGGTGTTAAAAAGAAGAGGCATCCTGCTCACACTTGCTCTGCATGCATGTGTGTGTCTCTGGGCTGTCTGGGAGGCTGGTGTGTGCGCATGTCTGTACCTGTCTTTGTGCTGTCTGCAGCAGGTGTGTGTGTGTGTGTGTGTGTGTGTTTCCATGTGCATGTGTGTGCATGCATGCATGCGTGTGTGTGTGTGTGTGTGTGTGTGTGTGTGTGTGTGTGTGTGTGTGTGCATGCATGCATGCTTTTTAGAAAAAGCTTGTTCCAAAGCTAGAACGACTGGCACTCCAGGTTACTGGCTTAGCTCTAGGCAACTAAGGAACAGTTAAGAAGAAATGTCTGATTATTAACATGACCTCTCTCTCAAACTGTAATGGTGATGCATATAGCTTTTGGAAAACTGTAAAATCTTTAAAAAATAATCCCACCATTACTATTCCTTCTCGCATTTTTTGTGTAAATGATTTTATTGTAAATAAAACATATGGCTGAAGCTTTTAATTATCACTTTATCTCCTCTGGCCATTTGTTTGATAGGCTGTCTGGTAACAGTGTTCCAGACAGCTATGCCTCAGCCCAGTAATAGGAATTTCATCCAATTATTTTAGTCCTAGCAAATTCTCTTTTAGACCTGTATGTCGTAGTGAAGTTTACAATGCATTGGCTAGCATAAATAAAGGAAGTCAAGAGGAGAGGACAATCTTGATCCTTGCCTTTTGCATCTCACTGCTCACATAGTTGCATACCACTAGCTTACATTTTTATTCTAATGTTTATCTCAAGTAGAAATCCCACACTTATGGAAGGCAGCTCAGGTTATTCATCTGTATAAAGGTCGGTAATACCAGAGATTTAAACAATGATCGTGCAATTTCAAAACATTCCTATTTGACCAAAGTTATACGATATTAACTCTTTGGATAATAAACAGCATTGCGCTGCACTCTTTATTGACCTATCAAAGGCATTTGACACCGTTGACCACAATATTTTATTGAATATATCCTCCATTGGATTGGATGAACTTTCTCTAACTGGTGTTATGCATACCTCTTTCAGAGAACTCAAATTATTGTTGCTGATGGTAGTAAATCAAGCTCTCTTGAAATTAGTAAAGGTGTCCCACAAGGGTCTATTCTTGGTCCACAACTATTCACACTGTGTATACATGTAAATAACAAAGTATTCTCAACACCACAGTGTAGTGTTCATTTTATGCGGATGATACAATCTTGTATGCCATTGGCTCCATGCTTACCAGGCTATTACTAACTTAGTCTGCCTCTGATGCTTTTCAGTCAGCTCGTATTGATCACAAGCTGGTTCTAAATACTGATAAAACAAAATGTATTTTATTTTCAAGGAATCTATTGGGGAATACTTCAAATGTCTGATTCATAAACTTCATGGTACCCAAATTGAAACTAGAATCTTAGAAATATTTTGGAATTTGGCTGGATGGTAGATTGTCCTTTAAGCCTCATGTGGAACATCTGTCTCAAATGTTAAAAGATAAAATTGGTTTATTGTACAAAAACAAAGCATGCTTCTCTTTTGCTAATAGGAAGACTATTGTACAATCAACTGTCCTGTCTGTATTTGATTATGGAGAAATTCTGTATAAGTATGCTGCCCCTTGATGCAGTTTATCAGTGCATTGCATTTTATCACTGGGGGGTACATTTCTCCCTCATCATTGTGTTTTGTATGGAAACTTAAGATGGCCCTCTTTAACGAAGAGAAGGAAAATACATTCCATTTTGTTTATCTATAATAAGGCTCTACTTAAGAAACTTCCCCATTATCTCTCATCTTTAATTACTTTTAAATCCAGTAACTATGATACCAGGTCTCAGGACTTTTCAGCCTTAGACACACCACATACGTATAAACACTGAGCTGGGCAAAACAGGTTTTCAATACTATGCCCCTCACGGATTAAATGAATTGCTAAAAACTTTGAAATTAGAATCTCGTTCCTATACATTGTATGTACTTGAGTGAGGAGAGACGCATATAGACACCTTTGCTATATCCCTGTATGTTGTTGCTGAATGTTAATGTGTGACTGAATTGCACTGTTTCACTAAAATTTTATACATGTTTTTATTTGTTCGCAGGTCTCTCTGGTAAAAGAGATCTTCATCTCAATGAGACTACCTGTAAAAATAAAGGATAAATAAAAAAATGTGTGTTTGTGTGTGGGTGTGTGTGTGTGCGTGTCTGTACCTGTCTCTGTGCTGTCGGCGGCTGGTTGTCAGGGTGACGGCGATGTTCTCCCAGGCTCTCCAGTTCTCTCCCTGCCCTGGAGCCTCGCAGCCCAGGCGGCTCCAACACTCCTCAAACACTGCCCGCCACTTCTCGTCCGAGCACACCGCCAACGAGCCCAGCTTCCTGCTCGCGCACGCACGGACAGACACACACACCATGCACGCGGACACACACACACACACACAGACATGCATGCACGCACACATATGCGCACACACACATACATACACACACACGCACAGACATACATGTATGCACACACACACACACGCAGTTATGATAGCGTTTTCTTCCATTTACAGACCAGTACAAGCCACAGAGTGCGATTGACAGTGTTGAAGCAAAGAACAGTGATACAGAATAATTATGCTTTCTATACTTACAACTCCCGCTCCCAATCAGCCAAATGCACACACACGCACGCACACACACGCAAGCACGCCACACACACACAGATACTCACACAGCCCGGTTCTTCTCCTTGTCTGTTTCATAGAGGTTGGGCTTGTAGTAAGTGCCTGATACCTTAAGGCCTGTGCCCCATACTCCATTGAAGGTCCCCTCAAAGCAGTCCCCATTTGGCATAGTCAGGGTACCCTGAGAGCAGAAAACAACATGAGCAGCACCCCCTGGGGGGTGCATGTGGAAGGAGGCCTCTGTCAAACTACCAAATACTTTCTATTTGCCCCTGTACACACACTGCCATTCCCGTCCTGTCGGTTTCCATTAGAGGTCTTCACGGGTACAAAATGTGGGACCCGTTCTGAAATGGACCCGTGGCTCTGTTAACCGAACCCGAACCCCATAAATTAATTTTCCAAAAAAAAAGATCCATTCCGAAATGGACCCGAGGAAATTTGGACCCGTTCCGAATAGACCCGTAGACAGTCATGTTGTAACTTTAATTTGGATAGCCATGGAATGCTGAATTGCTGCAATGTAAGTTAGGCATTTTACAGTATAAGAACTGCATAGACCAGAATGCTGTGTTCCGGATACAAAAAAAACCAAGTTGCAAAAAGAAAAAGAAAATGGCAGCGCTAATACAGTACCTAGAGATTACATGTGATTAAATGCAATGAAGAACGTATGTATAATTTGTTTGTGCTTTTCTAAGTGTACCATGAGAAACCAAATCCAGTAAAGGAACATTTTTGTTTCATAACAGCGACGTCTGGTCCATTATTTGAACGTTCAGCCACATTTCTTTGGTGCCGAAACCCAGGATTAGTTTTAGACAAGGAAGCTGAACAAAACAGAAAATAAATGGCCAAACAACTGGAGTGAATGCGGGACAATCCGGACATCTGCAACAAAACTTCTGAACAGCATTAAATGGCTATCCAAGATGCTTTGTTTGCCTTGGGTCTAAACACATGGCAAAATTCTACAAGGTCAAGGGTGTGTCATGCACTACCCGTGGAAGAAGGCACCACCAAGCATTGTGTGAACAAGGCGAGGTGCCACTGTCAAAATGCCTCTAACCACACGGATGCTGTTGTTTCTTCAGTCTTTCCCCAAACAGCCAGAATACAGTGCTGCACCAAACGGCAAAGGCATGGACGGAAGGCCCTGCAGGGAGAAAGACTCTTCATTGCTTAATGGACGGAGGCAGTCAGAGGAGCTTCTTCCATGAAAAGTTGCTGAAGGTCCTGAAATGACCAATACTAAGGCAAGAGACACTGAACCTTCACACATTCGGCTCCACTGCTCCAGTGGCGACTAAGCGCAACACTGTAAAAGTTGTATCGAGAAACATTTGGAACAAACAGCAAAGGATGGAAATGAAGCTATTGAAACGGCACAAGTGTGCACTGCGGTGATGAAGATCCATGAAGAACACATGCGACAGTTAAAGGTTAAGGGACTGCAGCTTGCTGATGTTCCCATAGGCGGTGAGAAGGATCCTGAGCTGTCAATGTTGACAGGGGCAGACTACTACTGGCAGATTGTGTCTGGCAGAGTGGAGAGATTGACAGGAAACCTAGTAGCTCTGGAGAGCATGCTTGGATGGACTGTACATGGACCAACCTTAATGCCTTGTGTGACTGAAACCACATGCATGCACATCAGCCCCGACGAAGACACATTGGCTTCCAAACAGCTGCAGGCATTCTGGGAAATTGAGTCACTGAGAAGAAACAGAGGTTCTTCAGAACTTTGAAAGAACAGCCAGATTCCAAGGGAAATTACATGCCAAAGCTTTTTTGCAGATATCCCTAGCGGATAAGGACCGAGACGCTGTGAGGTTTTTCTGGTTCACAGGCCCTCCAACTGAGGATGAGGAGAAGCTTGTATGGTATGTCACCAATGATGGTATGCTACCATCAGAAAGCATTTGAAGCAATATGAAGCAGCACAACCACATGTTGTGGACACACTGAGAAATTCACTTTATGTTGATGATTTTATTGCAAGTTCAAATGTTGAGGAGGCTTACTGTGTGACAACCAGTGCAAGGGAGATCCCAGCTACCGCAAGCATGAACCTGTGTAAGTGGACAACTGATTCCCCAGAGCTGAAGGCAAAATGGGAGCCGAGTACAGTTGACCACAGAATGGAACCAGAAACACATAGGTCAGTGCTGAAGGTGTTAGGTTTCGAACACACACACACACACCGATGATTTTGCATTTGACCTCAGACAGCTACTGGAAGTTTTGAGGGGGAAGCAGAACGCAAAAAGAAGTGTACCAAGATAAGCTGCCCAAATATGACCCCATTGGCTTTCTGAGCCCTTTTGCAATAAGGGTTAAATGTCTTTTTCAAGAAATGTGGGAGATAGGGCTCAGCTGGGATGAAGAGCAGCCGCCAGATTTTTCCTTTAATTTGTCACCCGTCTGTATGTGAAAACAAAATGGTGGATCAAAGAAAGCCTATATTGCACTGTTTACTTTTGCTGTGACCAGAGCCTTCCATTTAGAGCTGGTATTCTGTCCTCAATGTGTGTTTCTGTACACAAATCGAGAGATGCACCGTGCACCATCAGCAGAGGTATAAAATCCAGGGGTGAGATAGTAAAAGTACTGCCATGTGTATCTTCCACCCATGAACTTAGCCAGCTGAATTAGTTCTACCTCCTGGCTGAAGAATTGACCCTTTGCTAAGCCCCGCCCCCCTTAGTTACTGTTGTATACTCAGAAGAGCTTTACATTTTGAACGTTCCATCCCATAGGGAACCATTAAATCTAAGGTGAAACTCAAACTCCTCTAGCTTTTATACCTATTGATCAACTAAAAAACAAAATGGCCAAGACTAATCAGGAAACCCTTTCTTTGATCATTACATGAGAACTACGTAGAAACGACCTATTCCTAACGTTCATAACACTATTAAACATCTGATTCTCCGGTAGTTTCTATTTTCTAAACCAACTGATAAAACATCAAGTTTAATGGAAAGACTTTACTGTAGGCTTCACTGACTGTCACTGTGAAAACCTGCTGTAGTAGCCATAGCTGTTACTATAGTGGCTATATTGTATAGGCTACAGTTTCTTAGGTTGATTAACGTTAGTTCATTTATTTATTTATCTATCAATTTATTTATATTATTTGGCTAGAAAGTTAGCAAGCTAACATTAGCCATGACAGTTCCATCTGCTATTCTTGACCAGTTTTGGTCAAACGGGGTAGGGCAAATCTCTGCAAGATGCAGACAACAAGGTCTGTAATATGCCATGGAGGGCTACATACACAACGTGCGAGTTATCACCAACAACATTGAAGCGAAGTGTTACCAATCTCAGAGGTAGAGAGAGAAGCTGCACCTCCTGACAGTTTAGATCCGTACCTGCTTATGGTGTAGACTATGTTAACGCTACATCTCGGTTTATAGTAGGCTAGCAAACGTAGCTAACGTTAGGTCTTAACAACTAACGTTATTAAGTAATAATTAGTTAACTAAGTCATGTAACGCTAATTATGCCTCTCTCAACTTTTGCTAATGAAACATGACTTAATTAGGCTACCTTGGAGCAAACATGTGTCTGCTGATATTGTTTACCATAGCATAGATATATACAGTGCATCCGGAAAGTATTCACAGCGCTTCACTTTTTCCACATTTTGTTCTGTTACAGCCTTATTCCAAAATTGATTAAATAAATTTTTTCCCTCAAAATTCTACACACAACACCCCATAATGACAATGTGAAAAAAGTTTTTTTGCGATTTTTGCAAATTTATTAAAAATAAAAAAATAAAATTTCTCATTTACATAAGTATTCATACCCTTTGCTTTAACGTATTTT